>QEOT01124191.1:62637-192648 GCA_003123785.1 Pterocarya stenoptera | reverse complement strand
TTATTCAAGAATAGATATGTTGTGTTAACCATGATGCTGTATGTATGTATGAAGAGTTTTCAGAAATTGAGCTTATGTTAGGCTAAATTACTTTTACGGTATGATGTACTATTTGCTGAGTATCCAAACTCATTTTGTTTTGTTTGTTTTCCCTGTTTCCTTCCATGTCATTTTTTTCAGATGGTGACTTTGAGGACGCGGAGCTGGATGGCCAGGAGTAGATTTAGTAGAAAGACATAGAAATGAATAAGTGTCAACCACACGAGAATTAAATTCTTTTATGACATTCATAGAATTTAATTCATGTTCTTTCATTTCGTTCAGTATCGAAACAAACTATGTTCATTTCGGTTTCTTTGAGTTTTTGTTAATAAATGAGGTAATTCAGACTCTGAATCTCTTTGCCGGGCATTATGTTATGAATGATAGTAATATCCCTATCCTTTGGGAACGGGGTGTTACAATTTTTCTCTCCATTGCTTGACTTGCTTCAAAGAAACCAACCAGAAAATTACCAACACAGAGATTTGTCGAGGGTTCAGTTACGGTTATATAGACCTTCAAATCTTATACTTTCAGGACTACCTAATTAAGTTCACCTCACAGACGATTCAAATTCCATCTTCTATACATTTATATACCTTTGTCATCAACCATAAACCACCGAAACCATGAACACAAGTTAAGAATTTATAATAATGAGGGGCGTTATTAGGTTTCACTGACCTTCCGAAATACCCATCGGCGGGCGTGAAGAGCTCCAAGGCTGCAGATCGGTGGGAATCTGAGATTGGTTGAAAGATCGACGTAGCCTCGCAGATCGAAATCGCCAAAACCAGCAACAGAAATACCCCGAGGTTTTTGGCCATTCCTGCAAAAACAACAACAAATAAACAATTCAAAAGCCACTTTAGCTATGCATACACACACTTGTAAACACAAGCGCATTTTTACATGTACTGATGTACGTGCTATATCTTCAGATCGAGGAGGCGGGATCGTACCGAAAGAGTTCGGAGTTGGAGAGGGCGAGCAGAGCGTGCTCTCTGTGAATGAGTCTCCGCACGCGATGACTGAACGTGGAGGGGATTCAAGGGAGGAAAAGACGAGTGGGCCGTCGAGTTTCTTGAATTTCCAGAAACTATACCCAAGTTTCTGCTTCAAGCCTTCAATTACGAGCATGAATGTTCGAACCGGGCTGGGCCATTTAGGACTCGGCCCGTTGCGCGTAAGCTCAAAACCCATCAAGTGTTAGCTTATCTCAAAGAGCAACGTTAAAAAATATTAATATCTATGTTTAAAAAATATTTTTTTTTATCTTTTAATATAGATTATAGATTTATCCAATTTTTTGAAATAGCTTGCAAGATTTGTACATCTTAAAAGTTATTAAGACTATTCAAACAATAGTAATGCTAGGCTATCGCCTAGCAGTGATTGCTAGGCATGCTGCTTAAGCAAAATTTTTCTTTTTTATTTTTTTTTATTTTTCATTTTCACATTTTTTTAATATCTTCAAATATATATATTTTTAAAAAAATAGATATATCAATATACTAATAGTCACTTTCTTAATCAGTAAATAAAAAAATTATAAAATAAAAAATTAAATACATGAGCAGTCAAAATAAATGAGCAAAATATCAAACAAATTATTTTCCTCTGATCGTTATCCAAAATATAAAGTTATTTTATTCTCAAGTTGATAATTTATATCATTTAAATAGTAATATTTAATTTTTAAGATTTAAATTTATTAAATTATATCATATAAACATTTTACTAAAAGTAGGCTCTTTAGTCTATTTATTTACAGTTTAGAAGGCCGCTTGCCACCTCGGGGTGACTATAGGGGCCATCTGATGATGTTGGATGTGGGGAAGACATACCCTCGAATGAAGATAAGAGCATCCGAGATTAAGGTTATGTTTGGGGGGAGAGATGAGATTTTTCATCTCTATCTCATCTCATCTCATTATTACATCTTTTTCAAATCTCCATATAAAATATAATAAACAATTCAACTTTTTCAAATTTTAATTTAACTTTTTCAAATCTCAAAACAATAATAATATTAAAAAATAATATTTTAAACTTTTATCTTAACACTATTCACAAAATTTTTAAAAATTTTCATCTTATCTCAACATCCAAACCTAACTTTAAGTTAAGAACATGGATGGGCCAGAGTCAATAATCAAATATAAGACTGGTTGGGCCATGGGTTGGTGGGTATTTTTGAGCTTTCTCGGCAGCCTATGAGTAAGTTATGGGCTATTGAGACTCAAAAATATCATGCTTAAAAGACACCATATATTAATATAACCCATTAGCCTATTTTTTACAGCAATATATATATTATATAAACTGCTACATATATAAAAAAAATTACATAAAAGTAAACATATAAATTAATTTGATTTTATAAAATTTGTTAGATCTATTTTATAATAAAATAATTTTATAATCTGATATATTACATCAAATTATATCAATTTATAAATTTATTTTTATATAATCTCTTTATAAATAATATATATATATTGATCTCTATGTCATATAAAAAAGGAAAAGTAGGAGAGGTTTTTTTTTTTTTTAGCCAAAAGTGGGAGAAGTTGAAAGCCATCTTTTCGGGTGCACCACAAGATATTTTGATGGCATTTTGCATCAAATGGAAACTTGAAAAAGAAGATTTCTGAACTGATCCCAAACTAGATGGGTACGTAGGTACGTAGGGGAATCTTTGCAGGAGATATAAACAAAGCGTACACAGGGAGAATACGCCACTCAATCAGGATGACAAGACTTAAAATTGGGACCCTTTTCTTATTATAGAAAAAGGGGGGAAAATGAATAAAGCTATTGTATATGCAAAGAAAACATCACCTTTACCTGCATTAGATGATCTACATGATAATTACGAGAGTAAATCGAATTAATTAATTTGTTCATGCCAGATGCTAAAATTAATATAAATAATTTGAAATTGTAAAGTCAGCACTTATTTTAAAAAATATTAAATTGATAGAAAAATATAGATTTTATTATTTATTTTATATTTTAACATTTCCATTCACCTGTGGGCTAGACTCTCTTTCAATAGATAACAAAACACGTGAAATAATTAATTAAATAAGATAAAATGTAAAGTCAGAATTCGAATTTAAAACTTCTATTTTGATACTATGTGAAATCATTATTTATTTTAAAAATTTAAATTGTTAGGAAGAGATAGATTTTATTATTTATTTTATATATTAACAAAAATTATGTGCACGGTGTCAGCATCTCCTTATCCACGTAGGTCTTTCACATGACAAATAATAACAAAAATAATCACACAACTCGTGATCAAATGCTATTCGATCTTTTTGTTTGTTTGCTTTTTTCTTTTTCTTTTTTTTTTTTTTGTTGCAGTATATATATTCATGCATAGTTCTGTCATATATATCTACATGCAATATGATTCGAATCCGTATACTTTGTAGTTATAAATTATATATGTATATATGGATCATTTGGGGCTTAGTAAATTAATTACATATGGCGGCTCTCAATTAATAATTAATGCGTGTGTGATGTTGACGATCTCAAAAATCTTGAAGTAAATACAAAATATGGTCACTTTCTTACCTAATAAAGGAGCCAAACCAAAACTATAAATATATATATATATATATATATAGATATATAGATAGATAGATAGATAGATATATACACACACTTTATGATCCATCCGCATGATTTAAATCAAAATAATGTGTTCCAGCTTACGTCGCATATATTTATAATATAGATCCAATTTACAGAAGACGAGTTCGAAACTAACTAGAAACGTAGATATTACGTACCCAAATTAGAGTAGAGATTACGTTTTCGTGGGTGCAATATGCTAATATAATGAAAAGTTGTTTAATAGCAATGAGTCAAACGAATCTTTTCACTCTTCCAATACGGCCAGTAAGTTGATTGTTTCGCTCTTGTATATATCTTTCAAATAAAGAACACCTCTTAGAGTCGTTTCTTGCCTTTTTCATTAGGGTGACGTACAATTTGTGTTTGCGAGTCATGTTTGTATCGTGTCAAGTCATAAGTATTAGTATATATGGGTCAACCTGAACCTGACTCGTTTAATTAATAGGTGACACAATTCTTATGACCCGCTAATTAACCTATTTAATAATTAAATTTTATTGAGTTAACTTGGATACGATCAAATTAACCCGTTTCAACCTATTTAATTCATTTCATAAATGAGTTGACATGACCCATGTATTTATTTTGTGACCCAATTAATATAATTTCATATATAATACAATGATAACTATATAATTAATTCATATTTACAACTAGATTTATGATAAAATAGTTTATTGTCAATATCTAAACCAATAATATATAAGAAAAATAAAATTTTCATAAAATAAAATTACATATTAACAAAAAAAAAAAAAGTTTAATAGTTTGGGATATAACATAGTCAAATACTAATATTAATATCACATATTCTCAACAACAACAAAAGACATATAAGACTAAACATTTATAGAATTGGAAAAATAAAATTTATTCATATTATACGAACTAATTGTGGGTTATTAATCATGCCTTGACAGATTAACCTGTTTTGACCCAAATTCATTTATATCAAAGCCAAATTCACTCATTTCGTGTCAGATAATTTGCAGGTTATATCATATATTGTCGTCCCTATTTTCATATACAATGCCAGATCAAATATTGTCTTTTAACTCTCTCGTTGACTATATTCTAAATAATCATGGTGTGGGGTTTGGGTCATGTGTGTGTGTGTGTGTGATATATATGGCATTGATTCCAAATTAATGATCTTCAACTCTATTGCCAACCTAGTTCATAATTTGCCAAACTAAGCTAGCCTATCCACCCAGTTAATTTACAATTAATTAATTAAAGTGCCTGTAATAATGTAATGCCCTGGTCTTGAACATCTGAAGAGTTAGCTCTTGTTACCTAAAATCATCTCCAATAACACAATTATATATCATTGAAAGTCTCCATAAAAATATTAACTTATTTGCTCAACACAAATATTATTGTTCCTCCACAAGGACGGCAAGGAAATACCTCAATAAAATAAATTAAAATCTTCACAAATACTCAAAAATATCCATAACTCAAAATACCAAAATTACAGAAAATAATAAATCTACTAAGTAGGACTATCCGATAAATACTTGTACCATTTGACACTTATTCATCTACGATCTTCAAACCTTGCTAACACTTCCTACTCTTGATTTTTAGCTGAACCATCAAAATTATCTGAAAAATATTGTGGAGATAATGTGTGAGTTATCAACAACTCAATAAGCAAAAAACATATATTAGAATGTAAACATAAGCATTTACAGAATTCAGAATGCATAACAAAATATTTTTAGTGTAACACCCAAGTCCAACACTAAGTTGTTTTCTAAAATTTGTGGGTTTATATGGATGAAAAGCCCACTTGAGATTAACGAGTATCTTTTCTGAAATGGACTACAGACCCAAACTTTATTTTGACGGATGTCGAATATTTTGTTTATTGGGCTAATTAGGTTAGAATCATTAAATATTTTTGGATTAGGTGAAATCTTTTTATGAGCCAAGGAAAATTGGTGGGACAAGTTAGACTATTTTAGAGGTTGAATTGGGAGTCCAAAACTCGGGGAAAAAGCCTAATCAATGCTCAAAACCCAAGCTCATGAAGCCAGGAACCAGTTTCCAAGTCAGGCACGTTCCATGTTTCATACCCTGCACGATTACCCTCATTTTTGTTCTCATCTATTTTTCCCCAATCAACTCTATAAATACGCGTATTTCCCTCATGCATGAAGAAGACCCAAGCTGCCGCAGCCTTCTCCTAACCTACTGCTCCTCTACAGCCACATCTCTTCCACATTCAACGTTGCAGCAAAGAATTAAATCAATATAGATAAATAATTGATCCAAATATAATCAAAGAACTAATCCATTCAATAGAAAAGTATGACTAAGTCCATAAACAGAATAAATTCTATGATTATTCGGAGAAGAAAACATCAACGATGAATTGAGAATGATAAAACAAAATAATTTTAGTAATTGAAAATTAAATACATAAATCAAAAATAAATTATAAATACCATCTAATGTGCAAGTTCATCCCTAACCCTACTTGAGAATTTAGTTATCCATAAATATAATGGACAACAAAAATCTCAAGAGAAAGGTAAAGCAAACGGCGGCCATGATAATTAAATTCCTCTCTCCTTCTCCTCTTCAGCCTCCTAATGATATTCTTATATAGGGTAGGAAAGAAACCCTAATATCTTCATGATTTCTGCCTAAAAAAATCGTCTAAATCTTAGGACTTATCTTGACAGCCACGTACACACTTCAAGAATTTGAATTTGGAAATTCGTATTAGAGATAAAGTCATAGCCCTTTAAGTTAGCTTTCCAACGTATCTAGAATCGAATTAATCTGATATGTGAGTAGAAAGTTACATTTGAAATACTAAAGTATATCCAAACATTCTCCTATAGCATATTGAATTCTGACTATTTCTCTTGATCCAAATTACTCTTAAACCCCATCATTATCCTTATTTGAAGAGTCCTACACTCATTGAAAGTTCTTAGGTTGTTCCAATTCTTGCCCATTTGAAAGTCCTTTGAATTTGACTAGGTTTTGACTTACTCCTTTATAGTCCCTAAAATTTAACATAAAAATCTGCTTAGGAGTATCTCAAAATAAATAGAAACTCAATTCAAGAATACACATTAATTCCTATAATTTCTATTCATATTTTAGCATTATAGTCTAATAATAGGGTATTTAGAGTGCACTTTCGTACACTCATCAAGACCCAAGCTGCTGCAGCCTTCTCCTAACCTACTGCTCCTCTACAGGCACATCTCTTCCACATTCAACGTTGCACCACCATGACAAAAGGGTAGATCATTGCCCAGCCCCACGAAGGAACTACAACCATCATGTTGTCTCTCCCCACCGCGAACCACCTCAACGCATATCTTCTCCTCCCATAGTTCTCGTGAACCAACCACTCCATGCACACAGCCCAGCCTCTTCGCACCCATGACCACAGCAACCACCAAGTGGCATGGCCATGAGCTAGCCAATTACACCACGCAATGTTAAGTCACAACTACACCAAGAGCGAAGCATGCTAGACACCATTGTGAGCTACTTGTAAATAACAAAAGAACCTCTGTTTTTACCCCACCGAAACTGAGCACCTTATCCCCTTCTCCTTGCATGGTTTCACCCTTTACCAACACCCCACTTAGCCACTGTGACCTCCCTCCCACGCTCAACCTCTTCGAGTGCTGCCCCACATTGCTGGCTAGAAAACCAAACCAGGTGGAAACCACATGCGATCACATGGACAAACTCAGTATCACATGCTTTTCATTTTTCCATTCCAGGTGACTGGTCCTCCCTCTATTCAATCTCTCAGTTAGTCTCTGTATTTCACTTCACAAATTGAAAATGAATGTTAACCTCTTTGTGAAAACCAAAACTTGTATAGTTGAGAACTTAATTACATTTGACATATAGTTATTAACTTAGTCTCGGTCAATCTAGTATAGTTGAGACAGAAAGGTGACTGTATTAATTAGACATGTTATTACAATGGCTTACTGGGTTTTTATCTTGGGCTTGATAATATTTTGAAGGTTAATCATATGATTATTTTGAAGGATGGTGTGAAAATTAGAATATTTGGAGAAATAATATTTCTAGGTTTTTGAGGATTTTAGATTTTAAGGAATCTAAATAGGTTAAATTTAGCATTTCAGGTTTAAATATCGAAATACGTGTTCAACTAAAAATTTATAGAAGTTACGTGACTATTTTATAGGAGATAGTTAATGTTGTTCAGCACAGTTGCGCGAGTCCAAGTAAACGGGATTCTTATGATAGACTTTGCATAAAAATAAAATGGATTGAGGTTGATTTTTAGAAAATACGTATGTTTTGCTATGAAAAGAAATTTGAAAGACCGTAATTATTTATTCTGCATTACTCATGAAATTCTGTATATGAATAAAGTATTTTCTAGCATAATGGTGTAGACATGAGCTTATTTTTTACATTCTGTTATTGAAAATGAGTAAAATGAGTGAATACGAAAATTTGATAATTTTTGCATGTGACGTGAAAATGTTCTGAATCTGTTTTGAAAAATGTGAAATGATCTGGATTTTAGTATTCTATTTTGATATGATGGGACATCTGAAAAAAATATTTGGGATGACTTTCTGATTCTGTTCTAACTCTTATTCTGGTTGGGGTTGGTGGGTATTTTTCTGTTTTGCTTTGATATCTGGCCATGTCACGAGATATATTAGTGACCTCTAACCCTGTCACGGGATATAATAGTGACCTCTGGCCCTACTACAGGATATAATAGTCGTCTCTGTTCTGAGTAAAATCGCTTTTGGTAATATGGTATACGGCCCCGCCATGTGTATAATGGTCTCTATCACGAAAGTTAAACGTAATATCTGTCCCAATGTGATGCTCTGATATGACATGAAGATGATGTTTCAAATTTTGATATGCCAATGAATTTTTGAATAAGACAGTTTTATGAAAGTTTCATTCTGATATTTTTGATAACATGTTTTGATTACGCATTCTGAAACCAAATATTTTGATTCTGCTTTCTGAAATATTTGCTTTCTGAAAGAAAATATTTTGTTTTGCATTTCAAATTCTATAAATGCTCATATTTACATACTAGTACATGTTTTATGCTTACTAAATTGTTGATAACTCACCCCTTATCTCTACAAAAATTTTTAGATAAATTTTGATGGTCCAGTTAGAGAATAAGAATAAGAAGTTTTAGCAATGTATGATGATCGTAGAGGAATAAGTGTCCAAGGGTACAAGTACTTATTTAAGAGTCACAGTTAGTAAATTGATTATTTTTCAATTATTTTGATGTGTTGAGTTAATAATACTTTCGAGTCTTTGGAAAGTTTTTAATTTATTTTATTGAGAATTTTCTTTAGTGTTTCGGTGGAGAGACATGGGTATTTATTATATAATTGTGCTATTGGAGAGGATATTCAGTATTAGGAGCTAACTCTCTGAACCTTCGGGATCCGGGCGTTACATTTAATTTCAGAATGCAGAATCAGAATATGTTACCAAAAATATTAGAGTGAAAGTTTAGAAATATTCTTATATAAAAAATATCATTTGGCATAACATAACTAAGCATCATCATTATCATATCAGAACAGAGACCATGTTTAACCCCCCGTGATAGGATTGTGTATCTGCTAATAGCCAAGCAGAACATAAATCACTCTGTCATCAAATGGTGTGCACTCGAACAGATACCACTACTATAACCTTTGGCTGGACCGTATACCACTATTATCACTCGTGGCATAGCCGTAAACCACTACTATCACCCGTGGCAGGGTTATATACCACTATTATCACTCGTGCCATGGCCGTAATAGAAACATAATAAAAAAGTCATGCCAAAGGTTTTCAGATGTTGCATCATATCAAAATAGAGTACTTGAACATATTTAGAACATCTTTGCATCACATGCACAAATTTTCATAAATTTCATATTCGCTCTTTTTACATAGTTCAGAAACCATTTGTTAAAAATTTGCTCATGTCTACACTAGTCATGTCAAAAATACTTTTACCTTTTATATAAATTTCATAAATAATGCAGAATAAATAAGTGAGATTGTTTCAATTTTTTTTTTTCATAACAACACATGCATGTTTTCCAAAATCGACCTCAATTCATTTTTTTTAATGTATAGTCTAGCATAGGAATCCTGTTTACCTGGACTTCTTAATTTTTAAAAATTTTTCCACAACAGTGCTAAGCAAATATTAATTCGTCACCTATAAAATAGTCACGTAGCTTCCGTGAATTTTTGATCGAACACGTATTTCAATACTTAAACTTAAAACGCTAAAATAACCTATTTTTCCTAAATGTCTAAAATTCACTTAACCCCAAAATAGCATTACTTCCCGAATTTAGTGATATCCATTTAATTCCTCCGACTAATACATTAATTCTAAAATATTTCTATAAAATAAAACTTTATACTATAAAAAGTGAGATTAGGCCAACCTAAAAATATTATACTAATTTTCTACAAACCAACATAGGCCCATGGTAAAAATCACGCCCAACATAAAAATATAAGTTCAGACTTTGGCTTGTAACTCAAAGGGCATAAGTGTGATTTCATAAAAAATTGCTCTACTTTATGCTAAGCTTTACGGAGGACAAAAGAAATCTTTCCTATTTTGGAAACAAAACAGATACTAGCAGATGGCGATACGGTTGAGGCTTACCGAGAGGGAAGGAGGGGTGCGGCGGAGCAAGGGACTAGGCGACGGTCATGGTTGGTCAGCAAGCTGGAAGAGAACTGTGAGAAAGAGAGAGAGAGAGCACGACGTGCTGCGCGAAGGAGAAGAGAGAGGTTACTGAGAGAGAGCGGTGGCTTGGGGTGGTGTGAGGTGTCTGACTACACTTTATGTGCAGGTGGCGACGTCGCAGAGGGGGATGACGACTTGCGGTGGCTTCTCGAGATGCAGTGGTGGCTTGTTCAAGTTGTGGAACTACCCTGTTTCGGTGTAGCAGGGCAGAGTGCTACTATTGGTAGCTTTTGATGGCTATGCGATGGTGGTATAGGGCGGAGGCTTGAGTGCACGTTGAGGTGGCTTGTTCGTTGCTTCCTGGAAGTGGAGGGCAGCAGTTCAATCTAAGGCTTGTTGTCGTTGTATGTGGGTTGCTGTGGTTTATGGAGGAGAGTCAAGGTGGTTGCCAGTTTCACGTGAGTTGGGTAGTGGGGCTAGTGGCTTCCGTCATGCAGGGTGATCTCGGCATGTGGGGGGGTGGTGTGCAAGAAGGGTATCACAGTGGCTTTGGGCGGCGTTATCCTAAGGCTCACTTGGTTTGTTGTTGGTTGGCAACTACATCCTGTTGCCTCTTGGTCGGAGGTTTGTTTCTTGAAACCTACAAGGTAGGTGCAGCAATCCTATTTTGTAAAACTAACGAACAACATCCTTATACGTGAATATATATATATAAATATATATATTTATATATATGAAACTGTTGCCGTGAATGTAGTGGGAAAGGAACGTGTATGGTGTGGAGGCGTGCATGGAATCTTACCTGGTTTATGGGCAAGATTTAGAAATGTTTGGGCCACTCTTGGGTGGTGTAATGACTAAAAATATGGTTTAAGCCTGGGTGTTACAAATGATATTGGTAATTAAAATGATGTAGAGAGAGATTAATTAAAGTGTACGTTATATATAGTGCATGCTGAGGCAACCATGCATCCATGCACATATATAATATGTACGTACGTAGTACTAGTTTATAATTTATTGATGATCTGTACATGCAAGTTAGACCAAAAGCATAATTAATAACTAAATTAAGTACTATTTTAACATGTAGTTAGGTCCAATGCATGCCATCTTATTAGCCAAATACTCTATTTAGTACTCTGTCTAAATATATATTTTATACAAGTATATATATATCTCTCTCTTTCTCTCTCCCCGACCCCGATCTATATATACGTATATGCATGTGTGTCATGTACGTACATGATATATAAGATGTAATTGAAACCAATTATTAATTAGCTGAACTAGCTAGCACGCACCATCAATTGTCACCTCTAGTCCAGCTAGCCTCTTGCATAATTGCATTGAATTGAATTTCAATTAGAAAATTTGTACAATAATTAAGAGCTAGACGCGGACTCAAATTAGTACCATTGCTGCAGTCAACTTGATGCACTAATTAGAAGTTGGAATATAATTAATTGCTGCCAGTTCACTCTTCATATCCGAGGATTGAAAATATTCAAACTTCAAAGTTCTTTTTTCTGTACGCGCGCGCGGGGTATGCAGGGAAACTCGGCATAGGAACAAGAAAAAGATCTATTCATCATCATCACTTTTCTCATAATCTTCTTATTAGTCTATAATGTATCATTAGATGATAAATTTATAAGTGAAATATAATAAATAGTCTCCAATTATATAATGTCACAATATCATGAAATTATAAATTAATTAAAATAGGATGACAAAATAAAACACGATTAATAAATTAGTCAATTGCGGATCAACGGGCCATATAACTCGAACAAATTCTATTTTTCAAATTCTATAAATGTTTAATTTTATATGTCTTTATTGTTATTGGGACATAATATTAATACTATTAATATTTAATAAACTACTAGTTTTTTTGTTAATATGTATGATATTAGTGGAAATATTAATTTTCCTATGTATTATTGGTTTAATTTGTAGATGATCATAAAATAATTAATCAATTTATATGGATCATGTTAAAATTTTAAAGTCTCATCAATTTAATTAAACAATTTAAATTTACCAATATAATCAAATATTTATGACTTAAAGTAGCTCAATCACGGATTCTCACCCTTAACTCAATGAGTAATGTTATATACAATTAGTCTCAAATGCACAAGTTTTGCACATACCTTTTATAAAGAGGTGGATCCCAAGATAAAAAATATGAAAATTTTATTTTTTGTGAGTATCACTTTTTTACAAAAGATTTGCGGAATAGTTGTATAGCAATATTACTCTAAACTCAATAATACTTATGAGAAATAATTTGTACAAGTTTTAAATAGACAAGTAATTGTAAAAAATTAGACATCACATAAAAAAAAGTGTAAAAAAACTATTCTTTATTAGTGGAACTTACTTTTTTATAAAAAACTAGTACGAGACTTGTCTATTTAAAACTTGTACCCAACATATTACTCTACTTATAAATTCCTCTCCTTCTGGCCGCCGACCACCTGATCCTCTTCTGATCACATCTACCTCTTTAAATTGGAGAAGGAAAAAGCAAAATAAAAGGAATAGAAAATAGACCTAGCTGGATCTATATAAAACACTGATTTCTAATCCGATGTAACGTTTAGATAAACTGAAGCTTTCCCTTCTGAAAACAATATTGTGTGATCATGATCATGAGGACCTTCAGGTTCAAGTTGTTGGTGCAGATCAGGTAGCTAGGTCTGATGTTACCCACGACACAAACAGGTTCGAAGGAGATTATTTTCAGAATTGGAATATTAGTACATAAATGATAAGCCAATTATGACTGCTCGATGGAGCCAATTTTTTACAACACAGTTAAACACTAGCTAGCTAGTAATTATTGAGGATGTCCAAATCTTCCCAGTACATGATCTACCTCGAATGAGTTTAAAATGATGGCGATGGTCGGCCATATATAGAAAATTAGAATCATTGATCGACAAGTAGTACGTACTATAAGACCCATGATAAATGATTGATGCAGCCCTCGAAATAATTAATTTGTTAATGGCCAGACAGCATCCGACGCGTCTCTCTCTCTCTCTCTCATTATTGTCATGTCTATATTCAACATGTAAAATTTCTCAGATGACTGTCTTGTATTCATGTGCTGCAAACTCATGAAGACTCACTTTGGAAGATGCTTAAAATGATTTTCTTTTCCGATAATCCATTTTCTATCTTAAGCATTCAAAGGAAAAGATCCCTAGCTACTAGTTTAGACTAATCCATTCCTTCTCAATTCATTCTGATTTCCTTTCCAATTTCATTTCTTTATGAACTCCCAGAACACAAAACTGATATGATCAGAAATCGTCGGATCGTAATGACAGAAAAATAGCTTGTAGATCTGGATTCTAGTTAAGTATCATAGATCGGAGGTGGCAACTATTTTGATATCTCTATGATTGGGAAGGGTGGAAAGATAGGCCAAGGAAAACTTTAAAAATAGAAAAATAAACAACATGAATGATCAGAACAAGTTCAAGAATTTCCAGAACAGCAATGAGAGATTAGGTTCACAAAGATTCAAAACAAAGAAAAAAACTGAAAAGAAAAAAAAAAAAACATGGAGCTTGTGAGCAGAGAACGAATGTCGTGTTTAGCTGAAATATCTATATATCTGGCAGCTAGAGCTAATACGTACAAAGTCAACAGCTAGCCATATATACATGAAGGCCGACAGAAGGCTGGGGTTTGGGAGCCTGAGGGGGCTTAAAATCCATTAAATGTATATAAATATATATGTATATATGTTACTTGCAAATAACGCATGATGCAGCAATCGATGATCTGTATGGCCGTATTCATGTGTTTTGATTAATTTCTGATGTCATTAATGACACATGCAACGTGGGGTACAAATAATAAATAATTTTGCCTCTGATCATGTGATCATAGTACTTATGCATGCAGTACTAGGGCCGGCTCTTCGTTAGGAGAGTTAGGCAATTGCCGATTCTAATGAAAGAAAGGCTCGCTCTAAAAAAAAAAAATATAAATATATATAAAGTAGAAATTTTTAAAAAAAAAATATATATTGAATAAAAAAAAATTAATTAACTCAATCAGAATGAGAATATAAATAAGATCAAATAGATATTATATCATTATTAGTTTTTAAAAGTATCACATATAATAATTATTTTACTTATTCTCTTTCTAAGAATACACTTTTTTTATCATTATTAATTTAATATATAATTAATTTAAAAATTATAAATAGAAAAATTTAATTGTCTAGTGTTCATAAAAGGTAATTTTGTAAAATCCTTTGAAAATACAAGGGATTACTTTTTTTCAAATGTGTAAGTTGTTTATAGAACTTTATTGATAATAATAATTGTAATTGTGTCTACGAGTCTAAAGTCCTTATAAAACTAGATTTGATAAAATTCTCTCTAAATAAAAAATTAAATATTTTTTAATAAATATTAAATCAGTTATTAATTAAAAATATATATGGTATAAAATCTTAATTAATAATTTTAATTTATAAAATCATAAGAATTATTTTTAAAATATAATATAATATAAAAATAAAAATAGATTTATTTAATTTTATTTATAAAAAAAAAAACTCGGCTGGGTTTGGTTACACAACTCATCCCAACTCATCTCAACTCATCATTACACATTTTTCAAATTCCAATACAAAATATAATTAATAAACAATTCAACTTTTTCAAATCTCAAAACAATTTTAATATTAAAAAATAATATTCTAACAATATTTTATCATCTCAACTCAACTCAACTCAACTCACTTTAACATCCAAACCCACCCTAACTCAAAATTTAAACCTTACGCTCCGAACGTATTGAGCCGGCCCTGGCATGCAGCATGACTAGCAGTTGCTAGTTTTAGCCTTCTCTCTCTGATCTCTCTCTTGCTTGTCTGTATGTCTGTCTTGACTAGTCGATCTGTAACCAGTAACGTTTGCGGCGCAAATTAGTAAGGTACGTGGCATCTAGCACCGATCAATAACCTCAACCCCCCATACACGTTTTCTCTCCATAATTAATCAGAAACCCCACGTTGATCATATCTCATATATATATATATATATATATATAGCCACCTGTCGCGCCCGGCCAAGGGTACGCTGGCCCGCAATTAAATGCTTTTCATAATTTTTGGATGTGAATATAATATATATATATATATATGACATCAAATAATTCATCTAAAACGTCGGTATTTTATATGTATATATATTCAAACACTGTTACGCAGGTACGTACGTAGATAGGAACCCTCAAGAGACTCCTTACTCCATTAATGTGTTTAGTTATGGAGGGAATGAGTTTTTATTTTATTTTATTATAACTACCGACGTTTTATGATATTATTCTTAATTATTTTCAATTTTCTAGCAATATTTCGTGATTCCCAATCACATCGAGGATAGCTCTGCGTAATCAATGAATTAAGCAGCTTATACTAGCTTGTAGAAATCAATTTCCCGCGTTTTCAAGCTATCGCCGAATCTTCTAATGAGACGCGGTTACATGAAATCATATTTGCAATTGTGGTCATATGTGACAGTGTTGCGTAATTTTTATAAAAAAAATAAGTAAATATAAAATTACATAATAAAAAATTATTTTTTTAATAATAAATCTAACTTTTTTATAAAGATTGTGTACTATTTTTACACTCCACATAAACTGTATCTAGCATTACTCTTATTTTATATGCGAGTTTTGTTACTAATCACTTTCATATGTACACTACACTTAATTTTAATTTTTGTAATTTTTTTGATTTTATTTTTCCTATACTAATTGAGTTTTTCTCCTAATTATTCATACACCACACATTTGATAAGAGAACAAAAAAATTAAAAAATTATGTATAATGTGTGCGTGTAGGTATGAAAATGATGAGTATAATTTTTTTTTTTTTACACATATTTTCGATCGACCTTTTTTTAGAAGATCATGACATTAAAGACGTCGCATATTAGTAGTATGAATAAATGATGCGTGGATATGTTAATTACAACCAAATTTAATACAGGACCCACATAAAAAGTTAATCTTTTAATAGTGGATTCTATTTTTTTGTTTTAAACGATTACGCGACGCTTGTGCGCGCACTCCACGACTGTATGTAGCATTACTCAAATATGGGCAAACTGCGTATATAGGCTAGCTAGGTTTCTTGTTATTGTTATTCTGGAGCAGTTAGAGAAAAACTAGCGTTGTAAATACTTATAATTTTACACACAATATTATACGTATTGAGTGACTGTTCTATTTTATCTATGTTTCTTTTTTAATTTGGATTCTAAGATTTTTACCTTTTTCAATAGTTGAGACATCAACTTGTATAGTTATGTAAGTAAAATAAGTATAAATAACATTTTTTTTTATAAAAAAAGTAGTGCTACATGACGTAATTACAATTTCAATGCTAACTAATGTTTAAGAAAGCTTTTGAGAAGACATGCGTTTTTTCATAATAATGGCCAATTATTCTAAACAAGTTACTATTTTCAGATTGAGCATGATTTTCAGATAAAAGGTCTGGTACTTGCCGTCTCATTAAACCAACGTGAGAAAGGGAGAAAGATGATCTCTCTCTCTCTCTCTCTCTCTCTCTCTCTCTCTCTCTTCCGACGTCAAAGTAATTATTAATTTCAGTTCCCATTCAAATATGCTTTCTAATTACATACTCATGATCTCGAATTGAATTCTTGGCGATCGAGACAAGTATATAATTACTTACAGGAGCTCCTTATTTCCCTAAGGAGAAAAATGAGAGGGAGAGACGTACGTAGTAGATCGAAAGTACACAAGATTATATACATATAATATATACATATATATAATTTATATTACTCGTTTGATATGATATATATATATAGTTATACAATAATTCTAGCTCTTAACCGAAGAGTGATCAATATATATATATATAACAAAAATACAATAGTTGAAAAAGGTTTTCTTGTACGTATATACTAGTGATCAATCATGTACGTGCTCTCACACAGCAAATCTTAGAACATATATATTAATCATTTGATGAAAGGGTACGTACATATTATAAGATATATGTGTGTGTGTGTGTGTGTGTGTGTTTATTTATTTGTAGGAGCTATATATATATATATATAGACTTGAGATTATAATAATTAATTGTAGGGCCACGGAATTTATTTTGACGTACCCCAAAATAGAAGAAGGAAAATTAGCTAGGGATGCCACGTAATTGATGCCAATGCATGCTTAATTAGTTGGCAGGTTTTGATTGGATATTATACATGCTTAATTGACTGGATACACAATTATGTATAGATCGATTAATCATATTAATTGGACCCATTTTTATATATAGAATTAGTGTGTGTGTGTGTGTGTTATATATATGATAATTAACTTTTAATATTGATTAAAACTCATGATATATATGTATATGTATATATATTTATATATATATGTATATATATATATATATATGAAAACGATCAATTCATCATGTAAAAGTACGTTTTCAAAGTTAAGAAATTAAGGAAGAAGAAAGAAATTATTGGTTCTTAATTAAGAGATCGATCGAGGAATATCAAACCGTCACTCATTCTCCAACATCCATCAATCGTGATCATGATCCTCTACATGATTATCTGGACCATGCAGCTAACACGTACACAAAAAAAAACCCTCCTTAAATAAGGAAAAAAACCCTAATCCCAGAATGGACAATCCTTTTAATGTAGAAAAAGCATGATATGTGTATATAATGATTTAATTCAGAATAAACTTTCACGTCAACAACTCTCTAGCTAGCTATATATGACGTATAATAATGCTTAGTATGCGCTCTACATTACAAGTGTCTTAAGCTGGGCTTCATGTGTTTGGGTACTCCCGTTAAATTAGCTGCAGGCCAGGTTTCTGAGAAAATCGTCAAAAAACATGATTAATTTGCTGCCCCAAGCTGACTGCATGCATGAATCATAATGATCATATATCTCCACTTGTTGTCACCACAAGTACGTCTAGTGTTTACAACTTGTTCAAGAAAACTCAATGTAGACCCGCCCATTGCTTGACCTGAGTCATGATCTCTTGGCCTGAGTAGTCATGGTGTCAATTTTTTTCCCTTATTTCAATTATATGGAAAAAGACCGCTGAAGATCATCATCTCCCTTAAAACTCCTAGTTCAATCATTTGAAATGCATAGCCAACAAACTCGATTATCGTTTTCTTATATATATATATATATATATGTGTGTGTGTGTGTGTGTTTTCATTTTCTTGATTTTGTAATCAGACGCATTAATTTACCAGCTTTAACTTATAATATATATGAGTAATACTTGGTACAAACATTAATAAATAGATAAGTTCCGCGCAAACCTTTTGTAAAAAAGTGTGTTTTACTCGGGGAAAAAAAAAAAAAAAAAAAGAGAGGATTTTTTACTCGTTTTGAAATGGAACCCACTTTTTTACAAAGGAACGGTGTGGGACTTTACAAATCATTTCTCATATTATATATAACATGAATAGATCTCATGTAAATGCATGCATGTAACACTAGATCTGGATCAATCTCTTATTATTCTAAAATAGAAATTCAAAAATTTATAGACAACGTACGACAACGCCACCGCATTAGTGGAGTGAAAAATAATAATATAAGATGTAAAATTCTCCTAGCTAGCAGCTTTAATTTAATTGGTAACCATTTTTAATTATGATACCAACTTATGTAATTTTTTTCATCATGATCATACCACATAATATATACATATATATATATGTGTGTGTAAGCTAGGTGCAGGGTAGAAAATACTATAAAAAAAAGGTATTTAAAATAAATTATTTGCGACGATAATGATCATTCAAAATAAAAATAAAATTATTTTTATAAAAAATAATTGACAATAAATAAGTAGTTTTGTTACGGTGAAAATAACCTATTATATATATATATATATCCATCAGGGCCAGTAGTAATCTATTGCACAAGAAACCCTAGCCTACTTGAAGAAGAAAGGGTACGTACGTACGTACAAGCGTCTCTTAGGTACGTAGCATTAGTACATAAATAAATGTGTTTTTCTGTCATAATAAATGCATGGTGAATTTTGAGCTCGATCCATTAATATAATTAGATCATTAATTCTCAGCATGATGTGCCAGCCATGCATTGTGACCGGCTCCATTAATCGTCCCATCATGGTCTCGATGACATGATTGCATATATATATAAATACACACATACTTATATACATAATATATACATGATACATATACACTACAAAAAATTAATAGATGATATTCCTTTTGTCCAGCATATTTCTATAAATTAATTAATATTATTGGCTTTCTAATATATATTATTAATTACGTACTGAACACCCGGCCAATACAAAGACCACAAAATTCACGAATCATCATGATCCATGCATATATATAATTATGGATAGATAGATAGATATATAGATAGGTGTAGAATGAATGGATGGGGCCTGATGTCCTTCATCATTAGTGGACCCCATGACCAAAGAATCTGTATGCCCCACATGATGATGAATTTATGCGTCGATCCAAATTAGTACAGATGGGACTCATGAATTCTGAGTTCATGGTTAATGATTTTTCTTGATCTTAATTATTTTCATGTGCTGTCATTCATATTAATTCACGCGTTCTTACAACAATTGAATTTAGATTGTGCTTGGACAGTGATGTATTTTTATATATTTTATGAATATTAATAAAATAATAATAATAAAATATTAAATAATAGTAAAAAATAGATAAAATTTAATAACAAAATAATAAATAATAGTGAAGTATTTTAAGAATATCTGAAATATTCTCAATACCTAAACTAAATCTTAATATTAGGACATTTTCTCAAGGAGGCTAGGGAATCATGTGCATGCTAATCATAATAACAAATTAAATACAATAGCATATTATATATATAGTGATTCTTCGATCTCTCTCTCTATCTATATATATATGACTAATACTAGATACAAGCTTCAAATGTATAAACATTTTGTAAAAATATAAGTCTCATGAGAAAAAATTGAGTTTTTCACACTTTTCTACAGTGGAATCCATTTTTTTATAAAGCACTTGCATGAGACTTGTGTATATCATTTATATATATTATATGTATATATATATGGGTTATGCTACTCAACATCTCAGTACACCATACACCTCACATCTTTTAGTTTGTCTTTTATATTTTTAATAAACTAATTGAGTTGTTCTACTCATTTCCTATATATCACATACTTATTATGAAAAAAAAAGAAAAAAAATAGAGAAGTATGGTACGTGGTTAGAATTATTATGTATATATTGTTTACCGACAGCCAATTGTTAAAAGCAGTTTACAAATCGGACAGAGCGGTGCTACTTTGCCGCCTGAGTAACACTACTCCATGTCACCGTTAGGCCAAATTGACATTTTCTTTTTCTTTTTTCATATTTTTTTATCATTTTAAAATATTTTAAAAAAATATAAAAAATATCAATACACTAGTATTTAGTCACTTCCTTAAGTATTAAGTAAAAAAAAATTAAAATATATGATCAGGTGTCAAAATGAGAGGACAAATTGAAAAGACAAAATAACATTTTTCAATCGGATAATATTGCACATTTACGCGCGATGGCACGAAATTAAATACGTAAGGATAATAACGTTAACGCAAGGCCGATATTCTACGTACATGGATCAAGCTTGGATTTTCACAAAATTTAATAAAGTCATGACGTGAAGATAGTGCACAATATGTAATAAAGTCACGTGAACATAGTGTAGATCAATGGCGCGCGAATTAAGCTTAATTTGTACATCCTCCACGAAGGAAATTAACTATCTATATATATATATATCCAAAAAGAAAAGTGACGTGAAGATTAGAGGGCAAGAAATCCAAAGGGGATCTTGATCGAATTATAAGCTAGCTAAATTAGCAGCTTGTCCTTTTTCAAGCACAAGATCATCATAAAATTAACGATATTGAGTATGTACGCGGAATTTTCCTAATTAGTAATAAAAAAGTTTAGAGAAATACTTTAGTCATAAAGAGATTTTTAAAAAGTAAATGTACAGATTAAACTGATCATAACGTAGTTTGATGTGTGGTACGACATTAGATTGTAAAATTATTTTTATTATGAAATAAATCTAACGTATCATATAAAACTACGTATATAATCAGTTTGTGTGTTTACTAATTTTATGATATTTTTTTACGTGGCTCTAGCACTTGTCAAAGACTAATACATATATAGATATGTATGTATGTATGTATGTATGTATTGGCAACGCGTATGGCAGGTGATTCTCCACCTAAACCAACGTTTGTCTTTGTATCCATAAAGATTCTTACCTCTCTCGAGTAATTAATTATGCCCAGAAAAATCCCAAATAAAAAAGGAGTAATTTGGAGGGTTTCACTCATAAAATGGCGTTTGGTTTGTCCATATACATATATATATATATATATATATGTTGTACCAATCCCTTCTACTCCTTGAAGATTTCTTGTAACTTTGGTTTTTCTTGAAACTTCCTAATTATATATTATAAACTACGTACAAAATTAGCATGGCCTGCCAGATCAATAGGACGTACAGTAAGAACTTCTAACCAGCGGTGAAGGCTGCATTTATTTATCCTCTATGATGATCCTAACTATATATATAAGACCAACCCATATTCTCATATATATTTCAGGTTCCCAAACAAAGAAACCAAAGCTTGCTAGCTAGCTTCCTTCATTTTATAAGATCAGTCGTCCTCAATATTCCATAAATATACCTCCTACCATATTACAGTAATATATATATATATATATATATAGACTCGATCCCCAACTAGATTCTGCTTTGGAGTACAAAATATATAGAAAAACGATTTCATTTTCTTAATTAGTACCAACTCTTTTTCCTTCCTTAAAACGACATATACATGGGCCTGAGAGACATCGGAGCTGCGCTCCCCCCGGGGTTTAGGTTTTATCCCAGTGATGAGGAGTTAGTCTGCCATTATCTTTACAAAAAGATAGCAAACGAGGAGGTCTTGAAGGGTACTTTGATGGAAATTGACTTGCATACATGTGAGCCATGGCAGCTTCCTGGTACGTTTTCTTAATTACTTCGATCGATCCATGGTTAATTACAAAGTTTTTCTTTTTTATTTATTTCTTTGTTTTCCTTTGGTTGTTTATAAATTTCTCCCCGGCCGCCGTCACTTTAATTTTCGTCGGAATTCATCGTTTATATTGGCATCGATCATAAAGTTTGAGCGATCGAGCGATCGATCGATCGATGAGGTATGGTACTGCTCATGTACTCTTCTGGCTCATGCCTTGCTAGCTTTTAGCATGGAAGAAGATCATATACAGATCATAACTACTTAGAATTATTGAGTTTCTGTACGAGGCATGGTATCTATATATGTCGGCAGAGAGAGGACAAACAGTCAAACATGGACTCTTTTTTTCACGGGGAGAGAGAGAGAGAGAGAGAGAGGGAGAGCTCCATTCAATCATTTATCTGATTTTGCTAATAACTTCTTGAATGGGTGAGCTGACAGGAAACTCCTTTGGTTTCTGATGTTGTAAGTTGAATGGCTAATTCAAACCCAATATTCCCTGACGATGATCATCGATCTCAAGTTGTCGAGTGAGCATTATTATTGAAAGATCATGATCATAAAGAACATTGGAATTCATGCTTGCTAGCTAGTTTTCAGCTGGTTTAGGCGCAAACTGCTGCCTTGCTAATTAATTTTCTGTTCTATGGGCTGTTGCATGATCCATGCTTCGATGTGCATGTGATCTGTCTTGTGCAAATTCAGAGAGTAAGCGCCGGAAGTTCCGGCGCACATCATGCTCAGCTGGCCAGTTATGATCATGACGGCCGGTAGGACCAACTTCATATGAATGGTACCGGATGTGCACCAGAACTTCAAGCACATGCACTGAAAATGATCTTTCAGGGCGCTTGTCGTTGCAGCCAAAACGAACACCCAACATCTCTTATCTCTTAGTAAATTTTTGCAGGTGGTTACTGTAGAACAAGAATCAAAGGTTTGCTTATAATTTTTTTCCTATAATTCTTCTATTTTTTTTTTTTCTAATTTCTTCGTTTATTTAATTACTGGAAAATTAGATTGTATAGATGGAAATTTTGAATGTTAGCTGAACCTTCTTGCTTCTTGCCTTGCGAGTTACGGTTCAAGTAGTAAATTGCTTTACCCAAATAAAACTTATTTCATAAGCTAATTAAGGTGGCAATGCATAATATTCATGATTAATTCGATCGTCGGCGAGCCATATATGTTACTCTCATCGACGTAAGGTGAAAACTACTGGAGCTAGATATATAATTATTAAGAATAGACGCTTTTTGCCTTTCCGCACTAATTTGCAAGCCATATATGTTAATATATATAGTTTAATCAGGCAAATGAAGGAAAAAAGAGAGTCATGCATGAACATGACTCATGATGTTCACGCATGAAATTGCCTATAAACCTTAGTACTAGCTAGTCCTAAAAAAAAAATCATTAATATTCTTCCTTAAATTCGACACCACATGAAGAACTTCAGCTTCCTTAGACGAAACTCATTAATTAAGGTGACATAGACCCGCCATCTATTTATAATCTTTCCGATCCATATATAGATATTTGATAGTCTAAAATATTCCCAAATTAAATGCGTGAAAGCAAAGGTACACGTGTCAAATAAACTTCAACATCCAAATTTTAGCCAGCTTTAATGGCAGCAGTCTCACCTAGTCATGAATTATATTATCACGTATATATATATATAGGATAAGTCTATATACCTTGCGGCCTGATGCCTCTATGCTTACGTCCTGCATGCGGCTACATTTTTTATGAAGTTATTATTATATGTTCATTATATATGTAAACGATAAACTAGCTTACAGCTAGCTAGCTAGCTAGCTTGTGTTCTTGAATTATGAACATTATGCATATAATTAATGCTTGTGTTCTTGAATTATGAACATTATGTATATAATTAATGCAGAGGTGGCTAAGCTTAATGCAAACGAGTGGTACTTCTTCAGCTTCCGGGACCGTAAGTATGCGACGGGCTTCCGGACCAATCGGGCAACAACATTTGGGTACTGGAAAGCCACGGGGAAGGATCGAACAGTCCTGGACCCTATGACACGCGAGATCGTAGGGATGAGAAAGACTTTGGTGTTTTATAGGAACAGAGCTCCAAATGGGTTCAAAACCGGTTGGATCATGCATGAATTTCGGTTGGAGACCCCACATATGCCTCCTAAGGTCTGATTCAATCTCCTTTCATTTTTCAAGCAATATTCTTTATCTAACTATACACGCAATCACGCAGAAAAACACAATTTTATTTACGAGAGAGAGAGAGAGAGAGAGAGAGAATCCTATGTAAAGAAAAAAAGTTTCATGCATCTTTCAGAGGAAACTGAAAGGAAAGGGGACGTGAAAGTTGTCCATTGACTTTGTTGCATGTGTTAAGAGGGTCCATTAATTCATGGAACTTTTCCATTTCCTTTGTCATGATAAGTTGCAAGACATTTATCCAAAATTAGGTCATGATACTACGTACGTATACTATATATGTATGTAAATAGTTTCAGAAGAAAATCATGTACTACTTATGCGCGCATGTCATGTTTCTGCTTACAGATCATCAATATGTGTTTTGCTAATTATCATCAAATTATATATATTCTCATGATGACAGGAAGACTGGGTGCTGTGTAGAGTATTTCATAAAAGCAAGGCTATAGCGCCAAACTTGGAGGACAACGCCAAACTCAGCCCACAGCATATGTTTGAGACGACAGCATCATGTGTCCCTAATTCGCTTATAACTTTAGCTCCTTCTCCTGATCATCCCTCTAACCAAACCGTGCCTTGTGGGTATAACCAAATCACCTCTTTTGCTTCAAGTAACGTCCCCTCTCACCAAAACCAAAACCAAAACAATTCCCTACTCAATCTTCTTCAGTTCTCTCAAGAAATCACAAGCAACAACATGAACAACGAAATTAGCTCTAAAGGTACTGATCATCATGATGAATATGGGTTCTTATGGGACATGAATTATGAAGAAAGTAGTTTGGAGAATGGGGTCCCTTCAAACTTGGAAGAGATGAGATATGAGATCGACAACAGCATGGTTTTCCTATGAAATATATATATATATATAAATATATATATGTATGTATGTATGTATATAAGATTGATACTAAACACATAATTAATTCGTTGATTTGCAATTAATGTATATGATCATGATCATGTGGTAGCTACTACTGCTTGGCTTTGAGAGACAAGCTGTAGTACTCATGCTTGATTTGATCTATATATATTAGAAAAGTTTGTTCGGAGTGTATTGTGATTAGGTTTTGTATCTTTCGTATACTACAGTTGTGGAACAAATTATATGTCCAGCAGAATTTATATTTCCTCATGGCAATGATATTACTCGACTTTGAATAATATCTTTCTTGAATTCATTTTCCACAAATTATTAATGAAGCGAAGCTCGCATGCATATTGTACGTACGTGTACCGAAATAATTTTGTAGCTAGTAAAATGTGTTAATTATGATCTTTTTTTTTTCTTTTTCATTTTTTTTTTTTTTTTAAAGAAGGACAGTACCCCCGATTTATAAAATTTGTTATGTGGATATATACACATACATATAAGTTGGTTATTGCAAGCTAGCTAGTCCTAGTACCTAATATATAGTTAGGGACACTACAACAAAAACGGACTTTTGCTTCTAAATTTTTTCCGTCATTTCATAAATTGCCACGACATAATAGTTATTACGTCTTTGTTAAAACTGTCACAAATTAACAACACAAATAGTCCAATTTCATAATGTGAACAGTGTAAATTACATTTGCGTCGATTTATTTGTATTTGCATTGTATTTATACCGATGCAAAAAAACTAACAAGCTCCATATGTTAAGCAGTGATTGCACAGAATCGTAAAAAATAATTCATACTATTGCGACGGACAATTTATCTTTTGCCTCTAATTTTTTGACGCAAAATAATTTATATCTTTATATATGTGTGCATCCCGGATTGCTAGTTCCCCAATTTTCTCCCAACCATTGCCAGTTCACCAATTTTTCAAGCTTTGACGTCGATTTCAATGCACATCAATGAAGGAAGTCGTTTATGCAAATTGATCAAGTCGTGATATTCACATGAAAAATCTCTCTCCTATTTTGACCCAATCTCCATTAAACTCATGTTTTGCTTATAACTCCATTCAAGATATTATCCACATCAATCTAATATCCAAAGATTATTTTTTGTGCTCTAACATTTTGACCATAACTTATCCACAAATATAGTTATGCGCTCTAATTTTTTGTCTCAAAATGCATTAATTTTGGAGCATTTGTCCCTCTAATTTTCTAATTCCATGCATGATTCAATTATCAATTCTCACCTACATAACTTGAGTATTTGCATCATCTGTTCTATATTAACTTAAATTGTTGTATTTCTTGCTTATATGACTGCAAGATGATTGGGCATCTTCATACTATAGTTTGGGAAATTGAATTTTCCACTTTACCATTACTAGTGCATGCCATTTGTTTGATTAAATTCCCGTAGACCATGTTTAATTTTGAGCGAAGGAAAATGCATATAGTTTCTTTATAGCCATAGCATCATATGGACATGAATGGGCTTGTTGTAGAAATTATATATGTTTATGTTGGTGTTTTGGAGGATGTGTTTTGAGACAGGATGGGGCCTCTTCTTATAGTGGTAAATGTTCATTCACCAACTAATGATCATTTGTCACAAGGTTAGCATCAAACATTTGCAAATTTTGTTTTTATGCCCAGCATCTTAGTTGGATGTTAATTTAATTTCTTTGTTGCACCTATATTTGATCATATATGTTAAGCTAGCATTATCATGTCTTCATTTTCTATGAACAACCTAACTATGAAACTAAATTAAGCAATATATATAGATAAGACTATTTAAAACTTCAAATGGCACTCACATAGTATAATAATGCTTCATATCATACAATGATATCATTATAAAATCTATTAAAATTATCTTCATTTCATAAATTTCCATGCATTTAATATAAATTCTATCTGAAAAGCCACTTGTAAATGGTTCAAATCTTGAACTCGACCACTTTCAATTTGGATTTCTCGAGCTATTACTTGACTGCCTTTTTAAAGTCTTATCTTATCAAACATAAGTCAATCTAGATTCACAAGTTGAGTTCCTTCTTAATTATTTATTTTTTATCTCATAATTTTTTAATATGGGCCTCTAGCAACTTGTATGCGTTGAGGGCAATTGGAGCATCTACTTTAGGGGCATCTTTTAGGAAGTTTTACATCAATTGGATGTCATCTAGCTATAATTTTTTAAGACAATTAGCAAGTAACATGATTTTAACTGTAAAATGCATATTAATTAATATCCTTACCCTGAATTTCATTAATTTCATTTGGTCAGTAAACTAACTATAATTCAAAAACGCACTTAGACATATATGCGGTAGTTATCACTATATTAGTTCCAACTTATTGTAGTGATTTTATGAGTCTATATTCAGTAGTTAGTATTTTATTCAATATTACTCATAAACTGCAATTTTCAAGCAGATTCTAGTAGAGCATGTATGTGGCTATTGAAAATCTATAATATCAATGAGAAATTTTCTTTTTATTTTTTATTTTTTGCGATAGAGATCAAACCAATATACAGTCTATGATGTGGAATCACATATGCTTGATGTTTTTCCTAATTACCTAGTTCGTAATCATTTATGTTGCATATCATTAGATGGACAAAAGTTGGATGCATGTCAAAAATAGGTTTAGGTTAACAGAATATGCCTAAAGGGTTAGACAATTTCTCAAAATGGCTAGAGCTCACACCGATAGAAACAATCAACTGAGGTGTCCATGTCGAAGATGCCGTAATTTCTTATTTCTTCCGATCAATGAGGTAGAAGGACATTTATTCATTACATGGATTGATCCAAATTACACAGAATAGATATTTCATGGAGAGCAAGAAACTCTAAATTTTAATCAAGACGCCTGAGAGGATAGTGAAAATGGTGACGATGGTTACATTAATGGCATCCATAAATGTTAGGTGATATTCATGCCACTACTGCTATAGGTGTTGATGAAGAGATGGCTACATATAGTGGGGGCTTCTAGCTTGATGCAACCAGAACCAAGCACTTTTGAGAAACTGTTGGAAGATGCTCGACATCCATTTTATCATGGTTGCATAACCTTTTCAAAACTATCATTCATTGTGAAGTTGCTCCACATCAAAACAGTTAGTGGTTTGAGTGTAAAGTCCTTTGAATGCTCATTAAACTTTTGAAACCTGCTTTCCTTGATGCACTCTTGACTAACTCTTTTAATAAGGCACGGTCTTTAAAGCAAGGCTTGCGATTTAAATTCATCAAAATACATGCATGTCTAAATGATTGCATACTACATTGTAAGGAAAAAACCAACAAACAAGAGTGCCCAAAATGTGCGGCATCTAGATGGTTATCTACGTCACGTCGGCGAATACCATTATCCCAAAAAGTACTGTGATTTTTTTCACTAAAATTGAGGTTGCAGAGATTATTCATGTCCAAGAAAACAACAACTATCATAAGGTGGCATCAAGAACAAAAGGTGAGAGATGATAACACTTTGAGGCATCCTGTCGACTCTGAGGTGTAGAGGAAATTTGATAGAGGTCATCTCTGGTTTGCTAGAGATCCTCGCAACGTTCGGCTTGCTCTTGCTAGTGATAGCTTTAACCCTTTCAATAATATGTGTAAACCATATAGCATATGGCCAGTGACTCTAGTCCCATATAACTTGTCACCATGGTTATGCATGAAAGATCAATTCTTCATGTTGTCATTACTCATACTTGGTCCTAAGTCACATGAGAATGAAATTGATGTTTACTTACGCCTATTAATTGACAAACTATCATATTTGTTAGAAAATGGTATAGATACGTACGATGCTATGCTAAGTCAATCATTTCGATTGCATGCAACTTTGTTGTGAACAATTAATGACTTTCTGCTTACTGTAACCTCTATGGATAGAGCACTAAAGGAAAGTTGGCATGTCCAGTATACAATATGGACATGGAGTCCATGTGGCTGACCTATGGTCGGAAGCATTGTTACATGGGTCATCGCCGCTTCCTACCATCAGGTCACATCTGGAGAACAAAGAAGACTATTTTTAATGGTAAAGAAGATCATCGGATGTCACTCTGACAACTTTCAAAGAAGAAATAATGTTGCAACTAGATAACATTGATGCTGTAGATTTTGGGAAAGGTTTAAAAAGGCAAAAACATGGCCCTCATGAGTTAAACTGGACCAAAAAAAGTATCTTCTTCAATCTTCCCTATATGTCATCTCAGGAACTTAGACATGACCTCGACATGATGTACATCGAAAAGAGTATTTGTGAAAATGTCTTGGGTACATTGATGAATATTCAAGGTAAAACAAAAGATAATATCAATGCTCGACGGGATTTGGTTAAACTTGGTATCAAGAAAGAGTTACACTTGAAACAAGATGGAGATCGAGTTACAATCCCTCATGCCTACCTCATGCTATATGGAGATGAAAAGGAGTTATGTCAATGGTTGAATAGTATCAAATTTTCAGATGGCTTTGCTTTTAATATTTCTATATGTATTAATGTGAGTGATTGTAAAATCTCTAGAATGAAAGGCCATGATGCCCACATTTTCTTGCAAAGGCTACTGCTAGTAACAGTCGGTGGGTACTTAAAACGTGATATACGTTTAGCATTGATGGTGCTTAGCACATTTTTTAGGAAATTGTCTGCATAAATGTGTAACAAAGAAGTGGTTAAACGTCTTTCGATATTGTCCTCATTCTCTGTAAGATTGAGATGATATTTCAAGATTATTTGATGTAATGATCCATCTAGCCATCCATTTGGCTCGGGAGTTGTTACTCGCTAGACCTGTTCAATACAGGTGGATGTATCCATTTGAGAAGTATTTGAGAAAATTTAATTGGTACGTTAAAAACAAAGCTCGTCTGGAAGAATCCATTGCAGAGGCTTATATTCATGTAGGTAGAATGCTTGACATTCTCATCCATGTATCTACATAATGTACCAACATTGTTCAGTCGAGAAGATCAAAATATTGATGTTGGTGTTCAAATATCTGAAATAACTGAGTTATCAGTTTTCTCGTAGAAATTGGCCCAATCTATTTTTCGACACCTATCGAATTAGAAAAGAAACTATTTAAGATTGCGAGATGGTACATCCTCAATAACTACACAGAGGTTGAGCACTACTTGGAGTAAGAACTGAGAAAGCTCTTTCTTTGGATAAACTAACATATGACCCAATTTAGTTACTTATTCATTATTAACTTTATGGTTGTTATTTTAATAAAATAAATGGTTTGTTGCTTGTAGAGAGCACTACAATATGTCAAATGACCAGAGCATCTCTAGCATTGAAAGGAAGCATGAAGCTGATTTTTCAACGTGGTTCAAAAAGCGTGTAAGTTATCAAAATGTAATTACTAGCATTAGAAATGATAATCAAACATAATCGTTTATCTTTACCATCAAAAAATTTGTCCTTTGTTGCAAGGTCAAGTGTTGCATGTTAGTGATCCTAACTAGGTACATAATAATCTTTATGCACTAGCTTGTAGTCTTGACCCTTGAGTCGCATCCTATTAAGGTTTTATAATAAATGATATAAGGTTTTATATAAAGCCTTGTGAAGAAAACCGTTGAACTCAAAATAGTGATGTACTAGTTACGATCGATGTTACATCCCAACTTTCACGGGACAGGCATTCCAACAATAAATGATCAAGTGTGTGCAACATGCAAAAAGTGCACAACAAAAATGCAGCAGATAAATTAAATAAGTCAACTAAGTATCAGAATTGTTTAATACAAATATCCAAGATAAATAGCCGTTAAAAAGTTATACAATTATCTATTAAAAATATAATACAAACCAAATACATATAAGAGTGGGAAACAAATGCCATGATCCTAAATTACCACATGTCACTCCTCTGGTGGAGTCGATCCCTCAGGTTCCACATCATCTGCATCAAAACGGTACCGTAGGTAAGTAATAATCCAAACAACCCACGAAACAGAAACGCATTAAGGCAACCAACATGCATGCACATGATGAAGTATGCATCAAACCCAAAAATATCATTTTTTCCGAAAATAAATATTTTTCAACACACACCAAAATTTTAATTTTGCCCAAAAATAATAATCCATCATTTTCCTAAAAAATAACCCACACAAAATCATTTTATCCAACACATTTTATTTTTCCAAAAAATAGCCCAAATATCCATTTATCAAAAACTCGTTATTTTCTCAAAAAATGACCCATTATCTAATTTTACCGTATGCACCGTGATCTCCCTTAGGGATCATCCGCACACCCTGACTCCCTTCGTCACACTATGGGTAACGACTATGCGAGTGATTTCGTAACGAGAATTGCCCAGTTCCGCGCCCAACACGTTTGTGACCAAGCATCCTCTAACCTTTGCAAGCAAGAGGGGTCACGGAGTTGGCACAAGAGTGTTACCATCTCGTCCAATCCTGTTGTCGCCCAATGACAACCCATGGGATGTCACTCAGTATATTCCGCTCCCGAGTGACTAGAGGAGCTCCATCGAGATAATGCCTCATCTCGGCTTGGGGTCATGATACACATACACCCAAGAATCATTTCTCAAGTGAAAATCTAGTTTTCAAATATACACATGAATATGAATGCAATTATGAGAAAACTCAATTTTCATTTACAAACATGAACATGTGTACAAATATGCAATGTACCAGACACGATACAAATATCCAACATCCAACAAAATCCCGCATAATCTATACACACAACTTCATCCTCCAATCCAACCAACCCCCGTACTCCTCGGACTCAGTCCGGTACAATCAACCAATTCACAGTAAATAAATAAGTTAGCGCAAAAATATATTTAAATCTCAAAAGTTATTTGAAAAAATATTTACAATGCTATAATATAATTTTTAAAAGATCACGAAGGTCCTAGAAGTGGCAGCACCATCACGCAGCAGTGCAAAATGCACAAGGTCGTGGGTCTCAAAAACTCACTTTTGAACGGGGACAACCTAAGACTCGAAATTATTAGGAAATAGCTTAGAGGTGTCAGTGAAGCTAATGGTTGTGGTGGTTGGCCATGGGTGGCAGTTGGAGGCCAAAATGCTCAAATCAAAAAATGAGCTAGAGGAACTTCACTGGTGGCGGAGGTCAGGTGAAGATGGGTTGGGTTAGGTTGCTAGGAGGTCAAGGGTGGTGTGGTGAAAAGATGGTGGTTGGAGGTAGCGCGATGGCAACACAAGGAAGGCTATGACTTTAAGTCGTGCGTGGGGGTTAACGGCGGTGCAAGAGAGGCTGGAAACTGAGGGGTGAGGTCGCCGGCCAATGGGGAAGACACAGAGAGGGCGGTGTTGGTAACGGCAGTGCTGGGTGGAGGAAGAAGAAATGGACGGGAAGAGAGAGGAGGAGCTCGCGCGGGCTGGGAGAGAAATAGAGGAAAATGAGAAAAAAAAAAAAGGAAAAAAGAAAAAGTAAGAAAAAGAAATGAGATCCAATCCTCAAAACTTTGATCACAAAATTGATCCAACAAAAATAATTTCAAAATAGTAAGTTAAATAAAATAATTCAAACACAGTAAATAGCTTAAATAAAATAATAATAAAATCCAACGCAATAGTTTTAAAATCCACAAATAAACTAATTTAAATTAAAGAATAATTTAAATGAAAAACAATAATTAATATTGTGTTTAAAATAAGAGAAATCATAAAAATAAAATAAGAGAACCAAATTAATTTTCATAAATTAAAAATCATAAAAATAAACCAACGAGAAATCTAATAAATTTAAAATAAGAGAACCAATATTTAAATTAATTAAAATATCCTTTCAATTAATTTACACTAAAATACGGGATGTCAGAGCCAAACGCGAAGCCAACATGGTAGATTTCTATGGCATATTAAATGACATCTTGGAGTTTCGCTATATGGGATGACGGTGTGTATGCAGAGTATTTAAATGCGATTGGTTTGATGTTGGTGATCACCGAGGGATATGTGCCGGTGACCATATTACAAGTGTGAATTTCAGTCGAGTATGGTATAAGGATGAACCATTCATGTTGGCATGCCAAGCTTCGCAAGTTTTTTTTTTTAATCTCAAAGACACAAACTTAGGTGGTGAGTGGCATGTTGTGCAGAAGATAACATATAGGAATGTATATGACATTCCACAGACACCCATAATCAATGATGAATATGATTCTAGCAGGGCGAAGCACATCAGGATGAAGAATCTTCCGAACCCCTGTGTGACGTTCACTTTAAGTAGGATGGCCTTCAATCCCCATTGCTAAGACAAGATGTCCAGCCAATGATGGTCTCTGCATCTGCATTAAATGCGAGAACTAATGACATTCTTGATGAGCATATGTTTACTAACGACAGATCAAAGGATTGTGCTTCGGATGGTAGTGCTAAAGATGATTTTAATTCGACTGATGAAGACAGTGTCCAAGAGACCGACAAAGAGACTGAGGAAGATTGTGCAAATAGTGATGACTCTAATGTAGACTAAGGTATCATGTCTGCGTATCATTTATTAGACAACATGTATAGTTTATATTTCCTAAATTGAACAGAAATACTCGTTATTTGCTACAGGTAATGGTGCCACCCACATGGTTAGGGATGAAAATACTTAAGTTTCCCAACTAAGTTTCCACGTGGTTACAAGTCTTAACCAAGAATTTATTTTCACCAATGTGAACTTGGTATTTAGTGAAAACTATTGGTACAACGGATAAAGTGTAATTTGGTAATGATTGAGATAGATGTTTTAACTTGGATTTAAATCTTGCATGTAAGTTGTTTACATTATATGAAATGATTATGCTAAATTCGTATGAAATGAATTGTTTGGTTTAATGGAGATGAAGTTTTGAAACCCTTTATGTTTTGTTCCTGCCTCTTTTTGCATCTCTAAATCCTTAATATTCCTTTTAAGTGTAGTTGTATTCATTAGTCATGTTGGTGAAAGATTTGTTATGTAATTAATTACCACCTTTAATTAGCTTTGCCTAACAAATTCACTATTAGATTTGCCTATACAACTTGGTCAAAGTAGATAATTAGCAAGTTTTTTTTTTTTTTTTCTCATGGGAATTAAGTAACACTATTTTCTTTAGTTTGTTTAAAATTTTGAACATAGACCAGCTTATCCAAGTTGATAAAGGAGAACCTATGTTGAGAAGTTGTAATTATTCTGCCTAATTTTGTTATACCAACACAGATTTTGTTTTCCTTTCAACAGGGAAGAAAAAGAATCATGAGTGTTCAAATATCGACATGCAAATTATGGATGTGTCAAGTTTTGTCATTGTCAATGTGTTGATTTTCACCACTACTACCAGACTCTGTTTTTAAAGTTTTCAATGATAAAGTTAGTATTAAAGCAATAAGATATCAAACTGATAGGAAACTTTGAGAATACCAAATAGTAAGCAACAACAAAAGGAGTAATAAAATTAGATGTAATATTATATATTATAAAAATAGATATATCACTATTGAGCAGTTGTTCAACTCTTGAAAAAGAAAAGGGAAATTATGTATCATATTTACATTTTATTTGCATGAAATGTATCTTCTATCATATCACAAATGCAGTTTTCAATATTGCTCACATGATCGCAGTTTTAATACAGCTCAGCCACAATGGCAAAATCAGTAAGAGGAAGGGTACGTACACGAGGTGGAAGGTTAAGGAGGTCTGGATGTGCATTAATTAGATCATAAGAATCACAACCACAATCACAGTCTATTTTCCAATCACTCCCACCAATTCGAAACACTGATGGACAATACGACTTCCTCATCAAATGACTCAACCAAACCACCAGATTTGGTTTGCGAAACTGAATTTCCAGACGTGGGGGTAGAGACCAATGTTTTGAATATTGTTTCGATCGAGGCATTGAAATGAAATATTTTGGTATTGGTACCGTTTCGGAATAGTCTATATATATAAATATATAAATTATATTCCAAAATAACAACAATATAAGAAAAAAAATTATTAATACTTTTAAATACAAGTTATCAATAATTTTAATAGAATTAATTCAATCAACTACCAAGTTACAATCTGCTTGACAGTTCACACTAATAGAATCAATTCAATCAAATAGCAAGTTACAACTACCAATCCAAAATATTTTTAATGACCCAAATAGTATTTTAATTTTTAAATTTAATGACCCATATAGATTCTGAAATGTGAATGTAATTTGAAAAAAATAAAAAAGTAAATCATCCCTTTCATGAGCCTAATAGAAATGGTATATAGAGAGAGAGTGTGTGTGACAGAGAGAGAGAGAGAGATGGTCTAAGTAGTTGAGGTTTTGAAAAAATTAAAAATCGAAAAAGCCCCTCCTTTTGATTTCATCTTTACGGAAAGCCTTTGTCAACAAATTTTTATGAAAAACTGCCATCCACTGGTATCAAGATTCACGTTACTAGGTTTTACATACCAGCCGAAACACCCAAATCGGTCGGTACCGTTTGAAGCAGTCAATATTTGACTTGGTACGAAATGTAGACCTCCTCTATGCCGGTTATTGTTCCGGTACGATACATTTCGGCCATATTAATCGATACGGTACAATTTTTAAAACTTTGGTAGAGATAAATATTTCGATAGCATTACTTCAAAAAACGTAATAATAAAATGTTTATAGGATTTTTCTAATCTATCATTACTTGACATTAATTGAGTTTGCTCTTGATTTCATTTCAAAGTCTCAATAGTTCGATTTCCAGCAAAATGTTTATATTTGTGGCACTACTACTTAGCCACAGATATAACTGACTTTTATCTACAATTCACGACATTTGCAACTAAGTAATATGTGCCACAAAATATATTATTTGTGACATTATCATTATTTGTGATGATACTTTCTATGGCGGAAAAGCTATTTTCCTACAAACCTTTTTATATTTGTGGCATAAATAGTTAGTCGCAAGTACATATCTAGACCGTATGGTCGGCCTTTGGCGTAATATGAATGGTGCATTTGTGAAGATCTTTATTGACCCATATATATATTAAATAATTGCGGCAATATATATTTGTGACCATAAAAGAAGCTTGCAAATAAGATTTTGTTACAACAATATTTTACATTTGCGTCACAAATATATTTTTCTCTATCATCGGCATACTCTTTTACGTCAAAATTTTTCAAAATGGCGGCGATAGATTTCGGAGCAAATACAAGATCTTTTTGCGACGTATACCCTTGTTTCGATGCAATAAACCTTTTGAGACACTCTAGTAGTGTCCACATTGCATCCATTGGATTTGGACGGAAATAACTATTGGCGTCGTTGTTTGGGAATTTCACGTCGAGTGTATACGAGTACGTATAGATCATAGACAATTTTTTTCTCCTCTTTGGACTTGTTTAATTTTTTTCATTATTTCAATCAACTAAATCTCATTCTACATTTTATTTAAATAGTTAGAGAGCAATAGAAAACATTTTTGTCCTAAATTTTTGTGTCTATATATCTAATTCTTCTTATGATACATTAATCCAACAATAGGTATCTATAACTAACTTGTAAGAGATTTATAAAGCTTGTTTCTTCAATAAAATCATAATCTTAATTAAAGATCATGGCTGTGGAAGCAAATGATTCATGAAGACAAGGACGGGACGTTTCTATGTGTGCACCCCGATATTCTGAAAATGGTCTGAGACATTCTGTAAAGAAGGGGATTGTGAATGGAGGTGCTAGATCAGCAACCTCCGCCCTAGCTCGATGTAGAAAGCCCACCTCCAAATAAAAGGACTCACCCACCAAGATTTAAAGCTAATTTCATTAGAATCTTTTGTACTATTAATTATTTACAAATTTACAGTCATTTTTATGTACTTGTATGTACTTTACTAATTTTTTTTTAAAGAAGTGCAATATGCCTTGAGAATTGCTAATAACTGGGTAGGGTCTAATGCCTCTTGGTAACATGGTTTAGCTATAGCTAGCATAGCTTACTCCATATCTTAAATCTTTTAATAGAATAATTTGTCCTTAATTTGATATGTTTATTTTAAGTGGATGGATTTTTATTTAAGTGATTTATCAGTCGGTGGGACTAGAAGTGATAAAATTCTAAGAAAGAATGAATAATTCTTTAAATCTTATCCACATAATGTGTTAAAAAAGGGACTATAAACTATAAAAGCATTTGAGCTTCTGAGATTGGCAGGCTTGGCTTGGTTGGATGATCTCCTCTTAATGGACTATACACTACTTTTACTGGGCTCCTAGCTAGCCAGTGGTGCTAAGAGCATTGGCAATGGACTAGCCATTTGCCAATGCAAGTCTAAAATAAAAGGAAATGTAGTAAAAAACATCTACATTGACCTAGCTAAAATAGAATATTTTTAACTTTTTACTACAGTAATTGTCAGAGTCTCTCTATACCTGGCGAGCTCCTGTAGCAAAGCCAAATAATATTTTTATCATTTCTATAACTCCCGCTACTTTTTTTTTTCCCTCGGTTTTTCCCTGTCTTTCTTCATCCCGAAACCCTCCGCTTCCTCTTACTTTTTCTTCTTTCTCCCAAAACGCACTTTTCTTTCGCCCCTTTCTTCTTCAACTCGCACGTTCTTCGCCCCCAACCCGCAGCTTCTTCAACCCGCAGCTTCTTCTTCAACCTGCAGCTTCAGTGTCCGTGTAGACGGAGGGCCGCAAAAGCTGACTGCACTACTAGCAGTCACTGATCGACTTGTGCCCATCCGTTGAAAGTCGTCCTGAAGGTTCGATCTCGGATCTTTATTTTATCTATTGTCCTAAAGTTTGAGTTGTTCTTTAATCCGTGTTTTTTTCGTTTTTCAGTAAAGATCCATTTGTTTGATGATAAAAGGTGGAAAGAAAAGGAAAGTACGATGGAGCTTTTAATTACGATTATTCTTTGTTAATTATGATTCATTGTTTATTGATTGCGATTGAACTCCATCATCCTCTGTGTTTTCATTGATTTCTTCATTAGAATTGCGATTCGTTGTTCGGATCCGTTGTTTTCCTTCTCTCTTCTTTTTTATTTTTCCTGGGCATGTTATAGTCGATTTTCACTTGCTTTTAATGAATTTCTAATTTTTTACATATTGTGGCAGCGGAAGGCTGTATTTTTTCCTGTTTGCAAATTCAGTGGGTTAGAATTTTTCCGTTAATGAATCCGTTAATCTGTCATTGAGAAAAGTTTATAACATCTCAAATAAACAGCAGACATAAAGCCCAAAAAGGCTTTGCTTTTTGTTATCTAACAATCATGTTAGAGTACCAGGTCATGTACTTTGGTTCCTGATTATTATCTGAATGTAAACGTGTTGGGTTAATTCATTACTCATTCAGTTGTTGATTTTTATTTTATACCCTATTTCTTGACCTTTATGAGATTTCTTGAATACCAAAAAAAAGGCCTTTCGGGCTTTATGTCTGCTGTTTATTTGAGATGTTATAAACTTTTCTCAATGACTCATCTTTGCCTATTGCTTACAAATGCAAATCTTCACTGCATATTGCTATTTTTGGCCTATCCAGGTTAGGTGCTGTTATTTAGTAGCTAAAAACTACATACCAAAAAAAAAATTTAGTAGCTAAAAATAAGGTTGATGAAAAATCAATACTCAATTAAGTTTATTAATTGATTGTTGAGGTTTTGTTAGATGGTTCAGGTTTTTTTTTTTATTAATAGCTGGATTGCTTTGGGGAAATTAGCATCCTGTTTTTTATAAACTTGCATGATTGTCGACTGTTTTGTATATTCAAGTCACATGTTTATTAGGTTCATGATTTCTTACTTGGGTTTGACTAGCATTGAGATATTCAAGTGCATGATTGTGGACTGTTTTGTATATTCAAGTCACATTTGGATAAGGGAAAAAATACTTGAATTTTTTTTAATAAAGTTTTTAATTAATATATGAAGTGTATTTGTAAAATATAAAAAAAATATTAAAAATAATAATATTTTATTATTATTTACACTTTAGGATAGCTAGTCCAATGTGGACTAACATTTTAGCTAATTCATATTATAGCTAAAACCCTCCATTCTAGCTAAAATTTAGACTTGGCAATGGCTAGGCCATTGCCAATGCTCTAATACAATACAATTTAACATGGGTGGATCCGATCTCGTACATGGCCCGAATGGACCCTTCAATGTATTTAAATTATTATAAAATATTTATTTCTTAAATTTTTCAAAAAATGTTTAATTATATGTTTTTAAAAAAGTTAAATTTAACTGATGATCATTTGCGATTTGAATATGCATTTTGGATCGATATTAATATATAAAAATTGACGAAGAGTCATCTTGTTTAGGAGTGCGGGCCCTTAGATGCCATAGTGCAGACCTCCACCCGCACCTAAGGACCCATGCAGGAATAGGGCCCAAGCTGAGTTCTAGCCCGCCCACATTGGCCTCGTCTGTCCTCATACAAAAATAATTTTTTTTAATAAAATAACATGGTTTTGTGTTTGACTAAGTTCTATATAAAGAAAAAATATCCTAATTTTTTTTTGAATTTCCTCTCTTGTCTCCTTTCCTCTTCTTTTTCTCTATTTTTCTCTCTACTTTTTCTTCTTAAAACTTGCGGTTGTGAGACACACATGGGCCACGAGCCATGGCATGGTTGTGGGTCTAAGGCCACGAATGGTTGTGGGTTTGCGAAGAAACCCACGATCATTTGTGGACGTGGTTCTTTGCTCAGATCCACTGTCATGCCATAGTCTTCTCAAAATCAAAAGTTATATTTTTTAAGTTGATTTAAATGATCTGTGTTTCTAACTTTGTGAATTTATTATTGGATAATAGTTTCGTGGATTTGTTATTATTTTTCATTTGGTTTGTGATATTTTTGTTGTTTTTTGATTGTTTTTCACCGTCGATGGGCGGGGTGGGGCCAATTTGCCCTTGACATGTGTACGAGATTACTTGCTCATAGGAAGGTAGTGATGGGGTTCAGGGGTCCAAGACTCCAAACTATCCCTGCTAATGCAGGAGTTGGGGGCGGGACAAGGGGACCAATCTTGGTAATTGAATATTTGATCTACCTTTGTTGAAAAAATAAAATTGGATAGTTTCTCAAGTTTAAATATGTTTGACCAAAATTCCAAAATTTATATTTTTTAAAAATATTATAAAAGAAAGAACAAATATTTGATTGATTTAAAAATAAGTAATAATTTGTATAAGTCTTAAACATATCCCGTGTAATTTTTTTTTTTATTTATAAAAATATAGATTCCACCATTAAAAAAAAATAATAATAACATACTCTTTTTAATAGTCACCTTTTTAAGAAGAGTTTATGTAAAGCTTACCTACTTTAAACTTGTATATAATCTAAGAAAAATATTAATATATCCATTGAGTTTATCCTTCCATTTTGACCGTTCATATATTTTATTTTATTTTTTACTTAATAATTAAAAATATGACTTTTAATATATTGATGTATTATTTTTATTTTAAAAAAATATTTAAATATGTTAAATAAATATTTAAAAAAATTTGTACTAGGAGCACACCAGTTATCATTATTGAGCAGAAAATGCTAAGTGTCCGCTTGCATTGTGATGTGTTTTTTCAATTTTAAATATTTAAAAAAAAAATTTACAATAAAAAAAATTTACTTCGAAATTAAGAAATTATTTTTTAATATTTTTTTTATCTTTCTGATTAAGAAAGTATTTTTAATAATATTATAAATTTTTTTTTAAAATATTTAAAATTATTAAAAAATTCTATATAAAAAAAAATTAAAAAAATACAAATGCTAAGCCCAGCAGGGACTGTAGCATGGTCCTTATTGAGCGGCAGCCTAGTATTGTTTATAATATATAAATATGTATAAGATAATTCATGAAAAGAAAAATCATGTCAGAAGATCTAAATTGAATCAGATTCGATACGACCAATGAAACGTACGTGTTCCACAGAACAGAACTTATGCCTCAACCATCTTCAGACTTCAGTTGAGTCATTATTTTATTTTTTTCAATCAGACGACTGGAAATTGAAAAAGAGTAAAACCCCGTCTAAGCGCCATGCATGTTATCATAGCAACTATGGCAAGAAACAATAGGGAGCCTTTTTCGGTGGCTTCGGGTAAAGAGATACCACAAAATTGTTGTCTCTGTTCCTCTGTATCGACATTTATTACTCTCTTTTTTTTCGTTTTGGTTTACTTTGTAGGTCATTTTCTTCTTCAACAGGTTGGCGGTGTATTGTGCGTTACATGTAGGTGTTGCCCTGCGAGGCTTTTCATCAGAGACTCTTCCGACCCTTCTATTTTCCGGAATTTATTTTGGGTATGTGTTTCTGTCTAGTGTGATTTCGATGACTATGAAATTCGAAACTCTTCTCTGCTTTTAGTACTGATACAGGCATATTGTGTGAGGTTCGTACTGATAAGCGTTAATTAAACTTGAGCAGACTCGTTTAATGAAGTCGGGGCGGATCCATTTTACTGGTTTCAGAAACATTAGGCGAGTCAGAGTTATAGTTCAGTGTCGGTCGCGTGAAAATCTTTGTAGAACAGCGGTTAAAAGTTTAAATTTTGGTGAAATGGTTGTCCAGATGATTTCTATCAATGGGAATATCGTGAGGACTCATCGTTGTTAACTTATTTACCGAAGAGTTAGTCGGACTGTTCATGCAAGCCTATATTTAAAAAAAAAAATTAAAATTACAATAATATCCTTTTTAAAATGAATTTTTTTTCCTTTTACCCCCTTCATCATCATCAATAGGAGTCTAGGACTGCACCAGGATTGCAAACAGAATTTTTCTTTACCGAATGGTCAAAATGAAATCTAAAAAAGCGTTTGTTTTTATGATTTTTTTTAAAGTATGTTTTTATGAATTGATGGTTAGTTTGAGCACCAAGCATGTTAGGAGGTTGCAAAATCTTTTCAACCTATTCGTTCAAATATTCAAGGATGACATTTTCAGTAGAAACTTAACAGGGGAATGATACATTCTGGTGACTCCAGGGTTTTCCCCCTTTAGATGGCAGAAAGCTGTATGTTGTGGCATGGAAAAACACCTTGATTTTATCTATCCAATACAGTTAAGGATTTTTTACTTAATAACTTAATATGTAGGTAAGTCATAAACGCGCCATTTTGGTTGGGGATGAAACTTCTAAATCAGCAGCACCTTGGTTTTCGTTGGAGTATGTCCGTGAAGTGCTATAATACATGTAATATGTTGTTATTGTGGTTCTATCATCTGAAGCCCAATGAAAAACTTTGGAACAAGTGTAGGAGGGGTGCTATATTAATACAAGCATGTTGTATGGGTGTCAAAAATGTGGAGTTCGAATCTGTGAGATATTGACAGGATATATGTGATGGCTTTGTGTGAGCCACTGACTTATCTTGTTGATGATGTTACTTTATAGTTTGATATTTCAGTTGCGTTAGAAAGGGCCAAGCAGGAAAGTACTTAGGATTGAGCATTTTATATCCTACCCCATTAAGATCACTGTAAAACAACAAAGGAGAAAAGAAGCAAGAGAAACAGTTGTTGTTTGGGAGGGTGAGACTGTCATATAGGTTCCAAACCAGATAACACACTTTCATTTGCATTAAGAACAAAATATAGGCAGAAACACTTGTTTAAGTTCCACATGTAATCACATTCTCTCATGGAAAACTCAGCTCTTTTACTGGTATGTTATGTTTCAGATGACTGTCATGTGCTTTGGGAGTATGCTGGATTGGCTTTATTGCTTGCAGTGGACCTTCATCATTTTTCTTCCTGCTTATTTCTTTTCCCTATGATTGCTTCTCTTCTCTTGGTTGCTTCTTGCAGCCAATTTCTTTTTTGATAAGTAAATACAAATATGTATTAAAAAGCACAAAGGGGAGCACCTGACTAGGTTGGTGAAAATCAGTGGATGTCAACTGATTTAGCAGTGAGGATAATCAGTTGGATTCTACTTCAATATCCTTCCCAAATGTTATGTTTTTTTATGTAGTGCATCCCTAAATTGCTTGTTTATTAACATACTCATTAGTAATTTATTTTTTAAAATTTAATTTTCAGTGCTGATGGGCACAAAGCGCAGACGGTCCGGTATTAGTGATGAGAATGTGGAAAGTCTCTCAGCTCCACCAGGTTTTGTGTCTCTTACATCCTTTGTACTGAAGAGAGTAGAAAAAAGTGAAGAAATAAATACTTCCATGTCCTTCGTGAGTGCATCTAAACAAGAGCCAATCAAGATGGACACCATGTCAGATATGACTGATATTGCGGATTTCAAGACATCTCTTAAACGAAGACCATGGATACTTTTTGACCAAAGCAATCATAGCCCGGAGGAATTGGAATCAGGACAGCTTGATATGGTGGTAGATCTTCTTCTTGTTATTAAAATGCTTTCATTTGGCGCCTTGAAATGTTATGCTACTAGGTGTTCCTGTGTACTTGGGCTATGCCTTGTTACTTGATTCAATAAAATTTTATATTATACTTGTATAAAAAAAGAAATGTTATGCTACTTTATGCTGGTTATTTGAGGTTATTTTATTCTGCAATATCGGTTTCTGATGAAATACCTCATGATTAGAACTTTAAGCATCTGAGAAGATCCCCCTTCAACTCTGTATTCTTTCTTTAAAATGAATGCAATTTTATATGTTCACAATCTTATTTAGAGACAAACCAAGAGGAAGTTGAATGCAGATGGTTTGGTTTTGCCGTGACAGAGTGATTGCATCAATATGTTTTATAGGGTGGCTTTGAGTATATCTTACCTCTGGATGATTTGTGTTAAGAATACGGAGTTGAAGGATCAGAAATGGAATCGGCGTTTTTTTTTTTTTGGTTGAAAATGCTAGTTATAGTGGTACTTTGTTTCTTTTGCAGGATCTCCCTAAAACTTGCCTTCCAAAAGGAGTTATTCAAGGAGGGCCAGATTGTAATAACTGTCTAAAGGTTGATTCTCATTAGTTACAAATAATATTCTGTTTGTATTATATATATGATTCATAGGTACTAGTTTTAAACTTTCCAATGCACTTGAAAATTTTGATGCATTACCAGGTCATGTTCTCTTGTTTCCTTGATGCTCATTGTTGGTTGTCGTATTTTGAACAGGTAACAGCAAGGTGGCATCCTGAAGAGGCAGGCAGGAGTATCATGGAGGAGGCTCCTGTTTTCCATCCCACAGAAGAGGTATTTCCTATCTAACTTATATAAAGCATTTTGTCAGTTCTGTCTTCATTTTTGTGCTCAGTTTCTCTGTTTTTCTTAAATGTGAAGTGTTTCTTTTCTTGTAGAAATTTTAATTCAGGATGACCTTGAACCTTTTGCTGCAGGAATTTGAAGACAGTGTTGAGTATATTGCGAGCATACGCCCTAAAGCAGAAGCGTATGGAATTTGTCGTATTGTTCCTCCTCCATCATGGCAACCTCCCTGCCTAATAAAGGAAAAGAACATGTGGGAAGATTCTACGTTTGTCACTCATATTCAGCGGATAGATGGGCTTCAAAATCAGTATTCACACAGTAAAATTGCTAGGTTTCATGGAAATATGAAGCGTAAGAGGAGGAGTTTGAGGATAAGTTCAAAGAATGGCTATAGTGATGAAGATACCACAAACCCCTATGATGTTGAAAGCTTTGAGCCTGATCATGGTCCAGAATTTACTCTTGAAACTTTTAAGAGATATGCAGATGATTTCAAGTGCCAATATTTTTGCAGTGGAACTAAGGTTACAGGTCCAGATAAAAACTCAACTGCATTTCAAGAGCAGGTGGAACCATCAGTGGAAGACATTGAGGGTGAATACATACGTATTGTTGAGAATCCAACTGAAGAAATTGAGGTATGTTGGAGATTATACAATGTGTTCAATGTTTGACATTACTGTATGCATATCTGTTTGATTGGGCGGCTTATATTGCTATGCTCATCCATTCTTTAGGTGCTTTGTGGTGCAAACCTGGACGCCCGAATTTTTTGCAGTGGATTTCCAGGAGTATCTAATTCAGTCGAGATATCTGGTCATCCCAAGTATTCAAAATCAAGCTGGAACTTAAACAATATTCCTAAACTGCCTGCTTCTCTTCTTTCTTTCGAAAGCCTGGAGACGTCTCATATCTTACTGCCTCAACTTTGTGTAGGAATGTGTTTTTCTTCACGTCATTGGGTAAGATACTTGGATTCTTAGTTATCTAACATAAATAGATGTTTTCTTCAACCCATTGAATGTCCATCCTATTAAATCTCATCCAATCTTTTTTAAAAACAGAAAGCTGAAGAGCACCACTTATACTTGTTGTGTTACATGCATTTGGGTGCTCCTAAAATATGGAATTGCGTTCCAGGGAGCTATAATATTAAGTTTGAGGCGGCTATGAAGAAACACTTTCCAAACCTGTTAGTTGAACAACCTGAGTTGGGTCATAGGCTGGTGAGTTGCGTTATCCTTCTCATTAATTGCTTCATTGGGAAAAAATGGTTTTGTTGTTCAGATAGTAATGGTATTGGATGCCTATCTTCCACCACTTGGTGGGATTCATAATTGCCCCATATCGGCAAAACTTTAATTAGAATATTGGTCATTCAAGGTGGATTTTTTTGTTACCTCTTTGATATGTCTTGTACGTGGGATAATATGTTGTCTCCTGTGAGCAATACATTAGCTGCGCAACCTCATGTAGAATATACTTGCATATTTGGTATAGCTTTCCATGCAATCTGAAGCAATAAACCTTTATGTATCTGGTCTTCCAAAACTTTGCTGATGACCAATTCATCCTGAAAGATGATGTATTTTGTTCAGAGCATTGCTACTTCTGCCTCTGGATAATGTGCTTGTTTTATCGTGGTGGACAGGCCAAGGTTTCACAAAATTATGATGCTGGGTTTGGGATGGTAGAAGTAAGGGCATGAGATTACTTAAGTTTTTGCAGCTGAAAAGTGGTGGTATTTATAAATTAACCTGTCTGAAGTTACAGGCAGGGGATAATTTAAATTTTTTGGGCCATTTAGTTGACAGCTTAGTGTAGAAAAAGGCAGATTCTACTTATCAAAAGAAAAGGGCAGATTCTAAGGAAATTAGGTTTTGGTGAAACTGAGAATTGAAGCAGGTTCTCATTACCACCCTTTCCATCCCAACATATTGATACCTTCTCTTTTGGATTTGTACACTGATACATCCGAATAGGGAAATTCATAGCTATCATTTCTAGTATTTGGTAGATTTAAGGAATGGGAATGGCTTTGTGAAATGTAAAGATGGGTTGTGGTGTTGGAGGGTTCATGTTGATGATAAAAAAGGTAGAGGGTACCAATGAGTTGAGGATGTGCACCCGCTCGTGAGATAGATAGATATATATGTAGAGAGAGAGAGAGAGAGAGAGAGAGTAACATGAAAAATAAAGAGAAGTTGAAAAGAAAAAAAAAAATCATTGTCCATTGGAATGTTTTTCATAATGCGATATTGTTCCCATATCCTTGCCCGCCTTTAGCTCAAATGAGAGATGGGGTGGCAAAGAAATCACATTCCCAATTGGGTGTTGTGATGGAAAACTTGGGGGGATGTTCTTTTTGGTGGTGTTATTAAAGCGAATGGTTGTTCAGGGAAGGACTGTGCAAGATAATAGGATAGAGAAGAATAATAAAAATTATAAAGATAGTGTAACAATATCTTTAGTAAACCGAAACTCTTGATTTTTTCCATTAGTCAAAGTCTAATAAGCTTTGGAGAGTATATTACTATTTAAAATGCAATAAGATAGGTTTTGGCAAAATGAGCTATTAGAAATGCATAATTACCTAAACTTGAAAGGCTTCCTGGTAGGCTCGAAGTTCTTATGCTACTGAAGGGAATATGTATTCTCTAACTTCGCTATAGATGTGACACCATCCATGCGGCTGCAACTACATTGGTCTGCATAATATCGTCTTTGCCATTTATTCTATAATGTCTCTGCACTATGCATAACAGATTAGCCAATTTCACAAGTCTAGATATGTTTCTTCATATTATTTCTCATGATCCTTCCATCTTTAGCTGGAGTAGGAGTTACTATGGATATTTTAAGTTCAAATTAGGTTATTTCCATTTATAACTTCGAACTGGTTGATTACCAATCAAAAAAACTTCGAACTGGCTGATTATGGCTGAGATTGTACGTATATTTATGAGTAAAAGGATCTGTAAACAATATATGAAAACAGATTTAGTGATTTCCTCATTCTGATGGTTGTCGCCATTGTTTTCGCTATTGGATTTGTTCCTTTGGCATGAATCCCACACTGGTGGGATTTGTGTAGGGAGCCAAGGCCAAGGCCTATAAAGAAGAGGGCTTAGCCTCTTGATTTAGCACACCAAGTCATAAGTTTAATTAGTAACTTGTGACTCTAGTAAAATTCCTCTGTTGGCCTTTTCTTGTAAAAGGGAAAGAGGTGAGAGTTAAAGTTAAGCTTAGTAGGTGTCATTTGGGGTGAGGAGAAAAATTGTGTGATTGTAATAATTTTTCACAGTGTATTTTCTTCGTTGGGTTTGGTGGTTTTTCTCCTGTTTTGAGAAGTTTTCCACTTAAATTCTTGTGTTGTTATTATTTCTCTCTTTTAAATTGATATTCCTGCAGAGGGTAGATCCTAAGGTGCGAATTTGGAAGGACCAAATTCCCAACAATTGATATCAGAGCAAAGGTCATTTTTTGTGGGTGAAGCTTTAGTGTGGTAGTGTGGATACGTACAGTCTAAGGAGGTTTTGTCTAGAAGATTGAAAATTTAAAGTGTGTCCATTGTGACCCTCCAATCTTTCTTGGGAAGCTTGAAGTTCTATCTAGGAAAGAATAATCTTTCCTGGGAATGAACTTAGTGAGTACTATTCATTTCTTCGGTAAAATTCATCAAGACAATGTTAGGAAGTAGGGATTCAAATTCTATCAGATTTGAAGTGGAGAAATTTGATGGGAGAATCAATTTTGGCTTGGGGCAAGTTCAAGTGAAGGATGTTTTGATTCAATCAGGATTACACAAGGTGTTGAAAGGCAGACCAACCCCTGAAGTCCACAGTAGCATGACTGGTGAAACAAAGAGCAAACCTAGAATGAGCGATGAAGATTGGGAGGATCCAGATTTGAGAGCAGCAAGTACGATACGTTTGTGCCTGGCCAAGAATGTTCTTGTAAATGTGCATGGAATATCTACGGCAAATGGACTCTGGGAAAAGCTCAAAGAGTTGTATCAGACGAAGGGCGTCTCGAATTGGGTATACCTAAAGGAGCAGTTTCATACACTACGAATTAGTGAAGGTACGACTATTTCAGATTATTTAAGTGGTCTCAATGGCATTGTCTCTAAGCTAGAATCTATTGGAGTTAAAATTGATGATGAGGATCAAGTCTTGAGGCTCATTTGGTCTCTTTCACCTTCCTATGAGCATATGAAGCCTATTCTGATACATGGGAAGAAGAAAATTTTTTCAGAGGTTACCAATAAACTTTTTTCTGAAGAGAGAATATTAGGTGGTGGAAGAAATGATCCGTTTGAGAACTTAGCAATTGTAATGGCTGGAAATGGGAAGAGAGAATTCCATGAAGAAGAAAGCAGTCTGCTGGGGGTGTGGACAATCTGGGCACATCAAGAAAAATTGTCCAAGAGTTAGAGTAGGTTCTGCAAGTGGCTCCAAGTCAGTAAATGGAGATACTGATGATGGAGCTAACTTTTCGTCTCTCTATAGAGAACTTCCTTTGAAGAGGGACATGAACATCCTCATGGCATGCCGTTACCAAAAGTTGTCATTATAGAGGATATGTTAATGGTAGCGGGTTCACAAATTTGCACATAGGCATTGGTTTGGCATTGATTCAGGGTGTGGTGGAAATTCATGTTAATGGTTGATGAACTTCTAAGAAAGCCAAACGTGGAATTTGCACCATAATTTTCAACAACGTTATTTTCGACATGGGCCAAAATTGAAATGCTTGGAATTGGTTTATTCTGACTGGGTATGCTTTTATGGTGGAGTATGATAGCGAAAGTTAGGAAAATCTTCACCCAGGTGGAGCGTGGCTGTGGGACCAGCCAAAGTCGCAAGGTGAAGATTGTTGGATTTGTTCCTTTGGCATGAATCCCACACCGGTGGCATTTGTGAAGTGAGCCAAGGCCAAAGCCTATAAATAAGAGGGCTTAAGCTCTTGATTTAACACACCAAGTCATAAGCTTAATTAGTAACTTGTGATTATAGTAAAATTCCTCAGTTGGCCTTTTCTTGTAAAAGGGGAAGAGGTGAGTTAAAATTTTGCTAGTGGGGAAACTTAGTTGGTATCATTTGGGGTGAGGAAAAAAATTGTGGGATTGTAATAATTTTTCACATATGTATTTTCTTCTCTGGGTTTGGGGGTTTTTTTCCTGTTTTGGAGAGTTTTCCACGTAAATTCTTGTGTTATTATTTCTCTCTCTTTCTTGATATTTCTGCAGAGGGTGGATCCTAGGAAGTGAATTTGGAAGGGGGCCAAATTCCCAACATTCGCATGCTTCCAGTTGATATAATGTTGAAACTCACAATGGTCATTACCTCCCCACCCCCCAGCCCTCTTCCCTTTGGAACAGAAAGAAAAAACACAGAACAATGAAAACTTGTCATTTAATTTTCATTTGCGCAACAATTTCGTCAATGACGAGTAAAGATTTTGCTCGGATATTTTAGTTAGAACCAGTAAAACGCATCTCATTCCGTATTTTAGTATTTAGAAATCTTTTATGACATTAATTCTTGATACAACAGGTTACTGAACTATCTGCTTCGAGGTTGAAGTCAGAGGGTATACCTGTCTATCGTTGCATTCAATATCCTAGGGAGTTTGTTCTTGTTCTCCCCGGAGCATATCATACAGGATTTGATTGCGGCTTCAATTGTGCTGAGATGGTAAATTTTGCCCCCCTTGACTGGTTGCCCTTTGGGCAGAATGCTATAGAACTTTATCGCGAGCAGGGGAGAAAGACGTCAATATCCCACGATAAGCTGTTGCTCGGTGCAGCCAGGGAAGCTGTGAGGGCCCGGTGGGAAGTCGCACTGCGTGGGAATAACACATTGGATAATTTGAGATGGAAAGATGCGTGTGGAGTGGATGGGATCTTAGCAAAATCATTCAAGGTAATCCCTACCAGAGTATTCAACTCCAGCTCCTCATTGTAACCTACAAGAATAATAGATGCCTTTTTATTTTGGTGCCATATATTTAGCGGTAGGGTTTTGAGCTTTCTTTTCTTTCCTTCGGCCTCTCTCCTTTCATTTTTTCTCTTTTTATATTTTTTACTGCTGTTCTCTTCTTGAACTCAACAGTCAATAGGCTCTTCTATTTTTCTCCACAATGTTGAAGAAAGTGACCTGATTCTGAATTCTTTTGTTTTTCTCATTCTTTCTTGTGTAGTCACGTATTAAGTGTGAGGGCATTACGAGAAAGTATCTCTGCAAAGCTTTGGAGAAGCGAAAAATGAGCAAAGATTTTGACGCCACCAGCAAAAAGCAATGCACAGTATGCTTCTCTGACTTACACTTCTCTGCAGCAGGTTGCCAATGTAATCCAAATAAATTTTCATGTTTGAATCATGCAAAGCAGCTCTGTTCTTGCTCTTGGAGTGAAAAGTTTTTCCTCTTTCGTTACGAAATGAACGAGTTAGAACTTCTTCTGGAAGCTTTGGAAGGAAAATTAAGTGCAGTCTACAGATGGGCTAAAGAAGATCTTGGACTGTCTCTGGACTCTTCTATCTCCAAAAGTGGTACACAAAAATCAGGGCTTGTAGGCGGTTTACCATCCCATGCAGAAGAATCAAAGCAAAAGGAGCACAAATCGCAAGATGTGAGAAAACCCAATGGCATTCGTACGAATTCTTCAAGCATTATTAAGGCAGAAATAAAGGCACGTCTGCTCCAATATAAAATGGTTAACGAATTGAAAGCAAAAGACATCCCTGTAGAAAGCCAATATGCAGCTACACGAAGCAGCATCAATAGTATTTCAGCTTCTGCCATCGAGACAGAAAGGAAGGTACATACGTTCCAATCAACAATGTTGGACAAACCAAAAGAAAAAGATAACACCACGGTATCTACAGTTGTTTCAAGTGCGAGGGAAGATGATACTTCATTTTTGCAGACAAGTGTGATATTTGAAGTTTCTTCGGAAAGCACAAGCCTGTCAAGCTCCTCAGAATCTGCAGACAAGACATCAAATCTTGTCATTTAGTTCAGCCGAAATCGGTCCTTCATAGGTAAAGAAGTTGCACTTACTGAAAGTGAGTCTTCAAAGGGTGCTGGCTGACGGTGCTCACAAGTAAAAACTACTGACAGTGAGCACAGTAGAAATTTCTTTTTGGGCAAAATATAATTAACCAAAATAATAAGTATAGACATATGATACTTCCTATTGACCTGAATATATATGGTGAATATAATCTTGCAGTGTCGAAGATGGATGTTTTACTCTTTATAATTATTCTGACTAATTATACTCTTGACTAGTCGATTTAGCTTCGTTTGGTTCCTCAATTGAGTTGAGTGCAATACATTTTTCAGCATCTTTTGTCATCCAAACATCAACTTGAGCTGCATCGTATGTAAGTTTAGTGGGTTTGTGCTGTACATTGATTTAATTGGTTTGACTTGTGGCAGAGATTCTACAGTGGCATCATAATGCCTACAAACCAAAGGCTGGAAATAATAAAATAAAAAATCATGTTTTGTCCATTTTACCCTTACTTGACTTGAGATGGATGGCTGCGAGACTACAAGTGTAACTTGGAGAAATCTTTTTGCCCTTTATAGGATTTGACGCCGGCGGTTTATTTTTGTATGTCAGATGAATAATCACTACTATCCATAAAAAAATTCAACTCAACATCTAAACGTAACCTTAGAGTAAGATCGAGATGTTGGCTTGAGACTTTATTAGGTCGTTATAAATGATAAAAGAGTCAATTTCAACTAGAAATGTGGGACTTGACTCGTGTTACATATGATGGAATAATCGGAATTTAAGTAGAAGCGATTGTAACCCTATGTTAAGTGAGTATATGTTGTAAATGGGATTCCACGCTATTTGGAAAAAAATATCATACTTTTTTATAATGATTTCAAGAAGTTCTAAGTGGGCATACGGTGCGAGAGGGGTGACTATCTACCTGTGTAGGGTAGGTGGTACCCCTAGCGACAACGTGCGTGGGGGTGGGGGGGGGTGGACTTTTTTGTAAGGCGTGTGGGTGATAGAGTGCAGTGAAAAACTCACCCAAATAACTCAAGTTTTGAGTTCGAGTTCTGATTAAACACGAAATGACTTGAGTTATTTTTCGATTTTTGTTTATTCTTGAGCAAGGTCAACTTGAGTTGATATATTACTCCAGTTTTTCTTGTATTCTTTTAAATATTTTTTTAATTTATTTTTGAATGAGTTGAATAATTAAAAAGACAAAACAATGATTAAATAAAATGAAATTTTTACAACTAATATATAAACCCTATATTAATTATAAGATTATAAAAATTTTATGAATACATTTTTTATGTGGTTTCTACATTGTAATATATGAAACTAAAAACTCGTTTAGATATACAAGTATTCTTAAATATTCTCAAGTATTCTGAGATATTTATTTTCAAACATTATTCAAACACAAAAAATTTTTATTTCAAATTTTTGATCTTTTCATTTAATCATTATAACTTTTCCAAACTTTCAAACAAAATACAAAAAAATAATACAATTTTTTTAAATTGCAAAACAAAAATAATATTCAAAATTTTTTTAACTTTATAATATATTTATTCAATTTTTTTCTCTCTTATTTTTCAAAACTCAATAAAATATTTTAACTCGAGCTATTTCACTATTCACAAATATTCTAAGATTTTCTAAGTATCCAAACGGACCTTAAGTCTTGCATACTAATTATTATACATATTATAAAAATATCTATTATAATTAAATCACTTAAGCACTTAATTAACAAATATATAATTATGGATTATATTCAATATATGTGCATAAATGACTAGGCAAAACAATTGGTTTACATGTCATATATTTAATTATAAAGGAAGTTATACTGATATTATTAAAGTTAATATGCATTGAAGCATATATATAAATAATAATATTAATATATAAAAATAAATTACACATAGGTATTCAATGATGTATGGACAAGCTCTAATCGAATATAACTAATGAGTCAAATTGTGCATAAACGAGAGGGCTTTAATTGAGTCGAACTGAGTTTAATCGACCACATGTCATTTACTAATTGAGCAAATTTTTACTTTCACAATCGAGTTTTTTTTCTTTATGAATGAGCTTGGTTCAAGTTTAACTGAGCGAGTATCGTAGAAACTACAACTATATGCAAAAGTAGTAATACATCCCTAAGAGATATCCAAAAAATGTATAACATGTATCAATTTTTTATACATGTATTATTCATGACGATTAAAACAAAATTTTATTCGTCTAGCCCTCTATATTATGATGGGGATGATATTACAATGAATAATGCTAAATATAAATTTAAAATATGTAAATCTCACATATTGTTTTAAAAAAATAAAAATAAAAACCGCTATTAAAAGGTGGACTTTTTTCGATCCTTAATTCAAACCCCACATTTTAAATTGCTATAAAAATATTGTATAATGACTCATCACTTTTTCTTGCCACGTGGCCCAAACCATCATCAAAGAAAAATGCTACAACCACCGTTGGCATTTCCCATTTTTGCTTCCCTGTAGGTATGCCATCGTGGCATGATTTTTATTTTTTTTCCTTACTTACCGTTTCATCTTCTCCTCTAGAGTCATTTCATTTTTACTTTTCCCTCACTTACATATTTTATTTTAAAATATATAAATCTCACATATTTTTTTTTAAAAAAAATAAAAACCGCAATGGATTTTTTTCGATCCTTAATTCAAACCCCACATTTTAAATTGCTCTAAAAATATTGTATAATGACTCATCACTTTTTCTTGCCACGTGGCCACAGCCAGCATCAAAGGAAAATGCTACAACCACCGTTGGCATTTCCCCTTTTTGCTTCTCCGTAGGTATGCCATCGTGGCATGATTTTAATTTTTTTTTTTCCTCACTTACCGTTTCGTCTTCCCCTCTAGAGTCATTTTGTTTTTACTTTCCCCTCCATTTCGTCTTCCCATTTCTCCTTTTTTTTTCCCTACCCATTTTGTCTTCCCCCTCCAACCCATTGCATGTCGTCTTCTTCTTTTTTTTCTGTCGATTTTGCTTCCCTTTTTTTTCTTCCCATTTCGTCTTCCCCCTCCAACCAATTTCAAAGAACCATTCCAAGTCTCTCCATGTTCCACCCAAACACACAAAAGATACAGAATAGTGATAGATACGCTTGAGAGATATCGTCTCATAAATCAAGAATTCCTCCACTCCCTTGTGGTCAGTTCTCAATGAATCGCTGTTCATCTCTTGCTACAAAAGAGAATCGTTTCTCCAATGATTTAAATTTAATCTGATCTGGCTTTTCACCTATGGTAATCTGGACCTATGCTTTCTCATTTATAAGTTTTGGGTTATCAAACTAGTTAAAATTAACAGTGCCTTCATTCATGTCGACCTTAAAAAATAGTCTCAGGCTTTTTATTAGGTCCATTAAGAACACCCGGCAATTGCATAAATTTGGTCAAAGGCGATGTTTTCGTAGCATCGCTGTTATCGAGACCCCTTCGGTCCGTCATTCTGCCGATGGTTTCCAAGTTTCCCTATGGAGTTTGTTTAATAATAGTCACACAGTTCAAATGAGGAGGTTTCTTGGTTGTGGTGGCGGTGATGAGGGCGGTGTCCTATCGAAAGTTTATGGGAGAGGATTGTCTTGGGGTAATTTTTGTCACAAACCTTTATGTGGGAGTCATCTTTTCTCACAAGCTCTCATGTTATTGTAACTGACCCCCCCCTCTTCCTGAGATGTGTAAGTTGTTGTTAAAAATGTAGTTTCTTTGGTACTAGTATTAGGTATAGTTGCCATTTTTAGTTTACTATTAATTGTTTCGAGCGATTTCGTTTTGATAGAATGCATTGTTACTTGTGACATATCAACTATAAATTTGAAGCTACATACTAAATTTATTTCTTGAAAATTACACATTACCCTTTTCTGGTTCTGGCTGAGCTCGAGTTGTCAGCCTTTGGTTTAAATTTTTTACTTTACCCACCTAAGGTCTAATTGTTATTTTTTAGTCCATCGGTTTAATATTTCATTGTGAGTGTATTGTTGTGTGGGGGAAGGAGTTGTGCTCTGTTTTTGTGGGGCTAAAACAGAGGTATTCGGCTTGTTGCAAGCACAGTTGAACGTGGGGCTTGGGGCTTGGGCATATGTTGGTTTGGAGGTATGGGTTGCTTTACGATGGAGAGGGAGAGGTTGTGTTTGGGTAATGACGTCAGCTGTTGGGGTTTTCTTTTCCCTTGATGACTGTCTTTGGGTTGGATGGGAAGACAAAAAAAAGAAAGACAAAAGAGAGAAAGAGGAAATGGACTCTAGAGGGGGAAGGAAAAACGAAACGACTCTAGAGGGAAGACAAAACGATAAGTGAGAAAAAAAAAATTGCATGCCATCATGGCATGCCCACGTAAAGCTGGAAGCAAAAATGGAAAATACGAACGGTAGCTGTAGCATTACCCATAATCAAATATCTTTTTTTTGAATTGTGAGAAGAGAATTTTTTATTTTAAATAAAAGTTTAAAATATTATTTTTTAATATTATTATTATTTTAAAATTTTAAAAAAATTAAATTATTTATTATATTTTATATAAAAATTTAAAAAAATTATAATGATATGATAAAATTATATTTGATCTGAGTTGTCAAACATATCCTAAAGGAAGATCAGAATTCACGTGTTTTCCAACTGGTTTGATGGCATATAAATTACATTATTAATATACAACTTTGTCCCATTAATTACATAAAAATATCTATAATTTATTATTTTTTCCCTGAAATTTCTACAGTCATTCTACTTTTCTCTTCAAATTGTACGTCTTGTCTCGCGTCTGGACCCTGCATGTGTTCAGATTCTATACAACATACAAACATTTTGCACCGCTACCGACAAAGCCTATCGTTGTTATTACAGCGAAGCCGTAAAGACACCGACAAATAATAACGGCGACAATTTACACTCGTCACTATTAATGCCATCAACCTCAGATCTCGCATGTCCGCCGGAGACAATGGGTTCTCTCCCACAACACTCTCCGTCCGACAACGTACCTCCACCCCTCCGAATCGACGAGACTACCCTCCTCAACCTCTTCAAATGCCAGCAGAAACACCTGAACTTCTTCTTCCACAACCTCTCGCTCCCCCAAACTCTATCATTCGCGCGTACCCTCCTCTCTGCCTCCGGAACTATCTTCTTCACCGGTGTCGGTAAGTCCGGCTTCGTCGCCAACAAGATCTCCCAGACCCTTGTCTCCCTCGGCATTCGCTCCGCTTTCATCTCCCCCGTCGACGCCCTCCACGGAGACATCGGGATTGTCACATCTCGCGACGTCATCGTCTTGTTCAGCAAGTCCGGGACCACCGAGGAGCTCCTTCGCCTCGTTCCGTGCGCGCGGGCTAAGGGCGCGTACCTCGCCTCGGTCACGTCCGTGGAGGGCAATGCGCTTGCGGCGGCTTGCGACATGAACGTGCATTTGCCGCTGGAGAGGGAATTGTGCCCGTTCGATCTGGCGCCGGTGACTTCGACGGCTATCCAGATGGTATTCGGGGATACGGTGGCGATCGCGCTCATGGGGGCCAGGAACTTGACCAAAGAAGAATACGCCGCGAACCACCCCGCTGGTCGGATCGGGAAGAGTCTAATTTTCAAGGTCAGGTTTCGGGCCTCGATTGAAGCTCAAGAATTTATCTGTTAAATATTTGCAGATTAAGAGGTTATAACTCGTATGAGACTCAGGTAAAAGATGTTATGAAGAAACAAGAGGAGCTTCCAGTTTGCAGGGAAGGGGATTTGATAATGGATCAGCTAGTGGAGCTGACAAGTAAAGGATGTGGATGCCTGGTTGTTATAGATGAAGAGTACCACCTGATCGGTACATTTACCGATGGTGATCTCCGGCGCACACTCAAGGCTAGCGGAGAAGCCATTTTTAAGCTGACAGTGGGAGAAATGTGCTACAGGTAATAGAAGCAAAAATGAATTCATTTCTTGGTTTTGTAATTCCTGTGAAATGAGTTGCTTAAAAAGAGTATTTTGGGTGTTTATGGCTGCTGAGAATTCAAATTCTTTGAAACTATTCTTGAATTGAAACCTCCATGAAATGGCTTAACGAACACAAACGTTAAGGAGGGAGAGAGGGATGAATAAGACCTGCAAATTACTAACAGCCTCGGGTTATTTCAGGATGCCGAGAACCATCAGTCCAGATTCAATGGCGGTGGAGGCAATGAAAAAGATGGAAGCACCACCATCTCCAGTGCAGTTTTTGCCGGTGGTTGATGACCGGAATAAGTTGATTGGCATTGTTACATTGCACGGTTTAGTTTCGGCTGGCATTTGATCATGTATATGTATATATGTATTGTGAGTTTAATTCTTGTGGTGATTCTTTGTCATGTTGATTCTTTTGATCTCCTCTGTGGTGGTTCATGAGGTTGATCTCTGCTTCTGTTTTTGTACAATTGAAGAGAATTATGTAGTTCATCAGATTCTCATCAGTGGATGAGTCTGCGTTTCTCAAGACATTCTTTGTTGCTCAACAAAATGGGTATTTTTTTTTCTTTTTTCTTGGCCAAAAAGGGTTGGAGGGGCTACCAAAGATGACTTCTCTACTAGGACATGACCTATAGCAGCACTCAATCTACTGGAAGGGCCTAGACGGCAAGAACTGCAAGCGCTCCCTATAAGTTTGACTGGAACCATAGCTTGACCCCAGCCCTACGAGGGTGTCAATGGTCCATGAGCCAATGGGTCACTATTAATCCTGAGTACTTCCTGTTGCGGGATTCAACCACAGGACCTAGTGCTCATTATCAAACTCATGGACCACTGAGCCACCACTCTTAGTGGTAACAAAATGGGTACTTGCTGCTGGGAACTTTCCCAAGAAAATAACAATGAAAATTAAAGTAATCTTTGCATACCTCAAAAAAGATATATATTTTTGGTCCTTAATTCCTTTATAATTTTAGACCTCAACCAAGGGACAATAATTTTCTCAAATTCAAGTCAAATTATGAAAATATTCTATATTTGATCAATAATAGTGTTTTATGAGTTCCATTAAGATGTATTTGGATATAAATATGTTGAATTTGTATTTGAATATATGAAATAGTCCGAGATGAGTTTAATTTTTTTTTTATAAAAAATTAAAAAAGTAATAGGTCTCATCAATAGGATTTGTTTGAGATAGACTTACCAACCAAACATAACCTAAGGGTTCCCAATTCTGGATATCTCCTCTTCCTCAAAAAAGGCCTAATTAATATAGGTGAGTTACTGAATTGAACCTAATATAGGTAAAGTAGTTAGTTAGTTAGTTGAGATGATTTATTTGGCAAATGAATACCACAAGATTCAGTTTCCAGTTCTAATGGCACATTCAATACTATATTGGGCCAAGCACTCCTTTTCTTGGGTACATAATTTCAAGGAAAAATCTTCGATCGAGGGGCCCATTAGAAAGCATCTCTCCTTCTCAACCCACTGCCCAACTGTGACAGACAAATTATCCAATGCATTAATTGAAAAATATATCTCAGAAGAATGCTCCATTAATTGTCAATAGAGAGTCCCGAAAACTGTAATTTTCCTTTACGGATTAAGAAATGATAGTCATTATTATTATTTTTTATCATTTTTTGAAAAATTGGTCTGTTAGATATTCATTCTTTATCAATAATTTTTCAACTATTGATTCTCAAGCTTGCCAACTTTATTATTTATTTATCATAACAAATGACAACAATTTTCATTGAATTGCCTGCATAAATGTTCTTATTTTTTCTATTTTCTAGTTTATTAAATTAAAAATGCTTTTATTTAACTAAGTTTTCTTTAAAAAAATCCAAATATTGGATAAAAAAATATTTTATAATTCAGCCAGAATGATGGTAAACTAACTAGTCAATTGAATAATGGTAATTTCATTAAAACTAGAGAAATGTTAGCTACATAATACTTTTATACCAGTAAACCTACAAACGGACGTAACTTAATATGGTATGTTAGATTGTAAAATTATTTTTATTATAAAGTGAATATAACGTATTATATAAAATAATGTCAATTCATAAGTTTAATTTTATAGAATCTCTTTATAATTATAATAATTCTTTCTTCTTCTTCTTTTTATGAAAATAGACTTCATTTTATTTAATGAACTGAAGTTACAACTGTGACTTATCAATACAGGAAAAATTCAACTTATAAGCCAAATTATGCATCTACTATATGGCATCCCCGCACACATGTGGCAGACATTGTCTTAATTTCTTAATAACTCTCTCCTAATAGAGAAAGCGCTATGTAAAAACAAAATTGAATAGCTCCATCCATCCTCCGAGGGAGGAGTATAAAATAAGAATAATGCTGTTATGGACACCAAGTCTAATAACCTATTTCTTCTTTATTAATAACTAAACAACAAAAAACTACAATACAAAACATAACAAAAATAATAAAACCACACGCACCAGCATGAGCCCAGACGACCTGCCTACTACAAGCATCGACTGCACAAGTCCAGATGGCACGAGCACCCAGCTCTCGTACAGACAACAACCTCCACACAAACCGACCGCACGACCACCGGCCAGACCATCGCCCGCCACACTCAACTAGCTCTTGCCCCAAATTGCATCCGATCTAGTGGCTCAACACCTCACTCAGGTCAAAAATTAAGAAAAAGAACAAAACCACTTTAGGTTTGGAGAATAAGATGAGAATTTTTTGTTTTAGATGAAAGTTTAAAATATTATTTTTTAATATTATTATTGTTTTGGGATTTGAAAAAATTATAATGATAAGATAAAATGGGATGAAAATTTTGTGTTTTGTCTTGGTTGCCAAACCTACCCTAAAATGGAGGTACATAACACAAAACACACCAACTCTAAATAAACAACACATGGGCCAACTTAAACAAAAATCCAGCCTGTTTGAGTGGGATGGTAGCCCTAGGGTTTCATCTTTTGCTTTCAACCGCCGCCCCCCACCATTTTTCTATTTTTTTTCCTCTTTTTTCCTTCTTCCTTCACTCGTGCTCCTTCCTCATGAACATTGGCCTCTGCGATTGCCTCCTACCTCCCGCACGAGCATCTGTCCTCCCCTAATGCTCCCAGCTTCTCCCACCATCTACCACCATTGTCCCCTCGCATGAGCATCGTCCATCTTCCCACCACCGTCCCTCTCGCCCTTCGCCCCACCATCGGCCACCTCCACCTGGGTTTCGAGCTTCCTTTCCACACTCGCACAAGCATCGGCCACCTCCAACTTCCTCCACTGCAGCTCAGCAGCTAGCAAGGTAAGGAATCAATCAACTATTACTATTTTATACTCTCATATTAAACTATTATTAATTATCATCTCTATCGTCAATCACTGACTTAAATATCAGAGAATCAACGGACTCCGAAGTACCCCCACATGTTTTCATTATATTTTATGCAGGTGATCGCTCATACATTACCTGCGTGAAGTTATCCAGACTCACGAAACACGAAATCAACAATCTTCTTAAAAAAAAAAAATTATGTGTATATATATATATAAATACATAAAAAGCACAAACAAGCTGGAAGGACGAATCTACAAGCTGGATAGTTGGTGTTTGCAGCTTTATGTTTGGCTGCGTGCGTGAGTTCGTGCGGTGGGATGGAACTGGCCGGCCGGGGTTGGCCAACTTTGGGGTCTCTAGACTCTCTACTGCTAGCTCATGCTGGAGTTTTGCTACATTTTTTAATTTATTTTTTTGCTTTCTTTCACTGGTACTATCAACTATGAGAAGAGTTGTGAACTTCGTGTTCGTTGCGCAGAAAATGCATGTCTTGTTGATAACAGCTTGTACATGACTGACTGACTTTCCTCCCAAAAATAAATAAATTAATATCAAATAAGGAAGGAACGATACGAAGAAAAGGGCAAAAAGTCTTGGCATTTCGAGCCAGAAAATTATACGACTGGGACAGCTCGCTGTGCAGATTCTCCGATTCTCACAACTCACTGACTCATCTGTAATTGACATTACATGCACCTGATTTGGCAACAACTAATACCCCAATGTGTAATTTTCCGAAAACTGTAATTTTCCTTTACGGATTAAGAAATGATATTCATTATTATTATTTTTTATCATTTTTTGAAAAATTGGTCTGTTAGATATTCATTCTTTATCAATAATTTTTCAACTTCTCAAGCTTGCCAACTTTATTATTTATTTATCATAACAAATGACGACAATTTTCATTGAATTGCCTACATAAATGTTCTTATTTTTTCTATTTTCTAGTTTATTAAATTAAAAATGCTTGTATTTAACTAAGTTTTCTTTAAAAAAATCCAAATATTGGATTAAAAAAATATTTTATAATTCAGCCAAAATGATGGTAAACTAACTAGTCAATTGAATAATGGTAATTTCATTAAAACTAGAGAAATGTTAGCTATATAAAACTTTTACACCAGTAAACCTACAGACGGACGTAACTTGATATGGTATATTAGATTGTAAAGTTATTTTTATTATAAAGTGGATATAACGTATTATATAAAGTAATGTCAATTTGTAAGTTTAATTTTATAGAATCTCTTTATAATTATAATAATTTATTTTCTTTTTATGAAAACAGACTTCATTTCATTCAATGAACTGAAGTTGTAACTGTGACTTATCAATACATGAAAAATTCAGACTATAAGTCAAACTACGCATTTGCTCTAAGGCATCCCCACACACATTGTGGTAGACATTGTCTTAACTTCTTAATAACTCTCTACTAATAGAGAAAGCGCTCTATGAAAACATAACTAAACAGCCCCCGCTGTCCTCCCAGTGAAGAGTACAGGACATTGCTGCTATGTGCACTAAGTCCAGTAGTCTATTTCTTCTTTATTAATAACTAAACAGCAAAAAACTATAATACAAGACACAACAAAAACAATAGAACCACAAGCATCGGCATGAGCCCAGATGGCCAGCCTACTGCAAGTATCGACTTCACGAGCCCAGACGGCACAAGCACCTAGCTCTCGCACGGACAACAGCCTCCACACAGGCCGGCCATACGACCAACCGCCATAGCATCACCCGCCACAGTCGACTAGCTCTTGCCCCAGATTGCGTCCGATCTAGCGGCTCAACACTTCACTCGAGTAAAAAATTAAGAACAAAAATAAAAACACTTTAAGTTTGGGAAGTGAGATAAGAATTTTTTGTTTTAAATAAAAGTTTAAAATATTATTTTTAATATTATTATTATTTTTATTTTTGAAAAAATTGAATTGTTTATTATATTTTGTATAAGGATTTGAAAAAATTGTAATGATTAGATAAGATGAGATGAGATAATATGAGAATTTTATGTTTTATTTTGGTTGCCAAACCTGCCCTAAACGAAGGTACAGAACACAAAACACACTAATTCTAAATAAACAACACATGGGCCAGCTTAAACAAAAATCCAACCAGTTTGCAAACAATGGGATGGTTGCCCTAGGGTTTCATCTCTTGCTTTCAACCGCTGCCCCCCACCCTTTTTCTATTTTTTTTCCTCTTTTTTCCTTCCTCCTTCACTCGTGCTTCTTCCGCATGAACATCGGCCTCTGTGACGGCCGCCCACCTCCTGCACGAGCATTGGTCCTCCACCATCGCTCCCAGCTTCTCCCACCATCTACCACCATTGTCCCCCTTGAATAAGTATCGCCCAGCTTCCCACCACCATCCCTCTTGCCTTTCCCCCCACCATCGGCCACCACCACCTGGGTTTCGAGCTTTCCCTCCACCCTCGGATAAGCACTGGACCTTCAGCTTCCTCCATTGCAGCTCATCAACTCAGGGACCGCGATCCTCAAAATGAAAAAAAAAAAATTGAGACTTATCACCTCCGACTCATCACCGATTCAAGTAATTTCCTCACCAAATCGTATGAAAGAAGCTAGAAAACCGAGACTAGAAGGAAAACAGAGGAAAAAAATTGTTAAGACTGAGCAACCAAGATTTGTGTTCCTTCGTTATTACTTGAAAAAAACACATAAAATACAAACAAAACAAAACAAAACACAAACTGAAATAAGGGCAGGGAAGTGATGGGACAATCCTCCCCCTCAAGCTAGTTTCCGAATGAGAAAGGTTTTTGAGAGAAGCCCTTGCTTCTCTCACTAGCTTCGTTATTAATTATACTAATTCTCTTAAAACTACATTAAGAAGTAAGAAATTATCTTCTTAAAAAAATTTTATGTATATATATATATAAATATATAACGCACAAACACGCTGGAAGGACGAATCTACAAGCTGGATAGTTGGTGTTTGCAGCTTTATGTCTGGCTGCGTGCGTGCGTTTTGTGGGATGTAACCGGCCGGCCGGGGGTGGCCAACTTTGGGGTCTCTAGACTCTTTACTGCTAGCTCATGCTGGAGTTTTGCTACATTTTTTAATTTATTTTTTTGCTTTCTTTCACTGGTACTATCAACTATGAGAAGAGATGTGAACTTCGTGTTCGTTGCGCAGAAAATGCATGTCTTGTTGGTAACAGCTTGTACATGACTGACTGACTTTCCTCCCAAAAATAAATAAATTAATATCAAATCAGGAAGGAACGATTCGAAGAAAAGGGAAGAAAGTCTTGGCATTTCGAGCCAGAAAATTATACGACTGGGACAGCTCGCTGTGCAGATTCTCCGATTCTCACAACTCACTGACTCATCTGTAATTGACATTACATGTACCTGATTTGGCAACAACTAATACCCCAATGTATATATCTATATATATATAGATATATAAAGTGTTAGATATGTAATTAATTTCTTAAAACTAAATTTATGAATTAGTATTATTTGGTTTAATACGTGAAACTTATTATCAATTTATATTAATTTATAAATTTATTTTTATAATATAACTTTACATATAAAACATTTATTTTATACATTATTTTCTTCTTAAATATGTGACTCTAGATATAAATAAAAAAATAAAAAATAATATTTACAGTTCTATTGTGCATAAGACTCGCGAATTTCTTTTAAGAAAAATAGATAAATTTAAAACTTACATAAAAAAATTATTTTTTTAATAATAAACTCTCTTTCTTAAAAAAAAAAGAGGTACAAAATTTACATATTCTATTGATGCAATAAAGCCAGAGAAATTCTATTTGTAATTGACAAATTGTTCAACTGAAGACACTGAACTGATACTTATAGCTAGATGCAGAAGCTTAACAAATTTTTAATACACCGAACACATATTTGGAAATATATATTATTTTATTAATTTATTAATTTATCAAATATGATGTAAAAATCAAATAATTAAAACATTATTTATAAGATATCAATGAGTCGTGATTTAAATAATCAACGATCATCGCACGTGAATAGTTTGACTAAAATTGAAAAAAAAAAAGAACTTTGATTTTAAGGCCGAGGGGTCCGTACAGAAAATGACTAATCAAAGACTGGAAAAGAGTGGGACCCACACATGCCGAATGCCCAGGCTGTTGAAAATCGAAACGATGAGCTGGGACAGTGGACCCACACACAAACGTCCGTCAAAAGAAAAAGTAAAAAGAAATCCAAGCGAGATTGATTTGGACGTGATAGCCAGTTAATACTTTCCACGTAACAAGATCTAAACGTTGGTGGCTGGGCCTAGACGAACGGATGGAAGAGATGGCACCGTCACGTCACTGTAGCCGACATGGGTGACAAGACTGCACGTGGAGGTTTACACGGTTGTGGGGTCTGTTCGGTCCCACCTGACCTTTTCGGGTTACTTTTATTTATTTTTTTTGTTTTCTGGGTCCAATTCATCGTCCTGTCGTATTGACCATTTAACGCGGGATTCTCGTACCATTTACCTGGGGTTTTCTTATACTGTGTGTGTTCCACAGCCACAGAAGTGTGTGTTTTTTCCCGAGACAAGATTTTTATATAGGGAAATGCTTGTATGCCCAATTCTTCCTTTTATATATTCTTTGTACAATTCTTCCTTTTCTTTCTTCCCAGTACTGATACAGAGAGAGAGAGTGAGAAAGTGCTGATCATTACAAACTTTCTTTAAAAGAAGATAAATAATAATTTTCATTTTTGAACGTTCAAAAGAGAGATAACCAGGACGAACATTTTGAGCATGTAGTGCAGATCATGACTACTATAGGTTATTACAAGTACAACTGTTGCAGATAGATATGGAGGTAAAGGCTGGGGGCAGTGGGGTTGTCCTAATTTGGAGGAACTTTCAAAATTGCCGGCACAAGAAAATAATTTAAATAAATCATGCACTCATGGGGAACGTTAATCTTTGGGCAATAATTCTGCCATTTATTTTTGTGGGCGTCTTTTGCTCTATTTATTATGCTGCACTGGAAGTCGACACACGTGATAGTGAACAGCAAAGAAAATCTAAAAAGAAGAGATCAGAAATGTATACAAAACTTTCGTCAATATTATGGCTTGAACTGATGGCTCGACTTTACTCCCTAGAGAGAGAGAAAGAAAGAGAGAGAGGGAGGGTGATTTTCTTCCTCTATCGATCTTAATTATTTGTTGCAATCATAGAGCTAAATTTACGTATGTAAGAAAGATATGTAAGAGTATTAGTATTCGTTTCATTATTTTTATTTTTAAAATTTTATGAAAAATATATATTTTTTATAAAATTAAAATCTTCTTATCCATAATCTTATATTGGATTAGCTATTAGATTCATCAAAATAATAATATAATATTATTTTTTTAATAATAATATTTTTAATTTATTTTTTTATATTTTACAATTATACTAACTATATGTTAATTAATAATTTAATTTGATATTTACATTATTCTTTCCCAATTTAAATATATTGTGACTTAAAATTGAGAAATAATAATTTAAATAAATAAAATAATAGTTATAAAGTGTAAATAATGAGTCTTTAAATTTAAAGATAAAAAAAAGATATTGTAGTTAAAAACTTGATATTTAAATATATGATAAATCTAATACTAAAATTTAAAATTTAAAATCATTAAATTTTAAAAATTAGACTTATTTAACGAGTACAATGCTAGTATTACTAATGAGTTAAATTTATGATGTATAAGGAAATACGTACGTACGTACCTCTGAATAATTAATTATTAAGGTTGATGGAGACGCAACCCTAGCTACTTTAAACCATGTTTATATTCCAATCAGTACTGTGCAGACATTGACACACAGTCAAGACTCATAACCCAAGAAGAAGAGCCACTGCTCTTTTAAGAGAATCATTGTACGTACAGTTTTGGTTTTCTCTCTTCCTGTATGCATTTTATATTCTTTTATATATATAATGATCTTTTCATCAGTTATATGCATGTCAGCTTCTTCTCTCCTTCCACAGCTTGGTTTATTGGTTCGTAAATATCAAACACAAAAACGGCTTAAGCATATTTCCACATGAATATTCCACACCACCCACCGAGATCAGGTACAAAGGAAGTGAACATGATCATGTTTCTAGCTCTTGCATTTTACCTTTTGAGATATATATATATACATGTAAAATTTCAAATAGCTTGGAAGAGTACTAGCTATCATGTCTGCTTGAAATATTTGCTTGCTTTAGATATAATCTGTGATGCTTGTCTATGTCAGTCAGACATCAAGATCGTCACGTACGTACGGGTATTAATATCATGGATCTACTATTTGATATCATTAATGTATCTGATTCATCCGGCCAATTAATTCATCTGATTCTGCTTTTACCCACAAAAGAAAAAAAAAAACAAAGGTCTTCTATTTGCTCATATTGCTTGAGAAAATGCAAGATTCTCGTTCCTTTTTCAGCCTCTGGCCGCCACCCTCTTTGTCTTCGTTTCTCCACCTTTCTCCCATCATTTCAAGCCATCAGCTGCCACCTGCAGCTTTATCTTATAGTGACAAATCCTCGATCGTAGATTAATTTGGTGGGTTGGGAGTTGGCTTCACTAAATCTGGTTAATGATAGGGACGAATTTGGCTATTGACTACCACTATCCTATCGATCGGTTGATGTGATACTGACGATGATTGCAATAAATAATGAAAATAGCTAGCTAGCGTTAACACGATCCCCTTCACGCGCGTTTAATTTTCCACTTCTGCTTCTGATCACGTGGCCGAATTTAGAGCATCACCAATTGATTAGCTAAATAAATCCATCACATCACATATTTAACTATCAGAAATGCTTTATCACCGAAGTTGGATCTTGAAAATGTGTCTCGAAACAATATTTTTTTTTAACTTAATGATTATAGAAATGTTTTTACAATAATATTGTTATTTTTTTTAATGTATTTATGATGATTAAAAATATATATGAAAAAAAAAATGAAATACATTTATCGGGATACACTTTCAAGACACTTTTTCGATAACTCTAGTGCCACTCTTTAACTATTAGGCTATAAGATATCATCACAATGAATTAGTTAATCTAAATATTTAGATTTTAATTATAGTGAACACCAAAATCAATTCCAAATTTGTTAATTATTGTAGATATATTAAATGTATATTTTATTATTTATTTATCTCTCTGCTTTTATGTCTACTTTCAAGTTGAACGAAAGTAATATTACCAGGTAATACTTGGACGCACAGCTTCAAGTAAATTAATTACTTTCAAGTAAATGTCTATATTTTCGAAGACTGTTAATGCATAGCTTTAATTTACTCATAAAAAAAAAAAAAAAACCATTAATGCATGGTTAATTAGTGGGGTTTGCCTCGCATGGTACCAAATCTTCTCTTTTTTGTTTAGAATATGATTACTAATTAACTTAATTTAATTAAAATATGATTACTAATTAATGAAAAACACTATTCTGCCGCCCATATCTTACCTCTCCATTTGACCGCTCAATGAATTTTGTTTTGTTTTGTTTTTTTCTTTTACTTAAGGATTAAGTAAGTGATTTTAAATGTATTGGTATCTTTTTTATTTTTTTAAAATCTTTAAATGTAGTAAAAAAATGTTAAAAAAAAAAACACTAGGCGGTACACCCAGTAATAAAGGGTGGGCGGCATAGTAGCCCCACCCCCTAATTAATATATAATAAGTAAAATAGTAAAATATGATAAAATAAAATTAACTAATAATTAAAAAAAATTAATTGTTAATTACTCATTACTATATAATGAATAAATAGATAATCCAATGTAGAAATTTGATGTGAATAGACAAAGTCATATTCATCTTAAATTATTTTATTGTTATATAAAGAAAAAATAGTTATTTTAATATGCAGACTTATGTAAATGAAATAACCAAAAGTCAAATTCATTTCACATTCATCGAAAGTGTCCTTTAACTTTGTCTAATCCATTAAGGATGCTCTTAGTGATCATATGCTAAGCTAGTTTATTCACTTATTATAGCTGGCATATGTTACATATATATTCATTAGACCCCTCATGATTCAGATCGAATTCTATTTAATTTGTAGCGTACACATCAAACTTGACAATTTTTGTCGATTAATGATGAATAATACTCAATAATAGGTAATAATGAGATGAGTCAATATTATGTAGATTTGTACTTAAAATTTGTATAATTTTCCTACGTACGTGATCTTCTAATCAAAATCTTTTGATAAAGGATATAATTAAATCATGTCATCAGGCTACAAAGACGTATATTTTGAAACAAAGCATGCAAGGCCAGTACTGATCTATAGCCCTATCGATCTCATGCATACACGCGCACGCCTGCCATAAACACAACTTCGTATTTATTTGAATGAGGATCAAGGAAAACGTCATGATCAATGGGGAAAGCTATTTTGATAATTCCTATCTGTAACACTTGAATATTAATGCGTTTGATGTATAAAATCCTCTCGCTAGTGTACATATATGTTTCATAATTTTCAAGAGATGTGAAAGCATATAAACAGCTAGCATCCATATCACCCTACATTCCCCATCACTTTGAAAGCAAGTGCTCTCCACACCAAAGCGCGTTGTGACTAAAAAGTTAAAAACCAGTAAATGATCGGCAAAATTAGAATGAAAACTGCATAAACAATCGGAACAGATGGAACGATATAATATATATATATATCAAGACTCAACAAAGTAGACAATTCTACAAATAATTCTTGATTATTTGTTCAGACCAAACAATCAGGAAATCCATAACCAAAGAACTAAATATAGATGAGATGTCATTCAATTGTTAATAAACCCTGTGCATTAACATGATCATAGTCGTGCATTAAAAGATAATTCCACAAAGCATGAAATTAATATAAGAGATTTCGTTTTGATCGAAAATCAATGCATAATTGTCGATTAAATCACCGAAAAGTATAATGCAGATATAGTAATTAAAGCCAATTAATCAGCCCAAACGAAGATGATGATCAGAAAACAGGGCCAAGCAAATATTTGGGTTAGCAAAGAACATCAAGATCGAAGAAGATCTATCATCACCATTCAAGGAAAGCATCCGTTCTAAATCCGTGTTACTATATATTTTGCTGAGTAATTCTTAATTATCAGGTCACCATCAAGGTCTTTTACAAATGGAATAATACCACTGACAAAAAACATGCAGTTTTTCATCAACCCTGCAAGATTCTCTCCATCATATAACATGGAATATGGTTGATATCATAAATTTTAGCATTTCGGAATATCTCTTCATTTAATTTCAAACATTCTATAGCATATAAATCCTGATAACTCCAAATGATTAGAAGCGCGGATATATCCTCTGTGCATTGAAGTGCATGGTAGCTAGTTTCATATATATCTCACCAAATAACCAGAAGGATAAAAAGCTGGTTCGTCACTATCATTAGGCCCTACGTGCTAACATTGTTTTTCCCCTTTCTAGCTCAGATGATAGGTTTGTGGCTGAAGTATATATGGACAAATTAAGTATATTTTCCATGATTGGAGTTCTTATATATAAGTACTAGTTCAGTTGCTAATCCTTTCAGCGTTCAGGGCCGGGTGTGTAATTTCACTCTCTGAACGCTTTCAGCCTATCTTTCAGCCTAGCTACCCCTCTGTCTTTCGCTCCTTTTTTAGTGTGCAATTTTTTCTTGCTCCTCTTTTCATGTATCGGGATATCAGTCGATCACCTTTAAACTTTACAAGTTGATAGGTTAAAGTTCAGTGACACGTGTGATTGATCACTAATAGTTACCAAGAACTACATTCAATTGACGAAGTTAAACTTATTAATCTCAAATTCTTAATTACTGCAATTCCCTAGCCGGCAAATGGAAATCCCAAAATAATTATCCTAACAGAAACTTGTTATGACCTATATATATTGCTTAAAGGCCTTAATTATATCTCTTTTTTTATACTATCTCGATCTACTATTTTTCAGACAGTTATAAGAAGAAGAAGAAGAAGTGGCAACTCAAACGATCGAGGGAGACGACTTAAGAGGGAGTCAGAAGTAATGACACTTGCGGAAATGAATTAACAGACGATCATTTACAGTGACGCAACCATTAAACAAAGAGATATATTTAGTGCTAGACACGTCTGACGTGAACGCCATGATCCTTGTGTTGAGGTCCTTTCAAGCTTAAGAAACTTATTTGGAACTGAATTGCCATCAATATATCCATGAAAAGTAGGAAAGAGATGAAACTTGAAAGCCAACATGATATGCAAATTTGTGTGGATGGATATTCTAAGTAATACATAAAACCATGAGCAAAATATATTATGCTCAGTTCGACATATATAGACCATATCTCCTAACCAGTACATTTTTTTTAATTTCCTCCCTAACACTTTTCCAGTGACAGTCTACTTGCAGTGATACTAACACTGTTTTCTGAATCAAATGCATATTCTTGATATACCAGATCCATAACACTGCTTCTGTAAAAGTTAACAGGATACACAGAAACACAGCGTATAATAGCTAGCACCTTTTCGAAATTTAACCCTAAATACACCAAAACAGCACCCTAACTAGCTCTTAAAAAGATTCAAGGGAGTACCCATTTTGAAATTTGGCAATTTAAGATGCTAGAGGAGAGTAGAATCATGGACAATGGGGATTTCTTTATTGGCTTGCACCTGTGGGTGGCAGCTGACCTGGTGGAAACTGTTGCCGGGAGCGCTTCCGCTTCTTTTTCTCATAGCTGACCCCTCTTGCTTTTGACTGCAAATCACGAACCTCACGGAGATAGAGCCTAACTGCTCGAGCCCCAAAAGGATTAACTTCAGGCTGCCCTCCGTTCTCTTCAAAGGCGGCTCGGAGGCGTCCGATGAGCGCATCGAGGCTGCCCCAGGCCTGGCGCAGCGGGCATGGGCAAGGGGCTGGAGGGTTTGGAAGGCCATAGAAGGGGCAGATTGGAGTGTGCACTTTGGTTTTGCCAAATTGGTCAAGGTACCTGTTGAAAATAGATAAATCACATAACCTTTGCTGTAGAATTCTAAAGTATAACAGCTTAAACTTTTTGAACCGATTAGTGCTGCTTAATTTATGCTGTACCGGAGGAATTCGAGAACATGGGCACCGCTGCATCTGGAGAGGGAAAGAGGTGGCCGGTGGTTCATCAGGTATTGGCCAAAGGTGTTCCAGTCACGGCGCTTCTGGTTTTCATAGCGGCTGCTTGGAGCAGAAGCTGATGAAGAAGAGCTCGCGGCAGCTAAGGTGTTATTGGTAGTACTAGAATCCGTGATGCCGGTGTTCTCGGAATTAGAACTCTCAGTCAATTCTGGGAGTGAATCCATGGATCTCTTGTGGGTGTGTATTTGGATGGATTTCTTGGATCTTAGAGTAGCTAGGTAGCAGTAGTTTTGTTCTTGGAAATTGGGGTAATGTTGTATTTATCACTTCTACTCTTACATTCAAGCTTTCCACTTCTAGGGTTTTACTTCTTAGAGCTAGCTAGAGGTGATCTTTAGACCGGAGATTGGAATGAGAGATAAGGAGATATATATTTAGTTCAGGATCAGAGGATGCATATATATTTTGGTTACTTACAGTGGAGCAGTGGATGTGTCTAATTTATTCATGGAAAGAAAAAGAAACAAAGAAAACTCATGTAATCAGTAGTACTGCTGATTGATATTACAAGTTCCCATTTATGAAGGAGAAGAGAAAGGAGAAGAGATCAGGCCGGGGGAGGGATGGAGATGCAAATGTTGAGGCAAAAAGATCATGTGAATATGTGATGACTGATGAGACTGATCGGAAAGTGAAAGGACTTCTATTGTTTGCGCTCTCTCTCTCTCTCTCTCTCTCTGCCCTTTCTTTATAATTTACTCGGTTTGTCTTTGTTTTAACAATGCTAAGCGTCAAGAGTTTTTAGAATGGAAAATGATAGAATTATTATTTATTTATTTATTATTTATTTTAATAATTAAGAAAGTGATTAGTAATAAAATGATATTATTTTTTTAATTTTTTGTTAATGATTAAAGATATTAAAAAAATATTTAAAAAAATAATAAAATAATAAAATTTTTTAAATATAATATAAATAATAAAAATGTAATGAAATGATAATATGGGTATCATTACCCTTTTAGAATTATTGTGGTTTGATCTATTGTACTAATTTTCTTTTATCAAGATTATATATATTTTGATAGGAGTTGGATATTAAGATATTTTGTAATTTTTTGCTTGTTTATGTATTAAATATTCATTTTCTATAATTGAGAATTATTAATAAAATTAAGCTGCATACTATATTATCTTTTTTTAAGAATAAAAAAATAAAAATAACAACTCATTTTCCAAGAACTAAGCATAGATATAAAAATATGGACAGAAAAACCAACAAATATTTTAATTATAGCTAAAACAATGTTTATAAAAATGAAAATTATACAGCGTGATGTGCTATTGTTATGTAATATTCACGACAAAGTAATAGTTACTAATATAATAAAACAAACATTTATAATGTTAGCTAGGTAATCCTTCTTCTTGTATCTAATGCGGGTACTTTGGATACTGAATTGATTTTTTATCATTTGTAAATAATAATAATAAAATATTAAAAAATATTAAATAATAGTAAAAAATAATAAAAAATAATGATAAAATATTAAATAATAGTAAATAAGACATATCATTCTACTATCCAAAGAAAACCTTAATACCTCAAACTATTCATTTCTTTCAATTTCATCTTTCATCAAACTGAGTTGTTAAATAAATGAGCATTGCTTTGCATCATTCTACACACCACACACTAAACTATTTTTTATTTTATTTTATTTTTTTTTAATTTTTTTTTAGTCTTCTTGAAACATTTATATTTTTTTATTCATCATCCATATAATACACATTTAATAAGAAAAAAAAATAAAAAAAGTTATGGTGTGTGGTGTGTAGGTTGATGCAAAGATTATTTCTAAATATAATGAGATTCTAGAATTTTTGGATGAATTATCTAAAATTCCCATTAAGTTAAAAAATATAATAATAATAATTGTGTTGTATGGGTTACCACCACCGGGGCCACCCCTTGGACAGCCCAAGCTAGGATCGGACTGCCCATGGCAACCAGCTTAATCATCATGTAGATATAATTATTATGATGACTTGGTTAAAGTGGATTGAAACAAATTTGGGGCCATTGCAATTTCATGTGTTTCTTTCTCATAGAAGTGATAATAATATTAAAACCCCTTTAAAACTTACAAAAAATAATTAAAACTTGAATTATTTGTTGGGATCAACAGTAAGAATCACTAGTCTCATATACATATAATATTTGCCACTCCCTAGCTAACATATAGATCATAACTAAATCCAAGTACTCCAAAATCGAAATGAAACCTGCAGTTTACCATATCCAGGACAGTATGATCAATTAGCAAACCTGGTCCTTTCCAATGGTGATGAGCGAATGAATGAATGTGCATGGAAACGCAGAGATCGATGGATGGAGGCTGCTGGAACATCCTTGCGTATACACAATTACCAAGCAACATATAGAGCCATGCATGCAGAAGCAGTACTACTGGGGATTAAGTACATTTTCAGTGAAGCAGATTAATGGTGGTAATCCCATTCTAGAGTTCTGCTAGCTGCTAGGTAGAAGCATAAAATGCATAGATAGCAGAGACCTGCAGCCAAAAGATCATCTGCAGGTAGCTAGCTGGGAGCTGGGGACTTGAAAAATAAAACAAGATGCTTTAGCTAATTAAGGCGCAAATGGTTTTACAATTTACATGAATATTATATGAAAATATATAGTGTAGCGCATATGCATGCACCGTTCTCTAACATTAATACTGATCTTAATTTTGTCATGACTAGTAGTACTCGATCGAGCTAACTAAAAATTAAACAAATTATATAGTACGTAATTGGATTCCTCGAGAAAGGAAACTCTAATTAATTAATTAATATTTGTTCTAACCTGGCCTTTGCAAATGTTGGTTAGCTGTCTGATCTCCAACTACTGCTTACTTAATTCATCACTTTATGGATTAATATTTTACAACTTGTTCTTCTCGTACTAGTACTTTTTGTCATGAAACCACTGTTTCTTAAAGCAGAAAGGTCCTAAGCTGCTAGCCAGCCCATTGTATGCCCTATGCTAGAGAATCAATCGCCTTTATTACACTTATATATATTCATAAACCACACACCTAAAAGACTAAAGACAACTAATAAGATGGGGAGGATAGAGCAGCACTCCAAATTTTGGTGTCTCGTGATGATAGCATTAGCATGGATTTCATTAAAATTATTTTTAAAATTTAATTTGGAGTCTCGTGATGATAGTATTAGTATGGATTTCATTAAAATCATTTTTAAAATTTGATAAAAAATATATATTTTTCATAAATCTAAAATCTATCTAGCTATAACTCAATATTGGATTAGTCAAAATAATAATATAATATTATTTTTTTAATAATAATATTTCTTTCTTCATATATTTCAAAACTAACTATATATTAATTATAATATATTTTTAATTAATGAAAATGAAAGGACGTTCCAAGGAAGTGAAAATCGTGAGAAATGAAAACTGAAAAGTAAAGCAATTTGAGTAATTTTCATAATAATATATTACTTTTGAAGATGAACAGTGCATCTTCAAATTTAAAGATATACTTAAAATTACTGTAACTCATAGTTCTAATTTTTACTTTTTTAAGAAGCCAACGTACATCATTTTATCTAAATTTCTTTAAATTTTAAAGATATATTGACTTTTGAAGAAGCCAATACTAGTGCTATGACTAGGGGAGATGGGAAATGAGAGGCTAAGAGCATTGGTAGTGGTTTATACATTTTCATATGTAAAATCACCTCTTTTGAAGAATGATTTTGCTTATGAAGAGAAACTCCCACGTTGGTTTATGCATATTTGAATCAAATAATAAAAAAATATTTTTATATTTTTTATTTGTTTTGTAAAATTATTTTTTTATATATATTTTACAATTAGCATCCACTTTATATTATTAACTTAATACAAATTTTATGTATCAAAATTATCTTAATATAAATTCTACAAAGTTGATTTTAATGTTTAGGAGAGAGAAAAAAATAGTAAAATAATGTTTGAATAAGGAACAGTGCTTCTTCAAATTGAAGAATCACTCTTTATAATTATACAAAAATTTGGAGATGCATAAACTAATGTAGATGAATTTAAAGACATATTCTTCAAATTTAAAAATGCAGATAAAGATAGAGAAGCCACTACCAATACTTAGACTATATAGTCATGAAAAATTATATGTCGATAGGATAAAATACATATACAAGACGATTACACGTAAAAAAAAGAAAAAAAAAAAGAAAAAAAAAAAAAAAAAGGTTAAAATGATTTACTGTTTGTTCACTGTTCATATTTAAATAATTATTTGTTCAAATTAAAAACTTTTACATCTCACACTATCCACGAGGTATAATTTAATTTAAAATTTAAAATCTAAATCTTATGTCCGTTTATTTTTGGTCCATGTAAACATCCCTTGTATTAGGTATTTTTCTTTGCAAAACGCTGGAAAATTAAAGATAACGAAGGGGAAAAAATCTAGAGAAAAATGAATGGGTGCTTAATATTTCAAGTTCCATATTTGAACATGGGCTTTATTTATTTGGGCCACTCACAAGTTGACAAGACTTATGCTCGTCACTAGTGAGTCATCATGATCAGATTAATGTTTTGTTTATGCAAGTTTAATTTCTTAGTCTTCTTGGGTTACATCATGGTTATATATGCCCTTTGATGATGCTGAATTAAGTGTACATGGTTGAGTGTTCAAACTCATAGAGATGGTGAATTCTTAGAAAATGTTTGGAGAATAAGATGAGATGAGAAACCTGTAAATATTAGTAAAATAGTTTGTAAATAGTAATAAAATTATTTGAATTATGATGTTTTATGAGATTTTGAAAAAATAGAGAGAAAAAGTTGAATAAAATTATTTAATATTATATATTTTTTAAATTAAAAAAAGTCGAATTTTTTTTGTATTTTGTTTGTAAATTTAGAAAAATTATAATGATTAGTTTGAAAAAGTTGTAATGATTAATTTGAAAGTATTTGTATTTGAGTGATATTTAAAAATTAAATAGATAAGATGAGATAAGATAAAAAAAATATTACCAAACATCCCATGGTAATGTCACAATTAATAATAATAATAATAATAATAAAAGAAATGAAATGGACGTCGTTGGACATGCACAGTGCATGCATGTATGGAATCGATGACACTTTTTGTTAGGCAGCCCCAATGTCGAAAGTTTCGACTCGAAACTCGTCTTTAACCCTAGACCCCACAATGCCTGCCCTTGCTGCACATGATCTAATCCCTACTCAATGCATTAACTTATTAGCAAATTCCTTATTTTCTCGTCCCTAATTCATAAAAATTTCTAACCCTATTCATTGAAATAATATTTACAATTTTAATTTGTATAAATTTCGCGCATTTTTTTAAAAAAATTAATTAAAATCGATATAAAAAATTATTTTTTTAATGATATAACTCATTTAATATTACTTTATCATAAAATAACTCGTCTCAAACAAAAATGAGAAATATTTTTTTTTAAATATTTTGTCTCAAACCAAGAAACGGTACCCAATATTCACAAATGTTAACTAGTGTTGACTCTACAGGCTAGGTATTGCCAAAGGAAGCTGCAAAAGGGACAAATGTGTTCTCCAGCCCAGTACTTGCATGGCACATGAATAAGTATCACTAAAATTGGAACATTGGTGCAAAAAATTGCAAGAGCTAATATTCTGAATCCACAGCAGAAGACGAGTATATGACATAAATATAAAGCATAAACACAGTAGGATATATACAATACAAATACAACACTGATTGAGGACCTAAAAACACATACTGTAGCAGCTATGTGTCATGCTGGCCAAGCTATGTTCTCAGGGCAACTAAAATTAGTCCTTGTCCAAAATCCATCACCATCACAAGAAGGAAGGATAAAGAAAAAGAAAAGATCAGGTCTATACTGCAAATGCCATATATGAAACTAAAGAATGAGTGGGGGGAAAAAGCTCTAAAGGAAAATCTTGAAGAAGAGCAACTGACAAGTATAAAAGTGAAAAAATATATATATATAAAAGAAATGCAGTTGTAAACCAACAAAATTTTTCTCTTCATGATTTTCCCTTCCCTGCAAGCTCTTCTCGCTGATTACGGAAGTGACTGAGAAGCTGTTGAGCCTGCATGATAATAAACAAAGTATATTGTCATATTTGTTCCACAAATTTAGATCATTCTCACATAATCACAAAATTTGGACATAATTCATGTATCGAGACATAGTCACTGGGATTAAACACAGTGTTAACATGCCACAGTCAATTCCAGAAGATTTCATACATGCAGCAATAAACCAATGCTATCAGTAAAATGTTCTGGTTTTCCAAGGACATCTTTTGGGCATACAAAATGCTTCCTCTCATGCTTTCCAGCCATTTTTTTCCATCCATTTTTTCTTGCTTTTGCTAGATAAATGCATCATTATATACCGTTAAAGCATCGACATATTATAAACATGCACAAAGGAGAACAGACCTGATCACAATATTACTCTTAAAAGTGGATATGATTGTTATTAAACTGTAATGCGCTTTTCTTATTTTTTGCTGGTGAATAGGCACCAACAGCATTGCCCTCAAGGGCACACCAATTGGTAAGCAGATGTTCAGACCAAAAGGAAAAAGATTAGAATGCAGAAAATAAAAGAAGAGGTGTACCTTTTCCTTTGCTCTAGGTGTGCCAGACTGAGATAAGGCAACCAAGGGAGGGACGGCACCTTCTTGCAGCACCAGGGTACAATTCTTGGGACTGTGGAGGCACAGTTGCAACAGTATGGAGGCAGCATTTTCCTTTCCCCTCCGAGATCCTGATTCAACAATCTCAACCAGTAAAGGGATACCCCCTTCCTGATTAATTGCTGAACGCCCCTCCCCTGTTGTTGAAAGGTTTGTTAGAAGAGCAACAGCCTTGTCAACCATACCAGTAGCAGGGTCCATCAACTCAATAAGGTGCTTCACAGCTCCGGCTTGAACTATGCAAGCCTTATTTTCATGAAAAATTGAAAGGTTAAACAAAGCAGCAGCAGCATCTTTCTTCCCTCTAAGAGTCCCTGAACCTAGAAGATCCACCAATGCTTTAACTGCACCAGAACGACCAATTTTTGCCTTGTATTCTTCTAATACAGAGAGGCTGTATAGAGCAGCTGCAGAATTTTCTTTCGCTCCATCATTTCCTGTTTTCAGAACATGGATAAGTGCTCCTATAGCTCCTGATTCAGCAATCATCGCCTTATTGTTTTCATTAATTGATAAATTCAAAAGGGCAGTAACAGCATGTTCTTGGGTTAGCTTCATTTCTGAATACAGCAGTGAAAGCAAAGGTGCAATAGCCCCACACTGGCCAATAATGATGCGATTCTCAATGTTGTGCTTTGTAAGAAGCCGCAACCTTTCTGCTGCTGTAGTTTTCACTTCATTTGATTGCCTCTTAAGGTCTTCAATCAATTTCTTGATATGGGAAATAGTGGTCAATTCATCAGATCCTGAGTCCAAAAATGGGAGTGAGTTTTCTCTGAAGTAATTATGGTTTCTATTCTCTGCTACTTCAACTTTCGTTTGGGAGCTGTCAAATTTCTTTCCTGATAACCAAGGGGAAAATCCCAGTTCATTATAATGAGGAGAAGAAGCAGCAGGAAACTCAGTTGTGATTTCTCCGGACAGTTCATTCACATTTTCATGCTTGTTAAATGTTCTTGACGACTGATCCGTTGATGGAGGCATATAATCAACACTGGAAATGGCACATGAGGCTGGTTCATTCCTGTGATGAATATACGACTGATCAGGGGGTGCATGGTCAAAATTTTCTGTATCCTTGACTTGGAATCCGCTGGATTTCTCCACACCTAATCTATACAAAACATCACTCTTTTGCTTCTGAAATTCGTTTCCAACTTCGGGAGATGATCTTGATGTCATCTTGCTACTGTGTAAAGAACAAGAGGAACTATCTGTATGGATGAAATTTTGTGGAGATGCATGATCTGATGGTGATGGCACTGAGACAAAATTAGTGCGCACAGAGTTATGAAGTTTTATATTGTTTTCTTCACACCAGTTTGCTATCATGGCTTTTACTGTATAATTGGGAATGAGGTTTGTGTGTGTGAGTGTTTGATGAGTCTTTGGGCAAATAGTCAACCCATTATAAAGCCACTTTTGGATTGAAGACCTCTCGTAGGTTTGACCTGAAGCCACAATTACAGGATCCAACATGAGTTCCAATGATAAAGGACATCGGAAGTATGAAGGGACAAGGACTCCAGTTGTGGCTTCAAACCGTTGAATTTTAACCAAGCAATCACGAATGTGGGTGACAAGATTCACTATTTGAAAGAGTTGATCTGATTCCCCTTCCACGTTATTGACCTGGGCATTTATTCTCTCTTTTTCGACAGAAATACTTTCTTTTAGAAGTTCCCGGTTGGTTGTCAAACTAAGGAACTCAATAATCTTCAGAAGATTTTCTGTGCAGGGAACAATATCATCTCTTTCACTTCGAAGAGCCTCTCCTATATATTCCGTTATTCTTTCCAGCTTCAGACATTGAAGTTCCTGCATACAGTGCTGGAAAAGTACCAGAAATTAGTCTCACAATTGCCTTGAATGATCAAACACAAGTTATAGATATTTAAAGCCAGTAAACAACACACTTCTGGAAGAAATGCGAAAGTTGTGGAAAAAGAATCAGCAGTAGAAAGTTTGTCAACTAAATCAATTTCACAATGGAAACTATACACGCAGGCATATACCTGCACACTAGTTAAACTTAAAGTAGATGGAGATGACTTTAACAATCTATAGAGAAGGCGACAAATCTTGAGCGAAGAACTCCAAATTTTCATCAACAATGGTTCACTCCTCAGAACCTGAGACGTGGGCATAGTACTGATTTAGAATAAAAATACATATAAAAAGTATTAAAAAAAGGAAAAAGAAAAAGAACACACAGGCAAAAATTTTATAATGCTCCACTTGATTTAAAGAACACATAGGGATAGAATAGAAGTTTTCTTCTTTACGTTACGATATTCTTAATATTCAGATAAATCATAAAATGATTTAGTTAATTCATAGATGAGATCCTTGTGCATGAGGCAAAAAATAAGTTTCAGAACTTAAAAACTAGGTATGCCCAAAATATCATACCTGTTAAATAGTGTGTTCCAAGTAGCATTATTCCCCCTTTTTTTCTGGTGGGGGGTGGGGGTGAGGGTGTTAAGTCATTACTTACACTGCAAATTTTGCTCATGGTTGGAGACCAGTTTTCTATGAAGTCCCTTGACTCATTAACAGCTACGTCCAGTTCTTCACATTCTTTATATAGGAATTCATCTGTAGGAATTTTGTAATCAACAATTTCATGGAGAACTGCCTTCAAAAGCTTCAGTACACCAACTAGTTGTCTGTAATCCTTCGGAAGAGGCATAGCTTTCATTGTCCGAGATGAAACTAGATGAATGAATCGAGAAATGTTGTTGACAAGACATGTTACAGATTTTGTGTCCATTTGACCTGTTCTGATAAAAAAATTTAGCAAAATTAAATTAAACAAAAATAAAGAAAATTTATGAACATAAATCACGTTAGAATATCTTGGTCAAAGTAGCTTACAATCATAAGAGTTCCCTTTGGCAACTACTAGATTTGCATTGTTATAACTGGGGCTTGATGATTCTAGAAAAAATAATGTGCTCTTATTACCTATTATAGACACCGCAGCATGAAGAATTTCTTTAGACTAGTAACTAACAAGTCATGCCACGTCTTTTCTTTCTTGTAAGTTCTCGTAAACAATGATTATCCTTAAACATAGCACTCAAGAGCTAAAGAAGACTGTAAAATAAATATGGGGATAGAACCATCCGGGATAGAGAAAAGCAGAAAATTGAAGCAGGTCGAAATTTCCTGGCAGATAAAAAAACTGCAACATGAAAGAACAAAATGGTGATAAAACAGTTAATACTTAGTTTCACTATGTAAGTATGCCTCATGGTGGGAAGCAAGGGGAGCCTACCAAACAGGACAGGGAATGGGAAACTGAGTGGATTTAACGAAAGCAGCCTGAAGTGGAGTAGAAAGTAACAGGAGATTTGGATCATGGTGGAATAGTCTGTATAAAGTTCCCCCATAAGGTACAGGAGAACGGCAAAGAAAAGCTGGTACCCAATGACGATAGCCCTGAAGCCAATTTGAGCATAAGAGTGTCTACTCAACAAGCTCTATAGAAAGGCTAAAGCAAAGCGTGGAACTCTTATAGCTAGTGGCTATTGTCTCTACAATGAGCTCATGATCCAGCCACTATGTCAAGACAACCAAGTTATCCCAGGAACAGAAGATGACCGCTGAAATGAGAAATTATTTACAGAAGGAAGCATTTCAAAAGCTGCCTCAACCCTGATTCTAACAATGGCAAACATCTAGTGCTAGGTGCAGTGCTGCATATTGAGGCAACTCAACATACATACAACTGTAGATTTCTTTTGAACTGCAACACTGACATGCTAGAAAAGACACTAGAAGCATGCACATAACTTAATGATGTAAATGCCAAGTGCCACACACATCGGACTTTGAACCATGGAAGCAACCATACATGTTACAATCAAATACTCATTTCCTTAAAAATGCATCTTATATTACACAGAGGAAAACTCCTAGATGTTCAGCTTCTGAGCTTGTGCACATCATAGAATGACTTTGCTCCACTAGTCCTAGAAGTATCGCATCCCGGGGACATAGAGGTAAGATCTTATTTGAAATTTTTCCATGCCTGTTAGAAAATTTATACTAGCGGGTCATTAACTCTATTTTCCATATCGAGATTTTTGCAAGAAACGATGTTAACTCAAATTGCCCAAACCATCTTTCTTCGTATTTGCAAACGGTAAACTACTGTTAATAAAAATTATAAAATCCTTAAGCGATGCCTTTGGAGCTTATAGTAAAATATTTTTCACCCTCTCTTTAGTAACTGAGAAAAGCTTCGGTGGGGGAGAGAATTACATAATTTTAACGCTTTTCACTTCACCTGGGAAAACAAGAACCACTGCTGAATTCAGCTAAAACAGCTATTTGGATAGACTGGCCATAATCTCCCATTTAGGGGAAATCATTCGAATAATAAAGATTCCAAAAATCATATTTTTCTCCTTCAAGCCTTTTCAGCGACAAACTAGACTGTATGTGAATTTGCCGAAAACAGCAGTTATTGCTTCACACATTACGAGAAAAAAATGGAGTCACGATCTTATCACACTCCCTTTCTTTGATCACGTCCTCAAAGTTTAATACATGACCCAGAAGAGTTCCATGGTTTAAATCCAATATAAAAAGGAAACCCCAAGCTCATTTGATCTCCCACCCATTAACATATTCCACAAAGCATTCACATATTTATGACAAAACCCAACATTTCATTAACAAAAACCAGAAAGTTAGAACAGAAGCATACCTTTATGTATGTGGCTTAAGCCTGCAGGTTACAGCATGGACAGATCTTGACGAACCCGAAACTCGAAACTTCACCATGAAAATCCATATACGACTGGTAAAGATGAAGTTTTTGATTACATGTACAGGCTCTTACGCCCTGCCAGCTGTTTCCCTCGCTCTCGCAAAGCTGCATGAGAGAGACGCAGAGACGCAGAGAGGATGGAGAAGTTAAGAACTACACAATTTTTTTAAGAAAAGTTAACAAAAAAAAAAGAAATTGCTGGGGCCCAACGTAGTTGGGCTTTGCGGGGAAAGCTTAATTAAAAAGAGAAATGATACAGACAAATATGTAAAACAAGTCAAAATATTTTCGGGGTAACTTCCATTTTAGTGTAGCAGTCTTCATTAGTTGGAGAACTGCTCGACTACGTGATCCGAACACAAGTCTAGGAATGATAAAAAAAAATTATTTAAAAAATAAGAAAGAAAGAAAGAAATTTTAAATTTGTATTTTTTCATTAATATTGATAATTTTATATTGAGATTTTTCGTACATTGTACAATGATTCAATACATTTCATATTTCTTGATTTCTTGTGTAATAGAAATGATCTTCAAGATAGTCTCTTTCTTATAGGCATAAGATGATAAAGAGTATGAAATAATAATACATGAATTAAGATGATATATTGATGAATTTAGAAATTTTAAATATTGATATATGAATGGGATAAAATTCTAGATGAAATCTAAATGGACATATGCCAAGTTCGTGTATATTCGTGCGCAAATATATTTTAAAGACATGTCATAAAAATAAATATATATTTTATACGATACAATAAATTTATTTTATAATAAAATTAATTTTATAATATAACGAAACGTTTTTATTTTATTTTATATTATTTATAGAAACTATGGCAAAGAACAAATTAAACTGTATAATTAAAAGTACAAAAGGACATCGTACTCGTACTCAAAACGACAAAAGAAACAAATCACTGTTTAAAGCCGCGAGAGGACAAACAGGTTTATAAAGTAATGGTATCTATATATTGGCTTTTGATTGATTGTTAGATACTACCTAACCCTAACAGTAGCCAATTGATTAACAATGTTGTATATAGTCAGTCATCTAACCTTATCCGATTAATGTTGTCCAATAAAAAGGGGAAGCCCTAAGAAACATGTGATACATTTGGTTAGGCTTAATAAATCTTAACACGATTTGAAAATCTAATACGACATTAACGAGTTAAGATTGATGAGTTTGATTCGTTTATTTAAACGAGTGAGATTGTGATTAACTCTTAGAAGGAATTTTGAATGAGAGAGGAGCCGTGTGATGGGGTCAAGCGGGAGAATGGTGCCACGTCAGGTATGCAAACGACTGATACCGCACAGTGACAAATGCCAAGATTTATTGAACTCGTATATAACCAAAACTCGATTTGACAAAACTCTAACATAACATGCCACATGTACTCATTAATGAGTGGTCTTGGTGTGAGATATGTTGGAACTAGAGCATGGAATGGGCCTTTTGAGTCTTTGTTCATTTATGCAGCTGTGTTCCTTCATCAAATAATAAAATAATGATAGGTTCATATTACAAGACAGAGCTGACCCTTCTCAGTGCCGTACCCTCATCCAATCTTCCCAAATATCTTGGCTGGGGCTAGGCAAGCTTCAAAACAAACCCAACAGGTTTTTGGAATTTTCTTAATCTTTTTGGGGATTTTGACAAAATTGCAGGCCACGAGTACAATAAAAAGGAGTAGAGGACTCAGTCCCAAGCAGAGCTATTTCTCATTTTGGATCATAATTGCAGAACATAAATGACAATAACCCAGATTTACTTTAGTTTTCACCTACTTAACATCGATCTAAATATTGATAGTAGACAAATGGTAGTGGCTCTGAAACCCATATCAGCCAATGCGATGAATATAAAGACACATATTTCTTTTTATAAAAGATTTAATAGAAGGAGTGTGGTAATTCCTTATAAAATTTAGGATGAGTTTGTCCTAAAAGCATGTGAGACTTTTCAACACGCCCTCTCACGTGTGACAGATAATTTCGGTACCATTATCATGAGTAGGTCGCAGAAGTCCATCATTGGTTATAGATTAACCTGCTTTTATACCATATAGAAATACATATTTCTCTCCATAAAATGTCTAATAGGAAGAGTGAGATAATTCTTTATAAAATTTAGGATGAATTTATCTCTAAGTCGTCATGTGAGACTTCTCAACAATGAAACCTGAGTACTAGAGTCCTTGAAAGTCTTTAGTTCAGTTTCCTAGCTTTGAAGAATGTCAAAAAAGACGTTTCACATAATAAAATCCATGTAACTCTATTAAAGGCTCAGGAATTTTACAAAACAAGATAAACAGGAGCTTGTTCTCAACTTATATTTTTGTATTAGAGAGCTCTACCTGAGCATGCATTTCTCAATCGGCAAAGCTGAATTAGGGTGAAGTTTTATTTATGGCAACTAAGGTCCTAAGCTTTGTTTATGGCCCCTTATTAAATTAAGAGTCTCTGCTTCAACTAAACTACAACCTACCCATCTTTTAGTTGATAATCAATTGTCGGCTTAAGGTTGCGTTGAGACAGTTAGGTATTTTGTAAATAATAGTGAAAAAATAATAAAAAATAATAATAAAATAATAAATTACAGTAACATATTTTCAGCGTGCTCTCTGGACAGTTGCATAATCGCACCCAACATCATAGTGATGGCACACCTTCCATTTTTATTGAAATAAAGTAACGGAATAGGGCTGTAAATGAACTAGTCTACTTGATAGCCCGCTCGGTACTCGCTCGGTTAAACTCGGCTCGACTTGAATTCGTTTGTGGGACGGGCTCGAACTCGAGCTCGAGTTAAGAGTTTATCTTATCGAGTCGAGTTCGAACAGAGAATAAAAAAAAAAATCTCAAGTTCGAGTATTTTGAGTCGAGCCGAGCTCGGCAAGCCAAAGCTCGGCTCGGCTCGTTTACAGCCCCACAGCGGAATGATTGACTTTTCAGCAAAATAAAGCAAAAAGCTAAACTTGAACAATAGGTCTAGAACTCTACATGCAGTTGCTTAGAAACTCAGAAATTATAACCATGGCAATATAAAATTAGTGAATATGCTGCCTTTTCAAAGGATAGATTCATAAAAATCTAAGTATCGTATAAATATTTTATAAAAAAGTGAACGGCACAAGTTAATTAACCCTGTGGCGCACCATTGAGTTAACGTCCCCTTTTTCATTTCTTTTTTATTCTTTCTTCTTATTGCGTACTGATGTTTCTTTCTCTTTTTTATTTTTTGGATTTTTTAAATAAAAAAATTAAAATGCCTTTAGAATAAAAAACCTCTGTATTTCGGTCAGTTCATTTTCCCTATTCTTTTGATTTTCTCTCTTTCAATCTAAACGGAAAGGATCTCCGTGTAGATCTTCGTATGAAGTCATGAAGTCACTGCAATTTTCGCCCTCAATCATTCAAAACCCAGCAGTAGATGTGTCTGTCTATTGCCATTGTGATTATTTTGTTTCTTTTCTACAATCATTTTCTATTCCGAAAAGTTGCTGCCGCTGACATGAAAAAGATGCTACCGTCGGTGTAAGGAAGCTGATGCCGTCATGAACAAGTAGACACCATGAAGAATTTTCTACTATCATGAATGCAAAGATTCTGTCGTGAAGAAGGTGCTTTCATTTTAATTAAGTTAAAAAATATTTTAGTTTAATTTCAGTTAAGTTCTTTAGAAACCCCTGCCTACCTTCATTTAAATCCAACTCTAATCACATTGTATACGATACAAGATTTGTTGATAAATATTGTTGTTTTTTAATAGTTAGCAATTTGATTAAGATGAGACCAAAAGTCTGTAGAACAAAAAAGTCACAACAAAATAGTACTTTTTAACGGTGATTCCCTAGACTTTTTCTTGGAGAAAGAGTAAGGATTGGAGTATAAGGACCAAAAGGCAAAAGGGTCGGAGTCAAATCACTGGCTCATACTCCAAGCTTTTTAAGTTAAGCTTTTCCAGCTGGGAATGGTTATGAACAGGAAAATGCAGTAAAAGACTCGCTTAAAATGGTGACTGCAGGAACTAGTGCTCATTCAAGTGTTATAGCAAGTAAAGACAATTTAAAAGATTTTAAGTGAGATTCTATGAAGCATGCCATGTGCTGGTTTCACCTGTCTCCTTTGAGATTTATGGACAGTAGGGTCATTGAATGGGCAGACATCATTGAAAGTTTAGGACACATTTTGGCATTGCAGGTGGGCATTAAGGCTTCGTTGGCATGTCACCAACTTCATTGTCATGTCACAAAATAAAATAAACATCCAATTTCTTTATTAGCTTTGCATGAACCCCAATCATTGCCAAAATTAGCAAACAAAACAAAGGAAGTTCTGTACGCCAAGTGCCAACATGGTATGGCTGCATCTTTTTCTCGAAATTGTACTGTGCAAGAAAAGTTCAATAATCAAATGTCATCTTCCAGGTTGGAGCATTGGCAAAAATGTGTACGGCATATTACACAGGGAGAGAGAGAGATTACACACCACCGACACCACTTAAACAGATTCATAAAGGCTACAGATTGCATGGCCAATTTTCATTATAATTGCAGTAACACTGAAAATAACAGCCTTTCCTGAGGAGTTCAATAATAGCATGAGCAGTTCTTGCCATACTGAAAATAACAGCCTTGTTGAAGTCTGGACAACTATGTACGAAGCCCTTAAATGAATGACAAAGCTCATGAATTAAAAATATATATATATAGATATTGTGTGGAAATCTTGAACGGAACCCAGATCCATCATAATCTGTTCACTTATCAGACAGCATGGAAGCCCTACGACCTGATTTTTTTTCTTGGGCTCGGCATATGGGGCAAACACCATTTTTAGGCCATATTCTCGTCCAAACAACACATGCAACCAGCCATATGAGCACACGCTATGGATGCCTTCCCTGCACGACACATGAGGAAAAATTGCCTTCATCTTTCGCATTATTTGTTACAGAAGCTCCATCCTCTCTGACTGAAACAGACCAGTCCACTGGGCTTGAATCAGTGAATGGATAGTGGATTGGTTCTTCGTGCAAAAACTCCTCAGCAATAGTTGGAGCAGATGGAACTGAAGATTTTTCGTAGGAACAGGGGGAAACAGTATCACTTGTTGGCCATGTTGAGTTGAATTGCACACTTGCCACGATTGTCCTTTGTTACAAGTGAAATTACCCAAATGTCTTTGTATCGTAATGAAAATATCTATCAATTTATTTAACAAATTGGTTAGTCGTCCAGCATGTAATTATTATTATTATTTTTTTGATAATCAATAATCCATTCATTGAATCAACAAAATAAGTCCTTACAAGAGATTGCTTTTATCAAACCAAACGGCTTGAGTTACAAATGAAGGACATTCCCACCACATCTCAATATCATTAATACTCCATGCATGTCTTGCTAGTTGATGTCTGCCGAGTTACCAATCTTGTTGACATGCAAAACTTTAACCTCTTGAAAACAATTCATTATTCTCCGAATATCTTGAAGAAGAAAATCAAATCAGTGTAGTACTCAACATGATTATTCAAAGCATCAACAAGAATTAAACAATCAGATTTAGGCAATATCTTTGGAGCACCCCATTGAACACATATTTGCAACCCCTTTAGCATAGCAATAGCCTCTATAAACTCAGAAGAGACCACTTCCATTTCCAACTTACTGCAAACAACTAACACATCATCATTTTGGTCCCGCAACAACACTCCAATACTAACTTTATGTTGATCATGAAAAGTTACCCCTCAACATTCAATTTAAAGAAGCCTATAGGAGGAGGTTTCCAAGAAATCACCTTAGTAATTTGAGAAGAAGAAACATAAAAAACCTGGATTTTCTTGAAATCAGACTTCAAAGATAAAGTCTTGTTATCCTCCACATGTATTCCAAGAGAGACCTTCTCATAAATGTACAAGTTTTTTCTATACCATAGAGCCCATGCAATAGCAATGAATGTTGCCAAACTCTCATATGAACCTTCATCTCGAGTCATATTGGCCAGATCCCAAAAATTGTAATTTGACAACACATTCCTATACAACCTTATTTGCTGTGAATAAACATGTGTAGCTTCTGAACAATAAAAAACTGCATGAGCAACATCCTCTATTTCCTTTCCACAAAACAGACAAGTATCATTATCAATAACATACTTGTTTTTAAAATTTTTAAATTTGGTAGCTTTTCTAAACAAGCTTTTCATGCAAAAATCTTCATCTTCTTAGGCAATTTCAGATTCCACAAATACTTCCAAAAAGTTGTTGCATAACCATTTCTTGAACCTTCCACCTACCTTTAGTTCCAGATTTTGAAAGCATCCTATATGCATTTTTTACCGAATACATACCAGTTCTCTCATGTATCTAGAAAACAGAATCTTCTACATTATCACATACATTCAACTTCAAAATTTGGCTCACCTCATTTGGATTGAAGAGAGCCTTTAAGCTGTTAACATTCCACCATCTTGTGTACTCATCTGTCAAAGAATTAACCATCATATCTGCATCAACATTTAAAAAATAAAGAATCCTTAAAAACTCTTATATTCATTCCATTCTCACACGTCACTTACAACATTCCTTTAAAATGGAATTACTAGCTTCCCAAATCCCCTTCCATATATAAGAAGAATGTAATCCAGCTCTTGCCTAAAAAAAACTAGTAATGGGAAAATACTTAGCTTTGTACACTTTAAACAAAAGTGAATTTTCATTCTTCAAAAGTCGCCAATCTTGTTTAGCTAGGAGAGCCAAATTAAAGAGCCTTAAATTTTTAAAACCCAAACCCCCCTGAAACTTTGAGTCACATAACTTCTCCCAACTAACCTAATGAATCTTCCGTTCTTTAGATTGATTTCTCCACCAAAAGTGAGCCATCATCTTTTCTAACTCAGAACAAAAGGATTTGGGAAACTGGAAACAACTCATAGCATATGTCAAAATAGACATTGCTACAGCTTTAAGCAAAACCTCCCTCCCCCCTTGTGACAACATAATTCCTCTCTATGTAATTAATTTAATAATTAAGCAATAACATAGAATAAATAAAGTGCGTAACACCAATTTTGGTTAAGAATGAAAACCTTTTGAAAATTTTCTCAAAGGTAAAACCTTATGGGGCAGCCAAATCCAGGAAAGTCAATCTTATTATTCGAAAATCAATTACAAGTAATTCTCAATTATAAAACCTTTGTTAATTGACTCTCTTACTTGACCAGACAGCCGACCCGTTTGTCTTCTACAGCAGTAGCAACCAGAATTTCTGGCGATTTTCAAACTATTGACTTTCCTCCTGAAGCTCCAGTGGCTGAACTCGATCACTTCAACTCTGACATGGGGTAAGCACACACTCAAAGAGAGAATTAAAAAACACTAGAAAATTCTTCACACACTCATGCGCTTGGATCACTCTTTAATATTTCCAAACTCTGAGAAAATAACTGATCAAAGATCAATCACCCAGTCGAGATCCCCATCATAAATATTCTAATCAATATTTGATTTGCAATAAAACTCTGCTGATGGATTGAGTCTATTAGGAATTTGAAGTACAGCAGAATATAGTTTCCATTCAACTGAATAATTCCAGACTCCTTGTACTTCGGATACACACACTCTTGACTTATCTAAAACATTATATAATAATTTCTAGATACACTTCAAATGTTTATAGATAAAATCAAAGTGATTTACATTCATTTGACTTACAAAGCATTAAATAATCTCCATCTATTCACCTAGTCCTAGCCAAAATCTTGCATTTACAATCACTCCCTTTGGCGGATTGGTGACAAAAATCAGTTTGATAAATGTTGTATGTACCTGAAACAAAAACAACCAGTAGACCAAGATCTCGTGAAGAAAATCTTAATCTAGTAATAAGAAGAAATGACATAGAACATTAATTGAAATTAGTCTCAACAAAACCAAACGTTAGACGTAATCTAACCTACTAAAATTCTGTTCTAATCATCATTAATAACTATGTTCAGTAAGCAAGAAATCAAAACATTGTTTAGCTAGATTACATCCCAAAATAAGCAAAACAATTTCTAAACTAAAATAACATAAACCTAAACTCCTGCTTGCTGCTGCTGCTACTCCCCTTCACTTTTTACTCACATTTCACAAAAAATATTCAACTCCTCCTCAGCAACACACTTACTCCAATTCTCCCTAAATTTCACAATAGTAAAAAAATCAATTAATCTGCTCCTTTAATATCTATTCCAATAATTCATTCAACTCACTCTTAGTAACACACTTAAATCTCCCCCTTTTTGTCACAAATCTATTAAGGCTTAAAGCTCATCCTCATCAGAATCAGAAGAATAAATACCAAGCCTATGTGTGCCGAGATGAGGACACTTAGAAAGATTTTGATTTGACACTACAAAAACTCCCTCTAATCTTAACTCAACCATGCATTTTGATAAACGTAATGTATGAGCATGAATGCATGTCAAACAATGAGCAAATGATTGATACAACTTGGTTGAGACAAAATATCAAACACTTGGTGGGTATTACTTGAAAACTGAGATGAACAATGCCGTAACCCATACAAAAACCATCCTCAATACATGAAAATTAGGTTATACCCATTATTAGAGCAAATATAGACAACCCAACTATAAACAAAATCCAATCTAAAACCCAATATACCATGCCGACACCTCACAATCACACCGCAAGAAAATCTCAAAATCAGTCCATAACTAAGCCTTAGGTAAGATAAAGGAAGAGTATGTAGTACTTACCATGTAGGCGATAAAGTCTGTGTGATTACTAAGCTCCGAAGAACTCAAATACGATAGGATTGAGAAGAGGGGGTTCAGCTAGGGCACACGAAGAGTGAGGGTGTTGTGGGTGTGGGTGAGAGAGAGTATCGGGGGGTTTTGGGGGTCTAGGCTGTGTGGGTCTATCACATGCTATATTACTTAAGTCACTAAGTGACTTCCCATGCCATGCACGAGTACACATCTTAGTGTCCCACTGGGACTTAAGCCGTTATAACAAAGACCCACTCCAAATAAACAACAACCAGTTCTAGGCTTATGCATAAGAAGGTAAAATAAACAAAACTTGATATATACCAGATAACCCAACGAAAAAAAAATTCAAATAAAAAATCAAAACGAATTGACCCAAAAAAACTATTTTCGAGAATTCTTTTCCCTTGTTTTGTTTTTTATTTTGTTTTATTTATTTTTATAATCATTGAATTAATGAACATGCCTAAGTGCATCACAATTCACAAGTCCAAGCATAGTGTCACTCACATAGCAAAAAAATAAAATACACTCTTATTTATAACAATCACAATGGTTGTTCACACCTCATAAGTTTATCAATATCAAATTTCATGTGAGTGTGTGAGTGTGAATACTTCCTTTAAGGAATCATATATATAGTTTTCATTTTTTTTTTTTTGTTTCTTTCCATAGATACTTCCAAGAGATTGTCTCCCATCGTAAAAGTCAAATTTTATGCTAAGGCCTAAATACTTGAAAGATTATCTCCTAAAACACAAGTTTGCACAACCCTTTGATATGTCCATTTTTATTGTTCATTTTTTTCCACAATGATTGGACCAACGATTTTTTCTATTAGGACTTAAGGGACAGATCCGTGTAGGGTGTTTGTCTTTTTTTGTAATGATTAAACACCTACTTTTTCTATATGGATCAACCGTTTATGTTCAGCAATGAGAGATCTTATGCTTTTAGTAGTAGGTTCAACTAGAATTAGTCTAAGGCATGAACTCCCCTTTTAGCGAGCACCTCTTAAACAATTATGGAATATAAAAATAAAGAATGTGAAAGTAAGTTCCTCACAATATATTATAATTTGACTTTGTCAAGATGAACCATAAGGTTAACATACACAAAGTTAATTGCACAAAATAAAGAGATGCTTCAGCTCAAGGAATTGATTGTGTGAGGACCTGAATGCTCAAACTTGGCACTAGGAGTGTTCATTCGAGTTCCAACCCAGGAACCCGAGTACACCCGGACCGGAACCCGGGTTTCAAACCTGGGCCGGAACTTGGACCGGGTTGGTCTGGGTCATACCCGGGCCGGAACCCAGGTGAATCCGGGTTTTAAATCTGGAACCCGTTTTTTTTTTTTTTTTTCCTATGTTGAGAAATGTTGGAATATCTTCGTTACTCAAACAGGATGATACATCATTTATATTTATTTTAATACTTTCTTTTTTATATGGGTCAAGTTCTTATGATTTTTTACAATCATTTATATTTATTTTAACACTTTCTTTTTATATTGTCAAGTTCTGATGATTTTTTAATACGGTATCTTCAATTTGAATACAAAAATAATCTCAACCTATCTTACCTCATGATTCTAGAATCATGTGTCATGAAGATAAAAACTTGGAATATACACACACACACATACATATATATAATCAATGAAGTATAGATATATATTACTGTAAATGAATCGATCTAGCTAGTCTAGATTCATAAACTCCTCCTGTTTTAATAGGAATAGCAGTAAAAATATCAGAATTATATATCATGTGTCATGAAGATAAGATAAATATGGTCGGTGGAAGCCGGGACAAAAAATAATTTTTTATCAAATAGAAAGAGACAGAACAAAGGCCAGGTGGAAGACGGAGTCAAGAGCTCAAGATCAATCAGTTTTATAAATTAATTATTTAAATACAAGAATATTTAGAATTGGATGCATTAGTATTGAAGATGAAAAATATATTAAAGATAGAGAGAGGCTGGAAAAAAAAAAAAAAAAAAAATCGGGTACCGGATTGTAAATCCGGGTTCTAGAATTTAAACCCGGAACCCGGACCGGGTGTACCCGGGTTTTGCAACCCGGGTTCTGGCCCGGAACCCGGAACCGGAATCCGATTTCCCGGGTTCTGGACCGGGCCGGGTTTTTTCCCGGCCCGGATGAACAGGCCTACTTGGCACACACACACGAAGCTTGCACCTTGCTCAACTACAAAACAACCTGAACTTGGAGACAAATAAAAAAAAATAGAAGACAACTCAACCAACCCCAACAAAAACAAAAGAAATAATAGAAGATAATTCGACTAAACCAAACAAAAAGGGATGCAAACAAATAAAATAATGTGAAATGCAAGTCCTAAACTAATTATATGCAATGAATGAGATCTTCAAATTCAAAACACAAGAACACATCATTACAAGTTTTACAACATTCATTCAAGCTTTCAATCTCTCTTCACTAAACATTGAGCCTTAACCCTTGTTCATTTTGAGAGAGATATAGTTTGTGCTGTATTGTTTTTATTTCACTCATTGATAACTGTTTTATGATAATCTATCCACTATCAGTTCTTGTATCAATAAAATAGTGTATATAACCCTTGTGCGTGTAAAAGGTGTTCTACACGGGGAATATAAGTTGAATCACCACGTGTAAGGTGATTGCAAGTGTAGAGTGTGTTCTACACGGATTCTTTGTAACGGTACTGTTCAAAGGTGTAATAGGTTTCTATCTCCTTCTGAAGGAGATTAAATAGTGAATTTGAGAATCCTCAAAGGGTAGCTTGAAGCGAGGACGTAGACAGTGGGGCTGGATCTTGTTAAAATACTGAGTTTACTTCCTCTTCCTCTTAAGCTTTATTTTTACTGCTGCATCGTCTTTTATTCATATTTTATATTATGTATTTGTTTTATGATTACGGATTTTTAAATACAATTCAATTCATCCCCTCTTGTGTTAGTTATCTGAGCAACAATGATAAAATAGATAATTCGTTCGATAGTTATTATGATTACGGATTTTTAAATACAACTCAATTCACCCACTCTTGTGTTAGTCATCTGGGTAACATTGATAAAATAAATAATTCGTTGGATAGTTGGCTGCTTTTGGATGTTGAGCATAGTTGAATTGATTTATTTATGAATAGTAGTGAGTTGAGATGATAAGGTGAGTTTTGTAGGGTCCACCTAAGATGAGTTTAGATGTATTTGAATGTTAAGATGAGTTTAGATGTATTTTTGTGAAGTCGAAAAAGGTTGTTGGTCCCATATGTAAAGAAACGTTGAATTGAAAATGATTGTGAGTCCCACATGTAAAGAAGTTTTGAGTTGAGATAAGTTTAGTAATTTGAACGTTAGGTGTTTGGATCTTAGACTTAACTTAAAATTAAACTGAACTGAATTGAACTTAAAAAAGAATTTAACAACCAAAAGGGTCTAAATTGAATAATTTTAAGCCCATGTCAGGGCAAATTGTAGCAAACTTAAAAAAATACAGTTAATTGAATCATGTTAATATCCGGTTGGATATTAGAGACAAAATACATAATCCGTTGGACGGTTAATTGAATCATGTTAAGCCCATGTCAGGGCGTCTGTCATATTTATTTGTTGCACAGCACAATAGCTTTCTCTTTGAGAGTTTGTTACAATTCAGGAGCATAAAGCGTCTGCAGGAGGTTTCCCTCCTCATCCAAAAAATCAATGCAACAAACTATTTTCTCTCTTTCTCTATCTCTCTCTCCTTCTCTCACATTCTGCAGGCACTCACCCACGAAGTGAGCCTATTCCTTCTTTACTGATCAGGCGTTCAACAGTACTGTGTTTGCGATGGTAATTTCCCTATCATCGTGGAACCGGTACATATGCCTCAAGATTGGTTATTCCATCTCTCTCGTCTCGAAGGTCCCTCACTTCATCTACATTTTTCTCTTGTGATTTTCGCGTGTGGGTTTTTGTTCATTTTGATTGATTGCTCTCATTGGAATTAACTTTTTTCTTTAAATATTTATTTGGGTCCCTGTTTATTTTCCGTTTTGTTTTTGTTTGTGGGGTTTGTTCTGAATAGCAAATGAGTTTTCTGGGAATGTTTATATCAATGTAGTGTTATTCAATCTAAAATGGGAAAAGAAGGTGATGGTTTGGGTTCTTAGGATTTTTAGATTATAGACGAAATAGTGGCCCAGTGGAATACACGAACATAAGAGGTGCTATATGAGGGCTTTATCCTTTAAGTTGTGCTCTTCACGAGGTCTAAACCTCAAGTCTGAAAGTTGAGGCATGTTCTTTGAGGTTTGCCTCATCGTGTAATCCTGACAAAATTTTTGATCATGTTACCTAACTTCTACTTGTTACAGTGTGGTGTATTCGGGGTCGGATCCCCGAGGGTTACATTCCCCCAAAAAAATTTACTTTTGGACTACACAGTGGGTATACATGGTTAAGTGATGCTTAATATTCTTGATGGGTTTACTGCATCTGTTTTATTTTACTTTTTGTTTTTGGAAATTTTTTAATACAAAAAAAGAACTGTTTTCCTTGTAGATTTCCTGACCATATCTGCAATATGATGCAGCCCTATCGAAGTGGTCAAATGACATACGGAGAAGCAAGGGATGCTCTTATGAAGAATATGCTTGTGGGAAAGTTGACATACTTTTACAGGAATAGGGGAACAGAAATGGCTCCGATTATAGGTGCTCCAAGAGGGACTCTTCTTGTCCGGAAATTACCAGTTGAAGACCCAACGTAACTTTAGCTTTCTTTTACCAAAGAGAACTGTAAACTCAGTTTTTCACAGGGTTTTGTGTTAGGGTTGGATTCTGAATTTTATTTAAGCATAACAAGGCCAGTTTGGCTACGCGAGTTTTTATTTTTGAGTATAAATTATAAGAAATATTCTTGAGAGAGTTTTCTATCATTTCCTATCATCGTAGGATTGTTTTCTGGGTTTTATGGAAGAGTTGTGATGTCTAGTATTCACAGATTCGACTTCCCAAACACCCACACTACATCAGTTTCCTGCACTTTTGTTTGATGGCATATTTGTTGTTTGGTATCTTTATATCTCTTGTTTGACTTATTTATTGATTTACAGCATATGTGTTTCTGTTTTAGGTATGTTTTCACCGGAGATGTGGTGGTGTTGAGGGATCCCATGAAATCATATAGTTATCTAGTCAGAAGATTGGCTGGCATTGGAGGGTATGAAATGGTCTCTAAAGATGAAAAAGAGGAGCCCTTTGTTCTTGAAAAGAATCAGTGCTGGGTGTTGTCTGATAACGAAAACTTAAAGCCCAAGGTAGATGGGATTTTGTTATCTAATAACTTAATTATTTGATTGAAAATGTATAGTTTAGATAGTGAAAGCATTTTATCTCTTCTTAAAATATAATAGATTGTTTAATTTTTTTAAATTTCAAAATAATAATAATATTAAAAATAATATTTTATTCAACTTTTATCTAAAACTATCTCATGTAACTATCCAAACCGCAGCTCATTATTCTTAAAATGTCTGGCATGAGCGGATCATTTGCTTTATTTTCTCTCTCTAATGACAGGAAGCAAATGACAGCCGGAACTTTGGTCCTGTTCCCATGAGAAACATTGTTGGCAGAGTAATCTATTCTATGCGAACAATTGGGGATCATGGCCCTGTGCAGAACAGGTGAGCCCCACAAGTTTAAAGCTCATTTTACTTGACCCAGGTTTTTTTCCTCTTGTTAGAAAGAGTGCTGATGATGATTGAAAAATATGGGTTTCTGTACCAGTAATTCCAGCATGAAAGCGGATTCAGAGGTGTTAGAAATCGAACTAGATTTGGATGAGATGACAAAAATTCACTTGGGCTAAACTGTTACATATTAAGGCAAGGACTTGGTCTGTATCAGTATGTATGTTTTTTCCCTCCCTATTTTCATGATTAGATTACTTTCTGTTTGAGCTGCAAGTCAAACTTTAGAGAGTGGATTTTGAATTTGTAACAGCAGGTGCAAGCTCGAAGTAAAAGGGAGCTGAGTTGAAGTCAACTAGTTCATTTCACTTCGCTTGAAGGACGGCCTCCAGACGGGCCACTTATCTTAGTTTAGGTATATTTGGCTGTTTACTTTAATGGGCCGGCCCAGTAGCCTTCGTAGCCCCCTTTGTTTAGGCATTAGGACTCAAGCTTTACATTTCAGTTATTTGTCGTGTGTTTGTATTTCGGCCCATGGCCCTGCCATAACTGAGCCTGTTTTAACATGTGTTTTATGCTCTCAAATCAGTGTCTTCTAAAATCACATGCCTCTATTATAATAGACAACTGCTGGAGCTTCAATTCAAACGGAAAGACTGTCTCGAAATCGTTTATTCCGTTTTAATATTTCGGTCAATAAAACATTTAAAACTGACGTCATTGCGTGCGTGAGGAAGAGGACGTTTTTAACGGTTACTGGTAGCATAATCACTCAAATTTACATGAGTATTTATAATTACATGAGTATTATTTTTAAGTGTAATTATTTTATATTGTGCACAATTTAAAATGGAGGTTTTGTATGCAACAATTTTATTTGGTAAAAAGAAATAATATTTATAATTTTAAGGTGTACAAATTCTGCACACTTCTTTTTTAAAAAAATTAGTTAAATTTAAAATTCATATATTTAGAACTTGTATACTCTTTTATAAAAGCACCATTTCCAACCAAGTTCTGTGTTCAAAATGTCATGAGTATTTTGTATTTACAGTATTTTATAATATTGAAAAATTGAATTAATTTAATATTTTTATATTATTACATTAATTTATTATAAAAGAGTTGTAAAACAATGTGAGTTAATATATTTTTATTTGATTTTTTATGTCTTCCAATTCTTTGTTATTAACAATTCTTCCCAACAAATTGGAAGCAGTTTTCAGTTCAACAAAGAAAAAGGGTCTAATAATAATTGGCCACAGAAAAAGCATCGTTTGGACAGAATTATTGATACGAAAATATTTTAGACATTATAAGTAAATTTATAAATTAATATATCTTAATATAATTAAATTATAAAATTATTTTTCTTATTTTTATGTTAAATTTTATAAAATCTCATTTATTTATAAATTTATTTATATAATCTTTTTATGTCTTTCGCCGCCGTTATTAATTGATATAGCTAACGGCTGTAAAAGACCATATTTATGCCACGTTTAATATGTTCAGCTCACAGACTGATAGTAGCCACACGTACTGATACTGTTGTCCTAAGGCCGATAAAGAGGAAAGTACCAGCAAGAGAAACTGGAAACAGAAACAAAATACACAATCAGAGAGAGAGAGAGAGAGAGAGAGAGAGAGAGAGAGATTGAGAATGGCGAGTTGTGGTGGTGGTGATGGTGAGGAAGTGAGGAACAAGCAGGTGATATTGAGGGAATACGTGTCTGGTTTTCCAAAGGAGTCGGACATGTCTGTGAGAAGTGTAACAATGAAGCTGAAGGTTCCGACGGAGGGCTCCAACATGAATAAGGCGATATTGGTGAAGAATCTTTACTTGTCGTGTGATCCCTATATGCGCATCCGGATGACCGAAATTCAGGGTCCTAACCTTTTTGCCCCCTTTCCTCTTTCCTCTGTAAGCACACCACCACTACTTTCTCATCTCTTTCTCACCTTTTTTTTGTACGTACGTACGTACGTAGCTTTCACTTTCTTTAAGGTTGATGCATATGGAATCCCTCTGAGTTTTGTTTTGTTGAAAAGCTCTGTTTCTATTGGTCACTCTGTTTTTTTTTTTCCTTCTTTCAACTCTTCTTCTAATCTTCTTATCCTTTTTTTTTTTTTTTTTTAAAAATTAATATCCACGTTGAAAGGGATATCAATAATCAATATAACACGTCAATTGAGCACAAACCCGTTTAATTAATTTTTTGGATTTATTTTTATCTTAGTATTTACAAAATTTTAAGATATTTTATTGATTTTTAAAAAATAGAAAAAAAATTAATATTATAAAGTTAAAAATTGTTTGAATATAATTTTTTATTTATTATTTATAATTTTTGTATTTGAATAATGATTTGAGAATGATTAAATGAAAAAGTTGAAAATTTAAAATTGAAAAGTATTTTGTATTTGAATTATATTTAAAAATAAATTTATGATAATTTTATACACCAAAATGCATGAGATCAGGATGCATCTAACTTTTGAACTAGGTGTAATATAGTTAGTGCCAGAATTAATATTTGGGAGGTCACGTCGCATAAGAGATGGTAATTAAGAACGGAATAAGCTTAATTTTCCAAATTAAGAACAAAAAAATATGCTCAACGTTAAGAAAAAGAAAGGAAAACATATATTGATGAGACTGGAAATTGTGAAATAACTCAGTTTGTAACGTGTAAGAAGAAGCTAGCAATGATAGATCTTTGTGCTTTGGTCATAGCATGCAGCCATTAAGAGGGTTTGGGGTGGCCAGAGTTTTGGAATCGAAAAACCCAGACTACAAGAAAGGTGACTTGATCTGGGGCACAACCGGATGGGAAGAGTACAGTCTTATCACGGAAAATGAAGCCCTCTTTAAAATCCAGCACACTGATGTGCCCCTTTCCTACTACACTGGAATTCTTGGTAAGTTCTCTCTTTTGGAGAATGAACATCTTTTACATGCTAAGGACACTCGAGATTAAATTGGCGTTGCATGTTAATGAATGCTGCAGATGTATGGTTTGGTTTTATTTGAGTGAGATTACCTCAGTACTTGCGATCCAGAACATGGTTTTTCGTAGTTTTTTCTGCAATTTGTCGACTCTCCTCATATAAGTAGTATCTATCGTCCCTGTAATTGTCTGTGCGTTTGGGTTTTATTGTAGGTATGCCTGGTTTGACTGCTTTTGCCGGTTTCTACGAAATTTGTTCTCCCAAGAAAGGAGAATATGTCTTCATTTCTGCAGCATCCGGTGCAGTTGGTCAGCTGGTTGGGCAATTTGCAAAGCTGATGGGCTGTTATGTTGTTGGAAGTGCTGGAAGTAAAGAAAAGGTTTTGTGTTTCTCTGTTTTGCTTGCTTAATGGTTTAATCCCCAAGTATTCTTTATTCAATGGTTACCATCTTTGCAAGTTTGCCTATCTTTCTTGAAGCAATTTAGTTACATGCCATGGCCATGATAAAGAATAGTTGAGCTCATCTTGCCATGTGTGTCATTTGGTTTCTTTGCAAATTTTAGAGTCAATCAGAGCCAACTCGTGGACTCTCAGTACAATGGAGAGAGTTGTCTGGGAAATACGTGTACTATCCCATCCTGGATTCTTGACACTGGAATGCATGGATTTCCAACATGAATCTCGCCTTTTCCTCTGTTGATCAGAATTCCTTTTTTTTTTTTGAGATTTTATTCTCACAATTGTTGTAGTTTTCTACACTTTTCTGATTTTCTCTGCCCAATGGAATGGCTGTAGGGTTTATGGACCACGATGTTTTGGCCACTATGTTACCTGTGTTTCTTATAAAAACTTTGATGGGAAACATTAGGCATATCAAAGATCTTTTTTTTTAGGAAAACACTTTCATATACTATAGGTGATTCGTGATTATCGGTAGACAGTATTCTTCACAAGGTTTCGAGGTCTTAGCTCCGCAATATCTTCCTTTCCCCTCCCTTTCTCTGTTTCAGAAGGGAGTGGCCAGATCATTCAATGCCACTCCAGAAGTAATTTAAATCCTTGATTCTGTTTGTTTCCTTTGGTTCTGTGCAGGTTGATCTGCTTAAGAACAAGTTTGGGTTTGATGGGGCTTTCAATTATAAGGAAGAAAATGACTTGGATGCTGCTTTGAAAAGGTCGGTTCATATACATCACATATCACAGTTTATCATTCTATAGGTTTAAGAAACATTTGAACATCAGATGGAGATGAAGTTGTTCCATTTTTGCTTCATGTACATGTATATCTGTGTCTATGCTATAACCATAAATGGCACGGTACCGATCATCGTAAATGATACTAGAGAAGAAGAAGAATATAACCACTCATTATTATGAAACTGCATCTTCTTGAAGTGATGTAGACATGTGGAAAGAACACATCCATGGAAAATTCTACTAACAATTGAAGATTAAGATTATGATGGAAATTCATAAGATTTGTCTTATAATCTTATTTTTTTGCAATGGTAAATCCTTCTTATAATAGTAATTAATTTTGCTGTATGCATCTAATTAGCAAATAAAATGGAGTACTAAAATGAGGCAGAATAGGGACGAGGAAAGGGAGGAGGGGAAACATAATTCTTTTAGCGAAAGAGGATCATATTTTTTCATGATAATATCCAGGTCATACTATACAACCATTAATCATAAGCTGTAGCATTGATTTCTCGAGCATTTGGTTATTGCCTTTACAATTTATGAGTCACCAGGTTCTTCCCTGAAGGCATTGACATCTACTTTGAGCATGTTGGGGGGAAAATGCTTGATGCTGTGCTAGTTAACATGAGAGACCATGGCAGGATTGCTGTATGTGGAATGATCTCACAATACAATCTTGATAAGCCTGAAGGTATTCACAACTTGATGTGCATTGTTTATAAGAGGATCCACATAAAGGGATTTTTGGTCTTTGATTACTTTGATCTCTATCCTAAGTTCTTGGATGTAGTGCTACCGTATATTAGACAAGGGAAGATAGTGTATGTTGAGGATATAGCCGAAGGACTTGAGAGTGGCCCGGCAGCTCTGGTAGGGCTCTTTAGTGGCCGCAATGTCGGGAAACAAGTAGTTGTGGTTTCTCATGAGTGATCTAGACTTCATTTTTTATGTCCTTTTGCAACTGTTGTGTTGAGTTTCATGTCCGAATGCGTTTGATATCTAGCGATTCACCTAATTATGGTATGAGAAAACTGTGTCTGTATCCAGGGTCAGGTTTATGGTTTGTTGCATGTTACAGGAAATGTACCATCTAACTAATGGATGGTATATAATTTATCATTAAGAAAAGTGTATTCAATAAACCCTACTTAAGGCTGGTTTGGTTATATAAAATCAAATTATCTCATCTCATTTCATATAATCATTACAACTTTCTTAAACTCCCACACAAAATATTATAAATAATTCAACTTTTTCAAGTCTTAAAATAAAAATAATATTAAAAAATAATATTATAACAATATTTTATTCAACTTTCAATAAGACACGGAACCAAACAATGCCAAAGTACATACTTCGGTTTCCAACACTTATGAATGTGATAAGATATCTAAAAGAATTTGATCTGCAGGCTCACATATAATGATATCATTTAAAAAACAGAGGAAATCAAAATGTTAATATTGACACTAATGAAGGTTCTATTTATTGTATAATGCTAATTTAGTTACAAAATATTTTCTTCTAATATATCCAACTGTTTATAACTATTTCTCTATAAATAAGAAGCCTTCACCTCTGTTCAGGTAGTGAGCAACAAGGTCATGTGCTCTTTGTACTGTTCCCTAATATAGATTTTCCTGACATATGGCTAGGAGAAAGATACTCTGCAAAAGTTAAAAGTCATCTTGGAATTGAATGAATGTGTAGGCACTGAGGAACTTCAACTGATCACTGATAATATCTGCCTAAGAAAACCCTGTTAAGCTCGCAATTACTTTGTTCTTAGAACCCCTTTTTGAATTTTCTTTTTCCTTTTTGGTTTTGGGTGATAAATTATAATGATTTGGACTATAACTGGTCGGATGGGATGTGTCCCATAAGGAGTTCTTTTCCAGACGATGAAGGCAATAGAAATGGGAAAGACTTAGAAATTCATTCTGCATCAGTGAATAGAGAAGTTAAATCCGATTACAAAATAGAAATTGTGAACAGATAACCAGACTCTCATAGGCTGTACTCTGCAAATTGGTCCCTTATCTGGAAGTTACCAAAGCATGTGAGACAAAAACTACTGCTACAATATGGACAATTGACTGAGACATTTTACCAGCAAAGACTGTGATAAGATTGGCCATTCAATATGATTTATATGAATAAATGATAAGATGGCATTTTATATATCAAAATCTTGAACAGACATGCAAATTAATAGGCAGGCATATTAAAAGAATGAGGTTGCAGCATATTACAAACTCTGCATCAATGGCTCCACTCCTTGTACATTTTCATATACGATGCCATTTTTAAGGGTTTTATTTACTCTGATCTTTGTATTATCATACTTATGGGGAAGGCTTTTATTGTCGAGGCTAAGAGCCGATCGAGCAACCGAGAAACAAAACTACAGGCAGCATGCATGGCACTAAGATTACATCTTAACATTAAGCTGCAGCCCTCCCCTCAGAGGAAGACCTTGACCTTGACCTTGAGCGAACCAAAGTGCTCTCCTGCCTGTTAAATTTGAGCCTCTTGCTTCCTCTTTCGAAATTTGGAAAGCGTTTGCCAGCACTTCCTCCGGCAAGGCCCTGATGGCTGAGGTTCTTCCTGCAAGAGGACTAATCATGGCATTCTCATTAGTCTTGAAGGAAACCCACTCGAAACCCTCGTCTTTTGCTCGTTTTACAACAACAAAGTTCTGCGGGATTGTCAGGATCTGACCCTCTCAGAGTTCGTCTTCGAACATGGTCTAACCACAGTTGTCCACCACCTGAACCTCCGCGTGACCCCTTATGGCATACACCACGCTGTGGGCGTTCAGGTTCCAGTGTGGAACATACAGAGCATCCTGCATATATACATACATATATTTTCAAGATTCAGTTGTATGATTCGATTGCCGTACATGCAGCACTGACAGCAGCAGAGTGCATTTCTCAATTACCCTGTAGAGAGCTCCCCTCTCGACGCTGAGTTGGAGACATCGGAGGACTGGGAGATTGTGGCTGTTGACGGTGCTGATGCGACCAGCATCTTCCGTGAAGATGTCGGCACGGGAAGGGTCGCCGATGTTCTCCCTAAGCCTCGCAGCGCAGATAGTCTCCTCAAGACCATTGTCATCACGTCCACCACGTCGACTCTGTTGGCGCTTGCGTTCCCACTCTCTCTCACGTTCTCTCTCTCGCCTCTCCTCGCACTCTTGCTCATCCCTATACCATCGTGGCCTGATCACTTGAAGCTCGCCTTCCACTTTTATTATGCCCCGCCTGCTGTCGCCTTGTCGCCCCTGAAGTCTTCTCGCTGTCTCAACATCCACGTTGAAAGCGTCCGCCAAAAACTCCGCATCGAAGCCACTGAATACATTGTTGCCTGAGCCCATTTGTTCATGCTCCCCATGCTCACCTTCACGTCGTTGTTGCTTGCGGCGATGCTGCTCGTACTGCTACTGCCCTTGTTGTCGGAATTCATCGTCGGGGTTCCCAGCGAGGTAGAAATTCTATTGCCCACGCGCATATCAAGCAACACAGTAATAATTAACACATCCATCCAACTCGCATATTATATGCAAACTTTGAAAAAAAAAATACTAAAGACCTCAAGTTATAAATGAACAGAGATAAACAAGGAATTGAGGCATCCAGTACTACGACGTGAGCTGCAGAAAATGGTATTATGAGGGATGTGAATATCTTACTCTCGGGTTCTGGTCAAGCTAATTGGCAATGTTGTTAGTGTCAAAGAGACTGACTGCAACGACAGGGCTATCTTTGTCGTTGTAGCACCAATGGGCTACTCCTGCAGGGAATGCAAGGTGTTGAGGGAAAATTAGTTGATTGGCATATTCATGTGAAAACTATGTAAAATTGTGTTGTAACTAGTGTTGATGTATTGTCACATGAAAAGAATTGAAATGTGCTCAATACGGCTTGAGCGGACCCACTTGCGCTCGAGCGAACTCAAGCAGAGTGCACAGCTCGACTCATCGCTCGAGCGAACTCATGCAGAGTGCACCGCTCGACTCACCGCTTGACTCACCACTCAAGTGAACTTAGGCAGATTCCACTGCTCGATGGCCACTCGATGTGCCGCTCAAACGAAGTTATGAAAGTTAACCTGCTCTCAACTCGCGCTCGACACTTCGCTCGAGCCAATGTTCCAGAAACTCAAATATTTGTGTTTTAAGCGCCGTGGTTCACAGGGGCTATAAATAGAACATCTTGTTCTATTCTTGGTGTGGAGAAAATAGAGCAAAAATCCTAGTTGCTTCCAAGAGCCATTGAGAGATACTTCTCCCCACATTGTGAATCTCTTGGACAATCACATCTCCACCATACCACACTCAAGATCAAAAATTTACAAGTCTATCGAAATGGACGTGTTTTTATTGGCCAGAAGGTTTCCAGAGTTGCTGTTGATGCAAAGATCGAGAGGTTCTCGTGGGATGCTATGGAAAGGTCGGGTCCCGGCACTACATGCGTGTAGAGAGCGAATGGGTCATTCGTGGTGTTGCAGATCAAGTTTAGGAACTTCAAAGGTTTTGTAAATGTCATTAAATTGGTTGTAACAACTAAAGTTTCTATAGTGGATTTGAGGTGGTATCTTACACCCGGAGTGGTTTTAGATTTTGAAGAGGTTCTTCAAATGAGTTTCCACTCCGTGAACAAATCTCTGTGTTGATTATCTATGTGATTGGTTTCTTTGTTTATTTGCTTGCTTGTCAATATTTTTATTAAACCAGAAAAATCGATCTACACCTATTCACCCCCTCTAGGTGTTGTGTTGGTGGAACCACTGCCTTTTCAATTGGTATCAGAACGGGTTCACTCTGATTGGATTTAGTTCCTGAGTGTGATCCTGTTGTAGTGGTTTAAATGGATAAGTCACAATCTCTCACAACGCCACCTTATTTTGATGGAAACAACTACGCTTATTGGAAAGTTTGAATGAGAGCATTCCTAAAGTCTGTTGATGAACGTGTGTGGGTTTTCATAACTAAAGGATGGAGAGAACCAGTTGCTATTATTGAGGGAGTTCAAACCCTCAAAATTGTGGATAATTACTCTAAGGATGAAATAAATGAGTGTGGCTGGAATAACAAAAGCCTGAATGTGATTTTCATGGCCGTGTCCCAGGAGGAGTTCAAGCAAATCTCCATGTGTGAAACTTACAAAGAGGCATGGGACATTCTTGAAATTACTCATGAAGGTACCAAGGCTGTGAAGAACTCTAAGTTTCAAATGTTGACTACCAGTTTTGAAGAACTTAGAATGAGGGATGATGAAATCTTTGATGTCTTTTATGCAAAACTGAATGACATTTTCAATTCTAATTTTAATTTAGGGGACAAAATTTCAGAAAATAGAATTGTGAGAAAAGTTCTCAGATCTCTTCCTGAGAGATTCCATCCCAAAGTCACTGCCATTAAAGAAAGTAAAGATTTGAAAAATATGAGGATTGAAGAGTTGATGGGCTCTCTACAAACTTATGAGCATACTCTTTCTGTAGATAAGAAAAATAAGTCCATAGCCCTCAATATAATTAGAGAGGAGTTAGATGAGTCATCCGATGAGCTGGCTATGAGTGACGAAGAAGTAGCTTTTTATGCAAAAAAATTCAAGAAGATGTTTGTGTCTAGAAATATAAAGAATTGGGGACAAGAAGAAAAAGTTTGAGAGACTCAACGGAAATTCCAGTTCAGGAAACAAGGAAAGGAGTTCTAAGAAATACACTAAAGCTACCAAAGACAAGATACAATGTCATGAATGTCATGGCTTTGGGCACGTTCGCCTTGAGTGTGCAAATTATAGAAAGGCCAAAGGGAAAGCAAATGATGCTTCATTGAGTGATAATGGTTCTGAGACAAGTGACTCATCAGAGAGTCATCCTCCAAAGAAAAATTTCAACTACATGGCATTCACTTCTTCTATCGGTGGCTAAAGTCATAGAAGTGAATCAATGTCTGAAAATGAGAGTATATCTGGAAGTGAATCCGGAGATGAAAATGAGTTGCAGGAAATCTATAAGAAGTTGTACAAGGATTGTGTAAAGTTGAGGAAACTCAATAAAGCACATATTGAGAATATAGATACTTGCAAAAGAGAAAAGGAAGATCTTCAAGGTCAATTGAATGAAGCCATTTGTCTAACCGATCAGTTGCAAAAGAGGAATGTGTCACTCGAGGATAAAGTAAAAATGCATGAAGGTGAGTTGATTTTGTTAAAGGACAAACTGAAAAACTTTTATAATGGAAAGCAAAAGCTTGATAAGATTCTAACTTCAAAAAAGTCATCTGGTGACAAGAGAGGTATAGGATATGTGGAAGGGAAATCTGATGTAGCATTAACTTCAAAAACCTCCTGTAAAAATGTGAAAAAAATTGTGTTTGTTCCTGCATCGAATTAGAATAACAAATCTCAACCATCTACCCATTATGTGCAAAAGTCTGTCCCACTTCCCAAGAGACAAGGAGCTCACAACACGAGCCCTATGTGTCATTATTGTGGGAAGGTTGGTCATGTAAGACCAGATTACTTTAAGTTAAAAAGTTAATCTGTTCATACTCCTGCGTTCTCTAAAAGTATGTTTGCTTATCCTTTTAGAAAGGGTAAGAATTTCGTGAATGCTCCTAGGTACGTTTCACATTCCATGAGACAAAAAGCTCACAAGACAAGCCATGTTTATCACAGTTGTGGTAAGATTGGTCACATTCGACCAAGTTGCTTTTAGTTTAGGGGTCATCCCATGAGAAACGAAAAGAACTACTCAAGAAGAGGACCTCAAAATCTGTGGAGTCAAGTCATGGCCTTAACCAGACAAAATGATATGCTCAATATGAAGTTAGATCAATTGATTACTAGCTAGAAGCCTGACAAGATGAATCATCCAAAAGTGAGACAAGTGTGGATGAGGAAGAATGAGGAGTAGATCAAACATGGGACTTATGGTATAGCCTGAGGGCTGGAACATGCATTACATGCATCACATTCATTACATACATTTTTCCTTCTTTGTTTGTTTTGTTTATTTTCTCTCTCTTGTTATTCTCATCTCTTAAAGTTTTTATGTCTGTTAGTTATGGATAGCATGCACATATGTGTGATAAAGAGTGCCAGTGATGTCAATTCTAAAAATTTTTGGTACATGACTTGAAAATTGTATCATGTACATTTCTAAGTTACAAAAGTTTAAAACATATGTACTATTTATAATTTGTGACCTGCATCACACACTACACTTCCAGCTCAATCAATTGTTGTTTTGCTACCTGTGAGTTCTTGGGGAGACAATCAAATGTGTAAGGGAGCTCTCTACGTGTATACAGAATTGACCACGGGCTAGATGACCTTATGATTTTATATCAAAATGCCTTTTGTGAAAATTCTTCATCTATAAAGAGTAAGAAAAGAAAAAGAGAAGAAGAAAAAGAAAAATGGGAAGAAAAGGAAGAAGAAAAAGAAAAAGGGAAAGAAAAGGATGAAGAAAAAGAAAAAGGAGTCTTATTACTCAATAGGCCAATACCGATACAAGGATTCAAACAGAAATAATTAGGTCCTAACAGCATTAGGTTTGACTTTCTGTATCATGGAAAGGCTTCCCAAGCACTTATGGTTTTATGTTTCAACCCAACCTCACTTACAATTTTTGGTTGAAACTTCTTGATTGAGAGGGATTTACAAAACACGCATGTTTATTTTATTTGTGATACTATGTCTTTACTACTTGCGTAAATTGTGATAATATGATACTTTTTTACATTTGATGTGATTTTTAAGCTTGAAAATTGACTTCATTAACTCTTGTATCGTTTTTTGAAAGAAAAAGTCAAAATCTGAGAATTCTGTGCAATTCCGCTCTAGCGGAACTAACTGCCGCTCGAGCGAAGTCGCATTTAAAATGGCCCGCGTTCCTTTCTTTCCCGCGTTCCTTCGTTTCTTCCCCTTTTTCTTTCTCATTTCTCTTTCTCTCTGCTGTGCTGCTTGAGTCTCCTCTTCTCCGTGCGGTTTCTTCTCTCGTTTCTCTCCGTGTGCATTTCTCTCATTTTCTCTCAAGAAATCTCACCATAATCACGGTAAGCATCTCATTTTGTTCATTTATTTTCCACTTCAATCATGCATTTCCATAAGCATGGCATTCGGTGTTGGGGCTTTTGTGTTTGATTTCGAAATGGATTTCGAAATGTTGGGGTTGTATGTGAATTTGTTTTTGAGTGTAGAGAATCAATATCTTTCCCTCTTATATTTAGGAGGTTCATGGATCTCTCATGGTGTTTTTAAACTTGTTTTTACATGGATGCACTCCAAGTGTTCGGTGAAATGCTTCTATGACTTTTGGTTTCTCTTTTTCACAATGTTTTGGTATAGCTTTGTTTTCATGCTCATCACACATCATTCCTAGTGATGGGATAGTATTTTGGCATAAATTTTAATTGTGTTTGAAGATGGTTTGCATATGGGAGAGCCATGACATTTTCTTTGGTCTCAAAATCCAACTTTGAGTTATTTTCACTTGAAGTGGTCAATGAATAGCCAAAACTTGGGCATTTTGCTTAAATGGATCTCTTAAATCCAAGTTTTGCCAAGGGATTTCTAAAACTTAAGTTTGAGCATTTGCATTGGATCATGCATTAAGCACTTGCATTTTAGACATGCATTTCACAATACCTTTAGCCTTGTCTAACGGTTTCTAATTGTGTCAATAGCTATAGTCATGTCTCGACGTGTCCGTTCACGCCAAAATCCTCCTGCCCCCGCTCAAGGACTTTTTCATAATGTTAGGGCTCATGAGTTTTATTCTCAGAATTTTTCTAATCACTTTCCCATTGTCGAGGGTGAAGTCCCACTAGGTGAGCTAAATGAGACTTTTATTCCCCGCATCTTTGAGTCTCGCCAGTGGTAGGTGTTGATTACTGGTCTTCCCACTCCGTTTGTGGAGTTGGTTAGGGAGTTTTACTCTAACATTCATGTCATATCTGCTGATGACTCTTTTGAGGTGAGTCTCCGAAACATCTCATTTCGGGTGACTCCGGGCATGTTAGCAGATCTGCTAAATGCCCTGTGTTATATCCTGAGTATCCATATACACGCATATCTCCTCCTAGCCCACCTGATATTGCTGAATGTCTAATTGGTCATATTTCTGCTTGGGATGGTAAGTCACCACTTGCGACGGTGAGATTTTCCACTGAATATCTCATTCTCCGTAGGATAGTCCTGACAAATTTATATCCTACTACTGGCCATCAGAGTGATGTGGGTTTTGACTGCGCCACTATTTTATATGCTCTGATTAATGGTGTCACCATTGATCTTGGGAACCTTATATGCCGAGTCATTCTTGAGACTTTTCAGTCCCCTAAAGTACGGACTGGATTATCCTTTGCCAGCCTCATCACTCGTTTGGCCATTTTCTAGTCAGTTGCATTACTTCCCAATGAGTCTAGAATTCCTCTCAAGGATCCCATTGGTCGGAGGATCATGCAGCTGAGTCGTGCTTACACCACCCCGCAACCACTGATAGTTGAGCACCCACCTGCACCCTCCTCACAGCCATCCAGCTCACAGCCTTATACATCGACATCCGCACCACCACAAGCACCAGCACCAGCACCTGGTTCGATCAAGCCCAGCCTTCAGTAGGTCCTTGAGTACCTTGCCCGATTTGATGCCCGATTTGCTAGCCTCGATGCTAAGGTAGATAACCTGCAACAATTTGTTACTCAGCGCTTCGATGATATTGAAGAGCGTCTCGATGAGGATGATGAAGGTAGCAGTCAGACTGATGGTTGAGACCCTTGGCCCTTTGTGACAAAAAAGGGAAGTAGCATAGAGTCAAGGGGAGTGGTATAGAAGTAGGAGAAGGAAATGTTAATGCTAGAAGCATTTTTTTTAAGCACATTTTTTTTTAGCAACAACTTTTATTTTTGTATTTCATGTTTTATTTGTAGAAGAGTAGCTTCTGTTTATCACATGCTGCTTGTGCTGCTGTTATTTGATTAACTGATTTCAATGTCTGATTAATTGCATTAATGAAATGTTTTTCTTGATTTCTGAGCAGAAATTGATTATACTTATGGATATATTTCTTGCATATTTGTGTTGGCATGTTTAATTGTTTGTTAAGTATGTGCAGAAATATCTCAATGTGTTCATGAATCTGGGCATCCAGTATGGGGTGTGCTAGGATTAGGTCCTATGTAATAGGTTAGAGGTTTTGTCACAGAAATGGCAAAGGGGGAGATTGTTGAGGGAAAATTAGTTGATTGGCATATTCGTGTGAAAACCTATGTAAAATTATGTTGTAACTAGTGTTGATGCATTGTCACACGAAAAGAATTGAAGTGTGCTCAACACGGCTCAAGCGGACCCAACTGGCGCTCGAGCGAACTCAGGCAGAGTGCACAGCTCGACTTACTGCTCGAGCGAACTCATGCAGTGCACCGCTCGACTAACCGCTAGAACGAACTCAGGCAGAGTCCACCGCTCGATGGTAGCTCGATGTGCCACTCGAGCGAAGTTCTGAAAGTTAACCTGCGCTCGACTCGCGCTCGACACTTCGCTCGAGCCAATGTTCCAGAAACTCAAATATCTGTGTTTTAAGCGCCGTGGTTCACAGGGGCTATAAATAGAACATCTTGTTCTATTCTTGGTGTGGAGAAAATAGAGCAAAAACCCTAGTTGCTTCCAAGAGCCATTGAGAGATACTTCTCCCCACATTGTGAATCTCTCTTGGACAATCACATCTCCACCACACCACACTCAAGATCAAACCTTTATAAGTCCATCGAAGTGGACGTGTTTTTTTGGCCGGAAGGTTTTCAGAGTTGCTGTTGATGCAAAAATCGAGAGGTTCTCATGGGATGCTATAGAAAGGTCTGAGTTTCAGCACTACATGCGTATAGAGAACGAATGGGTTAGTCATGGTTTTGTAGATCAAGTTTAGGAATTTCGAAGGTTTTGTAAGTGTCACTAAATTGGTTGTAACAACTAAAGTTTCTATAGTGGATTTGAGGTGGTGTCTTACACCCAGAGTGGTTTTAGATTTTGAAGAGGTTCTTCAAATGAGTTTCTACTCCGTGAACAAATCTCTGCGTTGATTATCTGTGTGATTGGTTTCTTTATTTATTTGCTTGTTTGTCAATATTTTTATTAAACCAGAAAAATCAATCTACACCTATTCACCCTCCTCTAGGTGTTGTGTTGTTAGAACCACTGCCTTTTCACAAGGATGTCACCCTCTCGGAAGTGTTGAATCTTCTGGTGCCAGTCTTCCTGGAACCTACGGCTTTGGCCTTATCCTTGTTGAGACTGTCGTTGAGATTCTTCAAATGTTTCAGGACACCCAGGAAATAGAACCCTGGTGATACCCCTACCTGTACACTCAAAAAGTAAAAATGCATTAATAATCACGACCACATTGTTTTAATTAAATCGCAGATCATCGCTAGTTTTTGAATTCATGCACCTTTGAGAATGTAGACGAGTTGAGGAACGTTGCAGTATTGAGGCAACAGAAGGCCGTTGGGCTCAATGGTACGCCGAACAACAGCCACCCCTGCGCACTGAAATTGCTGGTGGTTAGGGTCCTAGGACTCGATCACACCGGCTTCAGCCTCAATGTGGTTAGTGGGTTCGAGGGCATCGAGCCTATTAATTTGGCACTGGCCAAACCTTTGTTGTTGGCGTCCACTGCTTTGAGCTAGGCAGTCATTGAAGAGCAGAAGTAGGCAGAGAGAGAAGGAGATGAGTAAGAGAGACTTGGCCATGGTGAGGTCTGATGGCCGAGGATGGATGCTTTGGGTACTCTTGATAAGGTCATGAAGTCGTGGAAATTTATAGGAGAGAAAAGTGGATGAGCTAGGGAAAGCTAGACATGCATCATGAGAAGGTGGGTAAGGAATCTCTCGCCATTCTTCACCTTGCATGGCTATCACGTCCTGGTTTCTTCCACCTCATTTGGTTCTGTAGGGCAGGTGCATGGCTTTGAGGGTTCAGAGAAAGAAACAAATTAATACTCAATGAGCTGTCTTAATATTTTGTCTTATATCTTTTATTATTTTGTATTTCTGTTTCAACTTAATTTTTCGATGGCTGGAGCCTTTTCGTAATTCGAAACTTTATGATCAGAAATTACTTTCCAAGAAATATAAAAGTATAAATAGTGTTAGGACCAGACTAATCTGAAAGTCCCAAGACATCTCAACGGCTTAATTATATGAGAAATACTTTAGCTGTAAAGTAATTACACAAAAATAAATTCATAAACTGATATCGTTTGATGTTGTACATCAGATTGTAAAGTTACTTTTAGTATAAAGTATATCTAACGGATTACGTGAAACCACATTAGTTTGTGGGTTTACTTTTGTATAATCTTTTTGTGTTTGTAGCAATTCTCTAATTATATTGAGTTGTTTAAACAGTGCCTGAGAAGGATGTAGTGTTTTTGACACAGTAGTGATAGGGTTGCTATCCTTTTACTATCTATTTATTACTTACAATGTATTTATTTATTTTTATCATATATATATTTTTAATATATGAGATCATAATTCTAAACTTCTGAGCCGACCCAAATTATTCTATTAATGCAAGTCGGTGTAGAAATTACGCTCTCTATATTGTTGATGTGTGAGATTTATAAGAAAAACTTACAAATTTAAATGATGCAAATCAAATCGTGCAACATCATTTGTGGATGACGAGCTTTTCATACCAACTTAGAAATAGATCAATGACTCTAAAATGAATTATCATATCATTCATTTGTATTTTATAATATGATCAAATATGTATAATGTATAGTGTAGATAAAACCAAAAATGAAATCCTCACATAATCTTTTAATAACTAACAAAATAGAATAATTTTATTTTTGAACTTATAAACCAAATGAAAGCAATGCTTTAACTACAACTTCTTTTATAATGTGATATTATTCAAATTATCTTTTAAGACCTCGAAACATGATGACAAGTTGCAATGTACACAATATTCGATCACTTAATGTTTTTATCTCATTATTTAATATGAATAATGCTAAATATAAGTTTAAAATAGATAAATTTTGTACCACCCCTTTGTTATAAAGTAAATCTCATAAATAAAAGATATATATTTTTATACAATAAAGCCTACTTTTTTATAAAATACTATTTATGATTTTTCTATTTAAGACTAATACAAATTATTATTGTATAATATGTCCTGTTGTATATAGAATGGGATATATATATTATATATATATTGCATTAACTCATGAGACTTTATTTATGTGTAAAATTGAATTACCTGAATTTGAGAGAGAGAATGTTGCAAAAGAAGTCCCACTGGACTCTTCTCTCTACGATTTCCCAGGGTTTCGGTCGCCAAAGAATTATTATTTTTAATTATTTTTTGAAATTTAAAATTAATAATTTTCGATCTATTAGTATTGACACGTCAGCATTTATTGTAATATAAATAAAAATTGTAAGTAACATCTTCCAAGACAAATTGAATAAAGAAAGAAACAAAAATTGTTTGGAAAACGGAACAGTCACGAGGACAGCTCCAGTAACCAAGGGACAGTACTGCTCTCGCTGACAAGCGTTTTGAATTCGAGTCACGCAATAATCTCAGAAGCCCAAATGCCGGATAGCAGGTTCTGCATAGAAAATGAAAGCACATTAATTCGGAATTTCAGTGGGGAAGGTAGAGAAAAATGGGGAGGCTTTATCCACCGAGTCCGCGCATTCTTTCTCTTCTTCTTCTCCTCCTCTTTGTTTCTAGCTTTGCAGCTTTGTCAGAAGCTGCGGCAACAGCAACAAGGCTGGCTCAGAAGGGAAGGCCTGGGTTTCTCTTCACAAGAACTAGAGGAAGATGCACCCCCCTGTAAGATCTCTCTCTCAAACCAAAACAATCTGTCATGTAGATAGCGAGTCTTTACACCCATGCATATTTGTACGCATTTTTTGAATAGATACTTTCACATACCTCCTTATTTATATTTAGAAAACATTTTTTTCAAGATACCCCAGAAGGGGATTTCGTGAAAACACGTCTCTGATGCAATCGTCCGAGTTCGATGGAACAACTCGGAGTCGTTTGGCTCAAGAACATTTAAGTACAAAAAAACACATTTTTATTTATGAAAGAAAATGGGGTGCATATAGTTTTACTGAGTCAAAAGTCTCGGCGGGGTGGACTCCGATCTGACTCCGGTGGCTGTGGCGGTGTGGATGACCATATATGGCAGGTACTGGAGCAGCAGGAATGAGGCTTGGCCGAGGATGGTCCCACAGGAAGCAACAGTGTCTAAGGTGTTCGGATGGAGGGCGAGTGAACGGTACAGATCTGATCTGACTCTGTTGGAAGCAACGGCGAGAAAAGACGAGGAGAACGCTTTCCACAGGTTGCTGAAGCAGGGGACTGCATCGCTGCTCAATTCATATGCCAGAAAGGGTTTTCCTTACTCGGCTTGGGAGATTAAGACTTTGGTTTTACAAGCATTGGTGTCGAAAGAGGCTGCAGCTCGTCAAGCTCAAGGGTTCTCTGTTGCCAATGAGGTCTGTAGCTAGTGTGTTATTAAACCCATGTTTTCTGTTTGTGTTTCGTGCTTTGAGAAGCCTTTATTTGGTTTTGTGGATTAATGGACAAAGCAACTAAACCCTTCAACCTTTTTTTTTTTTTTTTTTTGGTCTAATGTTTGGTGTTGGTCTGTCTATATTTTGTGAGTCAAGCATTGGTGATGTTGCAGATCTTGTATCAAACCAAGCAGTGCGTTCAAATATTTCCTATATACTGTTAATGATTTCGTTGCATGGATATTCAGTCATTGATCCAAAGTCTAAAACAGTTGTGAAAAAACAAATTAAAAATTCTGAAATCACAGCACACAACCAACCACACAGGTTAAGTTAATAAAGGAGAAAAAAAAGACCACATTTTATTCATTTTATTGAAGGCTGCCTTCATGCATATTTGTACACTCAGTTTGTACTACTCAAGTTTCCTCAAGATGTTAAACAGCCTTCTCCACTCCATTCTTACAAGAAGGGCTAGCTCTTAATGGTGGCCTAAGGACTACTAGTGACATTACTAAAACAAACATAAGAAAATTACATAACCCTAGCTCCTTAATTAAGAAGATCGGCTGGAGGATAGAAGGAAACTCTGGTGGCCTCTGTTGTGCTTCAAGTTCTGGGCTTCTTTAGGGGACATTTGGAATGAGTTTGTGAGGACATCTATGGGCATGGCCCTTATGACCGAGGTGTATCCTGCCATGGGGCTCTTCATTGGCTGGCCGGAAGTCTTGATCGTCACGTATTCGAAGCCATTGTTTCCGGCCCTGGCTGTAGTCGCATAGAACTGAGGGATTACATACACGTCTCCGCGCTTAACCTTCTCGTCAAACACGTTGTCGCCGTTGTCGTCCACAATCTGAACCCGGGCCTCACCCCTTAGCACGTACACAACTCTATTGTCTGTCATGGACCAGTGCGGTGTGTACAATGCATTCTGCAACATTGAAGTACGTATTAGATTAACGTTTTCTCATCATATAAATCTTTTTCTTAGCTTAATTTTAAGATTCTTAGTCCATGTGAATTACCGGGAAAAGATGGCCTTTCTCTGCACTCATGTCAAGGTATTGAAGGATTGGAAGCTTGTGCTGGTTCACGATGTTTACTCTTCCGGCTTGCCTGGAGAAAACGTCGGATTCGGTTTGGGTGTCCAGGTTGTGTCTAATTCTTTTGTTACAGATAGTTTCTTCCAACCCATTATCTAGCCGTCTCTGCCCTTCTTGTTCGTCTTCGTCAGGTCTCATCATGCGGCGCATTTCGTCTTGGCACTTGACAATGACGCCCCGCCGGTTATCGTCTTCCTGCAATCTCCTAGCGATAGTTTCCGGAATATTGTAGGCTTCAGCCAGCAGTTCCTCACTGAATCCACTGAATATGTTCTGGAAGCTAACTCTCTGTTCACGCCTACCCCTTTGGCTGCGTTCTTCTTGCCTTTCTTCTTCCTGACGGCTACCCCTTCGGCCGCGTTGCCCATCCCTTGGTTCCCCGCCGGCGAGCAAGAAGGACTGTGAGACCAAAAGAAAGTAAGCTGTTTAAAAATGGATTCAGATTCTCCAAATTTCTGGCCGAACTCAAAGCCGGCTTGAAACGAACCCACTATCATTTTATATTATTCGAGTGAACTTATTGTGTAATAAATGCTAATTAAACAATGTAGGATGCACTTAAGAGACAAAACATGACAGATGATTCTGTCTTCCAAATTCTGCGGTCTGGATATATCTTATTCCAGAGCATGTTTCATCATTGTAAACAAAATCCAAATTCCCATAATAAAAAGGTGAAATTTTATAATGCATCTAATACTAGAATTATAGAACCATATTTTTGTCACCACATCTGTTAGTAAAAAACTCCAAGAAATATGGACTAGAAACCCAAGTAGACATACAAGGCATACATGATTTCTATGGTACATATATACATGATGAGGGTAGATAAATGAGATGGTGATATGGAGTAATGGGTTACCTTGAATCGGCGGTCAAGCTGGTTAGCATGGTTGCTCAGGTCCACGACAGTAAAGGCAACGAGCTCTTCATTGCCATCATTGTAGCACCAGTGGGCAACACCAGCAGGAATGGCTACAATGTCGCCCCGGCGAATCCGGTGCACCTTCTGGTGCTGGTCTGCTCTTCTTGATCTCTGCTGATCTCCTCCACCTTGCAGCTGTCCCATCTGGCTGCTCCGGCGTCTTGATAAATCCTGTGATGTCTCTGACTCGTATGTCTCTGCACATCCTGGGCAGGTTAACCCTATCAAACCTTCACCTGCATGTGACAATATAACATTTCATATATTGAAATTAATACTCTGCCTGCACATTCAAGAAAATATAAAACCCAGATAGATCAATCGGATAATTAGTATCTTTCTGGCCCTAATTATACATTAAACATGCCATACATATAAGATTTGGAGCTCTTTTTCAGGGTTAGTAACCTTGTTCGATGTAAACCAACATGGGGGCCGGCTGGAAGCTAGGCAAAGTGAGTGAATTAGGTTGCACAGTCTGCCTTATCGCCGCAACTCCAGCACATTGGAACTCGTCCTCAGATTCCTCCCACAGCTCAGTACGACCACCCTCCGAGTCAACTACGCGGTTTGGCTCCAGAGTCCTCAGTCTCTGGAGCCGGCATTGCTGAGATGAGCCTCTGCAGGCAGTGGGGTTCGTTTCCTCAGAAGAAGCATAAACTAGCAGAGAGAGCAGTAGTGCTAGAACAATCTTGGCCGCCATGGATGAAAGCTAGCACACAGCAAATTGAGAAGAGATGATGAAAAGAGTTGAGCCATAGAGATCATTTTATAGCGTGGAGGATTTGGAGGTTAGTGTTAAAGGTGGTGAGCCGGGTGGCAATTACACAAGGCTGGCTGGCTGGTTTTGCATGGAGATCGTGTCCTTTTCTTAGACTAATTTGCGCCACCTTGCACGGTTGCAGCTGCCATGCAACTCGGTTATTGAAAGAATCTTAGACGTGGTGGTGCATGGTGGTGTTGCAGAAGAGCCTTTACTTATACCAAACATTTGTCATGGTTCTTCTGAGAATCAGTGGGCCGGTACGATGGTAGAAATACATATAAAATTATATTTGAGAAAAGAAAAAAGAAAAAAAGAGAGGAGAATAAAAAGAAAACAAAAGAGTAAATTAGCAAAAGGATGTACAAATATGTGTAGGAAAGAACGAGAGATTAATGGCATTGAACCTTGTAGTGACAGAGATGTCACCTAAGAAAGGGTAGGTGTTTTTTGCAAAGGAGCGGTACAGTATACGGTAATCACGTGCGTATTCTCCATTTTTACTCTTTACTTGGTGGAGGTACATATCTGTACAAGATAATCACCTGCCGTAATTAAATGGTATTTTTTCCAAGAGACAAGAAGTTTCATTAGAAAATATGGAAACTGTAAATAATTAGAATTCACCTCGCACGTAACTTGATGTACATATATATGTATATATATACATATACACATACATATATATCACTATCAGCACGCCAATATGAAATGATTACAATTTGGTTACATGTTTTCAACATGGTTTTTTATTTTTTTGGGTTTACATATACATATATAGAAGTATGCCACTTACAGCTAAAAATATCCTCCACATGGGGTATAAAGAGTAACACACGATCATCAGTCAGATAAACGAATGCTTCTTAGCATATTCATACACACCATCTGGTGCTCTCACGGTTCAACCAGAGAGAGTTCACACATTTGTGCAATAACAAGGATTCTGTCTCGACTAAATGGAGCATACAGTAAGAACACAACCAAAGAACAGTGTACATCGGTGATGGAGCATCTATCCCATGTGTTACGTGTACTTGATGCAGGAAGTTTGCTATAGTATTAACTGCATTATAAAGCAGCTTGCAGCAGAAAGAAAGCTTCATGGCTTGTAGCAAGAAGCTCCATCATGGAATGTTTAAAATTAGTGTAAGAAGTCCTTCATTGGATCATCATGATGTACTTTCTTCATCCTGTATGCCTCCATATCCTCAATTGTCACCTGCAATTGATAATAATTATGACAAAATCTATGAGAAATCCACGCATACAATCTAGCTCCGGTTTATAACACGAAGTTCAGTATTCAATTCAGATGCTGGTTCAACCATGGAAGTTGAAAGATCTTACCTCATCATTCCATCTAACATTGTATTTGCGCTTTCTCTCATCTCTCTCTTCTCTCCTCCTTCCATCCTCCTGTCCAAGCCACGTAATTTTTAGTCAACAATAATGTACATGGGGAACACTTCAAATAAACTGCTCTTAACTAAAAGTCTAAAAGTACATAACTAAAGGTTAGGCCAGTTCAAATATAAATCACCTGCAGTCCTTGTCCTTTCTAGTGCTAGATTGCTCCTAATCTTTTATTTTCCACTTTTTCAAAGAAACAATTCAAGTTTTAAGGTGTAAGTAGCATTGAGTGTAGAAGTTTTTTTTTTTTTTTTTTGATAAGTACATTGAAGTACATTGAGTGCAGAAGTTATAAACACCAAGACCCATACCACCTGAGCATTGGTGGCAAAGCCATAAGGAATAATAAGAGCAAGATGAAAATATTAGTTATCGAAGGTCAGGCCTTCATTCACCTTTTTAAGTGCTTCAGCCAGTAATTTCTCATCCAAAACCAAGTCATCTGGGACATCAGTTCCCCAAGTAGCAAGCCTTTTCTCCTCCACTGGTGAAGGTATCTCTGTTGTAATGTTTCATAATACAATGTCAGGTTAAATAAATATAAACTAAAGCCATATAAGCAGCAATAATAAACTATAAAAAATAAATATATATGCTTTCTAATATATTTTTTTATTGGTAAATATGTTTTTTTAATTTATAATCAACACATAAGCTTCCTATTTCCATAAAAATAGGACCCAGAAAAATCACTGGAACTGAACACACCTTCAGTAGCTTCCTTACGAGCAATATTAGCCTTCATAAGATCTGTTGCAGCCTCAGCAGCTTCTATTCCAGCAGCACCAGTGCAATAGCTGTTTCGGATCGTTTGCTTGCAGCACTTGTAACCCCACTGATGATCCATCCACCATGAACCCCAAACACTTGTATGGTTGTTGATGAAAACATCTTCTTCATACTTGCTTCTTGGAAGTGCTTTCTCCTGTGAATAGAATGAGGCAAGACTACATAAGCAGAAAGTAAAACATGAAAGATTGACCTCCTTTGGTATTGTTTATGCATTAATAGTTTTACAGTCTAATGCTTACAAAAAGGAAAAAAAAAAAATCATTCATGTACCAAGATACACATACAGTCAATGTATTTTGTCTCAGTGGAAACAACCATATAACATCACAAAGAAGTAATATCAGCTCCTGGGAATCTAATAACAATGTGCATTAGATTATAATCCCTCAATACTCTACATAGTAACATAGTCCAGAAATCCCCCAACTCTTCTTTTTGAACATCGTTTGTGTTTGCTCATCAACAGTTGAAATTGCAAAATTTGGAGTTATAACCATGCATTGGGATAGATGTAGATGAATCATACACCCCCCCAACCACAAAAAAAAAAGAAAAAAAAGAAAAAAAAAGGAACATATATGAAGTCTGGAAACGTTTATCAATTCCATATACTGTTTTAGCCACTCCCGCTCTTCCAAATGGTCCTATTTTTCTTCCACCACAACAACATTACCGCTTCTCAGCTTTGAAGGGTTGCCTCTAACGATAAAAAAGAGTAACCATTGATATAAACCGTACCTGCCCTTTAATGATCCTGCCAGCACGATCATATTCAACTTCTCTTTCACTTTGTCCTAGTAGAAGCTCCATTGGAATGTCTTCTTCAGTAGCTGCATTTCCATACTTCTCCAATATGGTGTCTTTTGTTTGGGACTTCAGTTTCTCCTTAATGACCTTATAATTCTTATAAAGCAACTCAGCTTGGGATGGAGCTGCTTGCATGTGAATGTCTTGCCCCTTATCAAATGCTTCCCAAGCATGGATGTTGAGCTGCTTGAACTCCAAAGCTTCACCACTATCTCTATGTTGGTTATCTCCCTATAACATACAAAGGTTAAAAAAGAAAAGAAAAAAGTGAGAGATTAATACATAATATAACCTTTCAAATCGCAAAAAACATATATGATCTTCAAGGTCACTTACCCCATAGAACTTCTCATTCGGATCTGCATCTGGAAGAGGATCTTCACGCATGGACCGTGTTTTGGGATCATAGTGTGCAGAGTTGACATCAAGATTTAAAAGATATTTTGCTGTGTCCTCCCGAATACGCAAGTTCCTGCAAACTATATACTTTAGCATACATACAACCTCCAACCCGTAAGGGCGAATATATCAACCCTGTAGTTGTAAAGCAAACACAGCCATGGAAGAGCTTATGTTTTCTGAAAAGAAAACGCTTTTTTCCTGTGGTTGGATGGCATTAAATAGGTGGCAACAGAAGGGAGCTCTCACCTCACAGTTCCAGTACTCCCACCGCCCGTTGTGCGTACACGCTTTTCAACCTTTGCAAAGTCCATTTGCTTGCTCTCATCAACCTTGGCTTCATCTACCCTGAGATCATCTTCATCATCATCCTCATCGCTTACCTCAGCCTCACCATTTTGGTTATTGTTTTTCTCAAGTTTCTTAAGCTGTTGGTCTTTCAGGTATTTCCTTCGAGCTTCATCCCTTGCTTCATATCTCTCAATGACATAGGCATAGGTGGATGCATCATATCCATTCCAACGGTCCCGTTTACCATCATAGTCAAGCTCAAAGGTCTCTATTTTTTCATCAGGTGCAATGTGTTTGTTAGTCCACTTTGCTCCCACTTTCCGGGGTCTTTCCATACATGCCTTTAAATCATGTGTCATGGATCCACAGCTGTTAAGAATCATTTCACGATAATTATCCTGACTATGCATTAGAGAAAATAAATAATAACCTAGGCTTTCTTTGTAGTTTGCAAGAAGGTCAGGGGGTACTCGAGCCAAAAACCAAAGTTCATTGTACTACAGCCAACTGGACCTAGGCAATGTATTGCTAGCCTATGGTGTCGTTCTTTTTCTTTCTTTCTTTCTTTTTTTTTGGCTAGTGATTACTAGGATGGTGAGGAGGTGGTTGTGATGAAGGGAGAGGGAGAGGGAGAGGGAGAGGGAGAGGGAGGGAAAGAGGGAGAGATGACTCACTTTTCACATGCACCCTTCCTGTACTTATCAGCCTGATAAATTTTGGCACCTCTGTCATACCATGACTTGGTGTAATTCGGATCTGACTTCCACTTCCTTTGATGTTTCAAACTCTAAAAAACAAAATAATAATAATAATAATGACGCTTCAATTTCTCCAGATATATATATGCAGAACTAAATGATAAATCAAGAAGGAATGTACTTACAGGTCTCTCAGCATTGAGATACCAAGGTGCAGATGACATATACTGGGGAATGTGAGGGTTGATCTCTTTTCCATCCTCGTCAACCTCAGCTGGTGCAAGCCCAGCTTTACGCGCCTCTTCCAATTCAATTTGCTTACGATGGTCCTCCCTAGACTTGAAAGCAACTGCAAGCCCCAACATACCACAAAAATAATTATTGGATGAATAAAAATGCTTATCGGTCAAGGAAGAGGAAGGACAACACTTCACAGAACAGGGGACTAGACCAAAATACACTTTCCAGACAAGACAACTACCTTTTTCCCCAAGCACCACTACAATTAAATTTCCCCCACCAACAAAAAACAACTAAAGGAATCCCTAAAAGAGTTACCTTGGGAACCAATCTACCAAAACGGCCAAATCCCAACTCAGAGACGCAACAAAAGGTTCGTATGTATCAATATAAGAATTAAAAAAGGAAATTCCAGGTGATCCCAGAAGATTTCAAAATCATAGTACGAAAAAGAAAAATAGGGTAAACAAGATTTTCGTGAGGAAAAGAGAAATAGCGGAAATTTAAAGAAAAAGTACCTGAAGCGGTCGCCATATTTGGCCCAGTTAGATCCTAAAACCTGTTAGGGGGCTCTGTTACGGAGATGGAGAACGAAGGGAGGGGAAAGTTGCAGACTTGGCTTCAGAGAGAGAGAGAGAGGCGTAAAGAAACTGGAAAATAAGTGTCGAAGAGATGGGAAGGAATTGTGTAAGGTTTGCAATACGGTGCGTTTGGGAAAGTGCAATACGGTGCCGTCGTGATATGGGATTCAATAGGAGTTTTTGCTGTTTGCCGTTTCATTGTAATAAGTAGTATACGATGTAGTTTTGTTGTTCTCTTTAAACGCAGTGTTTAATTGTAAGCCTCAGGGGCTATTATGTCATTTCACTTAAGTTTTTGTTTGGGGTCACGAGATAAGGCTGAGAAATGGGATGACTGCGGTCTTTTGTGAAATCTGGAACATTGCTTTTCAGTTTTCCCTACGGAGGTTTTGGGTTCCTCGAAAATCCTTTATGAATTTACAGTAGCTTTTCATCATCTCATTCCTGTATCTCATTTCTTTCATACATTAACACCATGCATCATTTACCCAGTACAAGACAAGTGGTATTAGAGTCACTTTATGTCTAAAGTTATGTTGCGACGGTTGCAATCGTACGGCATGGAAGTGATGCCGGCATAGCGGTGTTTGTCTAGACTTAGGAAAGATCTAGCACATAGTTAGTCGGTGTGAGCACTGAGACCGCCGTAGACGTTAGTTGCGGAGCGTGATGGTTGTTACGATTCCACATCGACTAAATATGAGATTAGTTGGTGGTTTATAAATCTCTAGATATTTTTCCCTTATAAATCAATTTTTAAATATGAATTCTACCTAATAGGTTCATAATAAAACCCCAAGTTCGCTCTTCGATTTCAAGAATTTGGAATCAAATCAAAAACCTAAAAATTTAGAGAAGGAGATGGTCCTATGGAGAGATAATATTCGAAGGCCGAGTTGGTGAAGCAGTTCTGCTCCATTTGTTTCTTGTATTTGCATCAAAACGACCACGTTTTGTTTTATGTTTAATCCTATTATTGTTAAGTAATTAAATGCAATACGGATCTTACACGTGATAAATCGGGTTGGACTTAAATCCACTCCAACTTTAAGCCCAATAGGTTTTCTGTTCTCAAATTTCATACATTTTCTTCTTATTTTATTTTATTTTTGGTTGACATCTAAAATAAATTATAATAAATGTGATCCTACTTAGGGATTGTTTGGGAATAGGTTTCATCTTATCCCATTTCATCTTGTATCATTTCATTTTTTTCCCAGACATCACTCAAATACAAATATTTTCAATTTTAAATCATCAATTTTTTCATCTAATCATTATAATTTTATCAAATTTTTAAATAAAACCCAAAAAATGATTCAAAATTTTCAAATCTTACAACAAAAATAATATTAAAAAAAATAATATTATAATAATATTATAACTTATAATATTTTTATTCAATTTTCTTTTTCTTTTTTTCCAAAATCCAATAAAATATCTTAACTCAAATTATTTAACTACTATTTAAAAATAATTTTATTACTATCATAAATTTCTCATCTCATCTCATTCCCAAACATCTCCTTAGTCTTTAACATTTGAATGGCTTCTTATTATTATTACTATTAGGGATAAAGTCTAGTATGTGTAAATTGATCGATCCACTGTAATAAAGAGTGAAGACATAAAGCTGTGATTTGATTTAGGGCTGTGCATCCGGATCCGGATCAATCCGGATCCGAGTCCGGATTTAAAAAAACGGACGGATATCCGCCCGGATAAACCGGATTGAAATGCGGGCGGATATCCGGATTTGGCTCCGGATATCCGGTTTCCACCCAGAAATCCGGATTTACTTTATTTATTTATTTATTTTTTTTCTTAAAAAAGACTTTTCAACACTTTTCAAAAGACTTTTTCATCCAAATTTAAATCAATATCCGGATTTTATACCATGTTTTTTTGTTTTTTTTTTCTAAATATATGTTTTTAACACTTTTAAAACGCTTTATTTAAAAAAAAAAAACTTTTTAACACTTTACAAAAGACATCTTTATAGGCTTTTATGTTTATTATTTTTTATAGGCATTTTTTTATATAATGAATAATTTTTAGGCATTTTTAAACCTTTTTTTTTATTGCCTATTCCAATTTTTATAAAACAAAATAAATAATAATAGACATCAACATACACAATACATTACATTATTGTTTACAAAGAACAAATAGTGAAAAATTTAAAAGCAGCAGTAAAGAACTGTGGAAGAACATCATTTGAAGTCGAGCCCCCCTATCCTCTTCATTGTGAGCTGTGGAAAACAAAGAACTGGAAATCAAGAAATTAGTAAAAAAATCATATCCCAACTGATATGCATATATATTAGAGAAAAAATGAGATAGTGAGAAAGCATAATAAACACAATCTTTCTCTTCATCTTTCACATCCCACCATTGCCTTCTCTAAAAGCTCATCTCAGAGAAACAGAAAGACAATTAATGGTGTGAAAAAATGTAGTTCGTAGTTTGAGTCATATGGACAGTTTTCTCAGATAAATAAAGAGAATTATTAAGCTGTTTTATGGGGCATGTAACATGAAAGGAACTGGATCTGCATAACTAATATACTATAACTGATATAGAATACATGATTTTGGTTAAACATATCGAGCATGATGGTTTTGCCTCCTTATAAGTAACTCATGATCATGAGGTAGCTCCAAATGAAACCTGCAGAAAAATCTTAGGAATTATGGTTTGGAGATAAGTGCAGCACCTAACCCAAATTATATGCATATATATTAGAGGAAAAATGAGATAGTGTGAAGAAATCTATACTATGAAATTTCAAAACCCCATAAAAAGTTCAAATCTAGAATGGCAACCAAGATTCACAAACCAAATGGTTATGGAGTCGAACAAAAACAAAATCACAGATCTAATATATCCATATCTATATTTAAAAAGCGCGAGATGCTCACATGGATATGGATGGACTTATTTTAAGTGACAGTGGTGGGTAAGAAGACAAGAAGGCCAAAGTGAAATAAATAAGAGAATGTCATTAATGAAAAAACACTTTTCAAAAGACTTTTTCATCCAAATTTAAATCAATATCCCGATTTTATACCATGTATTTTTGTTTTTTGTTTTCTAAATATATGTTTTTAACACTTTTAAAACGTTTTATTTAAAAAAAAAACTTTTTAACACTTTACAAAAGACATCTTTATAGGCTTTTATGTTTATTATTTTTTATAGGCATTTTTTTATATATTGAATAATTTTTAGGCATTTTTTTAAACCTTTTTTTTATTGCCTATTCCAATTTTTATAAAACAAAATAAATAATAATAGACATCAACATACACAATACATTACATTATTGTTTACAAAGAACAAATAGTGAAAAATTTAAAAGCAGCAGTAAAGAATTGTGGAAGAACATCATTTGAAGTCGAGCCCCCCTATCCTCTTCATTGTGAGCTGTGGAAAACAAAGAACTGGAAATCAAGAAATTAGTAAAAAAATCATATCCCAACTGATATGCATATATATTAGAGAAAAAATGAGATAGTGAGAAAGCATAATAAACACAATCTTTCTCTTCATCTTTCACATCCCACCATTGCCTTCTCTAAAAGCTCATCTCAGAGAAACAGAAAGACAATTAATGGTGTGAAAAAATGTAGTTCGTAGTTTGAGTCATATGGACAGTTTTCTCAGATAAATAAAGAGAATTATTAAACTGTTTTATGGGGCATGTAACATGAAAGGAACTGGATCTGCATAACTAATATACTATAACTGATATAGAATACATGATTTTGGTTAAACATATCGAGCATGATGGTTTTGCCTCCTTATAAGTAACTCATGATCATGAGGTAGCTCCAAATGAAACCTGCAGAAAAATCTTAGGAATTATGGTTTGGAGATAAGTGCAGCACCTAACCCAAATTATATGCATATATATTAGAGGAAAAATGAGATAGTGTGAAGAAATCTATACTATGAAATTTCAAAACCCCATAAAAAGTTCAAATCTAGAATGGCAACCAAGATTCACAAACCAAATGGTTATGGAGTCGAACAAAAACAAAATCACAGATCCAATATATCCATATCTATATTTAAAAAGCACGAGATGCTCACATGGATATGGATGGACTTATTTTAAGTGACAGTGGTGGGTAAGAAGACAAGAAGGCCAAAGTGAAATAAATAAGAGAATGTCATTAATGGAAAAACACTTTTCAAAAGACTTTTTCATCCAAATTTAAATCAATATCCGGATTTTATACCATGTTTTTTTGTTTTTGTTTTTTTTTCTAAATATATGTTTTTAACACTTTTAAAACGCTTTATTTAAAAAAAAAAACTTTTTAACACTTTACAAAAGACATCTTTATAGGCTTTTATGTTTATTATTTTTTATAGGCATTTTTTTATATAATGAATAATTTTTAGGCATTTTTTTAAACCTTTTTTTTATTGCCTATTCCAATTTTTATAAAACAAAATAAATAATAATAGACATCAACATACACAATACATTACATTATTGTTTACAAAGAACAAATAGTGAAAAATTTAAAAGCAGCAGTAAAGAACTGTGGAAGAACATCATTTGAAGTCGAGCCCCCCTATCCTCTTCATTGTGAGCTGTGGAAAACAAAGAACTGGAAATCAAGAAATTAGTAAAAAAATCATATCCCAACTGATATGCATATATATTAGAGAAAAAATGAGATAGTGAGAAAGCATAATAAACACAATCTTTCTCTTCATCTTTCACATCCCACCATTGCCTTCTCTAAAAGCTCATCTCAGAGAAACAGAAAGACAATTAATGGTGTGAAAAAATGTAGTTCGTAGTTTGAGTCATATGGACAGTTTTCTCAGA
>QEOT01124191.1:0-60689 GCA_003123785.1 Pterocarya stenoptera | reverse complement strand
CCCCCCCCCCCCCAACACCATCTTTTTACATATTCTTATCACTTTCCAATACTAAAGTTAAAATCATATAGCAAGTGCAGTTATGAAAAACTACCTTGCTTGTTCATCACTACCTTGCAGGTCTTATCCTATGCAAAACAAAATATAATATTATGAGCAAATGCTTGATATAATACATGTAGACTTCATAAGAGAACATCTTCTGTCCAAAAAAACACACAAATTACAAAGTTCAAGGTGATTTCAAGTCCTAGAAAATAAATTACTTGTGGAAAGAACTGGATTAGAGTCTAATTGGAGAGTTTGAGATGCCAGTTAATTTGAGATTTAAATTACAAAATTAAAAAGAGAAAAGCGTTCATGACAAAGCAGTCAAAAAATTCATACCAAGTATAAAAGAAAAACCTATTCAAATTCATAAAACTGTTTTTTTCATACTCTTAAGAAGATTCAAGAATGTTAGATGGAGTTAGAAGAAAATCAAATAAAAACATAAACCCAGATCTAATCTATCCATAAAATCATAAATATCACGCAGACGTTTTCCAACCCCAATCTTAAAATGTTACTCAACGGAGCAAAATATCAGATCCAATGGTCAAAAAAGAAACAATCTCGAAGCCATATCATTCAAACTCTCCCAGCAACCAAACACAAAGGGAGTTAGAGCTTAAACTTGGGGAATAGCGAGAATAGGCTTTTGGGTCGTCTTTACTGCTTGCTATTCGGGTGTTTTCAGCCATTTTCTTGTCAGGTCAAAATCGATTTGGATTAGCATGTGGGGTTGGTTTGGAGGTGGTAGTGAAAACAGAGCAAGTAAAAATGAGGGGTTTCGAGTTTATATATATAAAAATAAATTTGCAAAATCAGATCTTGTCTTCTCGTTCTAGGTTACAAAATTTGCAGACTCGGCTAGGGTTTCACTTTTCACCATCTCTATAAAAAGACCCAGATTAAACGAACCAAAAGCAGATCAATGACTCTCTTATCCATTTTTAAACGAACCAAAAACGAACCAACAGCCCACACAAATCCAAACCCACTTGCTCAAATCCAAAGTGCATCTAACTTTACACACAAAATAAAAATATCTAAACAAACACAGAGAAAGAGAGAGAGAGAGATGAACATACAGTAGGTTTCGGAGTTGAGAGAGAGAGATGGGGCTCGCAGAATCGACGCTCGCAGTGACGACTAGCAGCTAGGGTTTAACTTTTCAGCTCAGTTGAGATAAAGGGGCTCTGAGCCTTCGAGGACTCGAGTTAAATGAGAGGTAGAGAGGCGCTCTAGGGGTGCAAACCAGTGACGGCAGAGCTAGGGTTTCATCGTTCAGAGATGCACATAAATGAGAATGAAAGTTGAGGGGTCAAAGGAATGAGGATTAAATCACAGAAACGAGTAAAAACGACGGCATTTAAAATCAAAATCAGTGTTTTTAAAAATAAGCAGCCGGTTACGGAAACCGGATTTAAAACCGGATCTGTAACCGGATCCGGGCGGGTACAAAAATTTTTTACCCGCCCGGGTTTAATCTGGGCGGATAACCGCCCGGATCCACCCGGATTCTGGGTTTCGGACCGGACCGGAAAAAAATTCGGCCTGGTTGAACACCCTTAATTTGATTAGGCTCAAGACAATGAGGCAAGTCAGATTTAAAACCAACAAAAAAGAAAAAAAAAATGAGGCAAGGCATTTTGAGAGATAGTATAAGGGCAAGGGGGGACTTCACTTAAGTATTAAGTTGGACATGCGATCAACTTCTGGTCACCTCTAGCTCGATCGAGAAAGAGTACTACATGATCAACAATTACCATTTGCATTTAAGTACTATGGAAGTAGCGTGCTAGCTAGCTAGGGATTTCGAATGATTTATTTTTGAGAAAAGATATTTGTAATCGTAAATTGTGTAACTGCCGTGTAATTATTTTGAAAAAAATAAAATAAAACACGAGATTTACATGAAAAAAATTAATTTTTTAATAGTAGACCACACTTTTTTTCAAAGCGATTATGCAGTGTTTACGCGGCGTTTGCTTTGACGGTGGGCCAATAACCAATTTTGAATTCAAATACAATATCAACTCTAAGCAGATTGAAAAGACTCCACCAGTGTAGAAACTTTGAATAAATTGGATACTCCAATACCAAATCCGTTAATTTTCCATTCAATACCCAATCGAGGAATCCAAAGATTCCAAACAGGTACTTTAAAAGTTTTTTTTAGCTATATGATTGATGTTAATGAAGATAAGAACATTTCCTTCCTTTACTTTCTTTTAATACTCATTTCAAATTACTTAATTAGTATTTATTACAAGTTACAACCAATATAATCTTACTCATTTTTATCCAAAATTGCCAAAAATAAAAAATAAAAAAATTGTTTGTCAAATCAATATTTGTGCTTCCTACGTCACGCTAGTTTAAATATGGAATAGATAATGCTACATTTACTTAAAATTTTATTTATAGTTTTATGTATAAGACTCATTTTGTCAATTTTATTTTAAAACTCAAAACTTCATAATTTTTAGCATGTTAATAGCTAACATTAGGAGAAGTATGTTTTTTTTTTTTTTTTTTAATGTTTTTCTTAAATATAGTTGACATTTTTCAATATTAATATGACATATTTTAAGTTAATAGAAGGACATATTTCAAGTAAGTATGATTGACAGTGCCAATTAACGTAGAATAAGGAAAAGAAATATTACTTTTTAATCATGTTCAACAGTCAAAGAAAAAATAAATAAAAGACTTTACCTCCTCTGAATGCTTTATATTTTTTGTCTTGGTTTTTGAAATATACAATGGCTGGCAACGACCTCTCAATGGAAAAGCAAGAAGCATATAAAAATGCTGGGTTTACTATAAGGTGAAATAATTAGTGCATGGCTGAATTTTCCGAGTCTTTGAACTCGAACAGTATACAGCAATATTATTCTCTGGCCTGCTACTTTTCAAGCAGCAGCCACAACTTTATCCTCAATTTCCCACAAAAACAACCTTATGATCCCTTTCTTTCCTCAAGTTTAATAATGGTGACTCCAATTACTCAATATCTCTGTAGACGGCCATGTTTCAAGTTGATGTGATTTGGGTTTTCCTTTTTCTTGTAACTCAACTACCTTTAATTATCAAACAAAATTGCATGCCACACGTGTTCAACAATTTCTTTTGAGTACTAAAATTACAGACTAATTAATAAAGGACCATCTCATACTCTTGCCGACCATATAGTTGTACTATTTATTGTTTAGCATATCTGTGCTTAAAAAAGATGATGCTTCCATTACATTGTCCAAGTGTCGGTCTCTTTGTCGAAAAGTTCTATTTCTCTATTTTAAATTTTAAATAAAGATGGTACAAAATTGTAGGAGCACTAGCATTGGACTCATCAGTCCAATCTTTAAATTTTGATGATTTTAAGTTTAAAATCTTGGCATTGGATTTACTATATGCTCAAATGTTAAGCTTTTAGCTACAGTACCTTTCCCTTCATCTTCAAATTTGAAGACTCACTATTCATTCTTTATAACCATGATTTTATTTACTTAAATTATTGTTTCCCAATTTTGAGCCACAATATATTTAAATTGAGAAATAATAATGTAAGTATCAAATTAAATTATTAATTAATATATAGTTAGTGTAATTGTAAAATATAAAAAAAATAAATTAAAAATAGTATTATTAAAAAAATAATATTATTTTTATTATTTTGATGAATCTAATAGCTAATCCAATGTGGGATTATGGATATGAAGGTTTTGGATTTATGAAAAATGTGTACTTTTCATCAAATTTTAAAGATAAAAATGATGAATCCAATGCCAATACTCGTGTTGTCATTTAATACCCGATTCAAACATGCACAAGGATAATATGAACAATCTTTTACATGTCTGTACTGGAGTTCGATCTGTACTGATCTCAGGCACAATTTACACATGCATCATTTTTTGTTGTCTTCTAAATAGTTTAAAGCAAACCATGCCAAAGGAAAGAACAACGAGTTTTATTTTTTTTTTGTCCTCAGTTTTGATTTGAATAGTCATGAGAATGATCAGAAACCGAAGTAAGTTGATAAGTCTGAATCTGATCTGGAATCCACTGCTTATTGCTTACTAGATTTATATATATATATATATATATTATGCTCTAAGCTGTGAGTATATATTAGAATATTCTGAGACTCAGAATCATTGATTTTCACATGATGAATATCTTGTTTAAAGTATGTTTTATAATGAAGATGAATCTTTCATAAAATAGTGAATTTAGTGATATTTAATGTTGGAATTGTTCTTGTCAAGCAATGATCATTGGGTGTTCCTCCATCGATCCATGCATGGATCAATATCTTTTCTTTCTCCGATCGAGCATGATGTTTTAGTGATCATCTTTTCTTGGTATTTCTCATTTCTTTACATAATGCAAGTAGCTAGAGGACAATGAATGGTCAACGAGCTATTACAACCACTGAAACACAAGTAGTAGACATCTTGGATTTCTGCTGATACTCTGTTTCATGTTGCTGCGCTGTTTGATAACCAAGTCTGTAATGGTCCACAATAAATCCTTATATTTGGACAAGATCTGTCACGTTGAACATAATTCTTCTACTCCAAGGGTCAACAAACTGAACATCCATTTCCCACATGAAAAAATTCAAAAAAAAGGATGAAAAATAAAATAAAATTACAACCAAAACTCGACTTTGGTCAAAATTCTGGTAACTGTGGCAATTCCCCCGCCCTTGTGAAAAGGTTGTACCAAAAATCCATGTTATCGTGCATGTTTGAACCAAACGCATGGACAGGCTCCATTGTCACTGTTGGAGAAAATGGAATTTGAACTTCTTGATCAAGATGATCACTACCAACTGCAGCAGAAAAATCATTCACCTCCCCCGAATTTTCTGTCCACAACACCTCTGACCAGAAATTCTCATCCATTTCCGTGAAGTTTCCGGGCGATTCGGCTTTCGGGTACCCACTGTTGTCGCTGTTATTGTCAGCCATGGTGATCGTGGATGACAAGTCACTTGAACATTCTTGTGGGGAGACTGGTCTATGTTCTGGGCTCTCAGATGCTGCATCATGACTTGGAAAATTCATGGCGGCAGCACAACTTCTTTTGGCTGCTGCTGGGGTACTGTCTTGCTGTTGTTTGACGAGCCTCTTTTTCAAGTGGGTGTGCCAAACATTTTTGATCTCATTGTCTGTTCGTCCTGGTAGCCTAGCTGCAATTGCCGACCATCTGAAAACAAACAAAGTAGAATCACGATCAGGATTTGTGCTCAGTTAACAATGTTATAATCCTGTTTTCAAGAAATTAAAAAGGCTAGAAATTAATTTTTGCCATTTTTTATGTCATGACATCATATATATTATTTGGGAGTATCTTTTTCATAACACGTGATTTTCTGTAGAAGCATGAAAGTATCACAAGTAGGAATCTTTTCATCCCCACATGTTTCATAAACCATAATAAAAAATACCAAATATCCCCAGAAAACAAGAGAAAGAGAAAGAGAAAGAGAAAGAGAGGCTGTTGTGAGTTGCGTCCCCCAATTTCCATCTCTAGATGCTAAAAACAGTGGCTAGATGCTTGAAACTAATGAAGCTAGCAAGTCTGAATGCAAATGATCAGTAAAGTTTAAACAAAAAGCCATTGGTTCCATGCACCAAATTCAAGCTTAAATTCTATGATTTTGAGGTTAGAAAGTTTCTTTCCATGAACTACCTGAACCCAAAAAAAAAAAAAAAAAAAAAAACAGACAAAAAGGAAGAAGTGGCCAGGAATTAATCTATGTACACCGACCTGTTGCCTAACATTTCGTGTAAATTTATGATTACATCCTCTTCTTCTCTGCTAAAGTTTCCTCTTTTGATGTCTGGCCTCAGGTAATTTGTCCACCGGAGCCTGCAACTCTTTCCACACCTCAGTAAACCTGGAAAAGAAAGCGAAGGATTCAGAACTACTGCATTAATTAATATGTTTCATATTGATTAGAAAAAGAACTAAGCTAGCTCCTAGATTAAGAAAAATCGTTTTGAAGCGGTCTGCAAATGAATAATTACCAGCTTGTTTTGGAAGTGCTCGCCAATTTCCATGGCCGAAGTGTTGAACGTAAGTTATCAGAATCTGATCTTCTTCAGGGGTCCAAGGACCTTTCTTCAACCCCATCTTCTCACAGCATGGAGCTCTCACCATTTTTACTTTTTTAATTGTTGTGTTTTCAGAAAGTTAGGCGACTTCGTGATATCTGGCTAGTGGCTAGATATTGCTTCAGTAATTGGGAACTCAAAGCTCAGCATTTTGGCGAGGCTATTAAGGGCTATATATATATACACAAAATACACAAAAAGACACCGCACGCCCGGCAGTCGCTTAAAGCGTGCTGCTACAAAATAGTCCAAAGAGTACCACTCATTTTCAAAAAGGCATATCCTGTACACACAATTTCCAGGAAATCTCTCTTTCTCTCTCTCATACGCGGGTCAGTGTATGTCGCCATGTTATCGGCTGGATGGTCAAATGCAACGTGCGGATGTGTTTGGGAAGAGCAAGAGTATGTGTTCAAGTTCATGGACTTTGCATGCAAGTTGAGTTCAACTGGTCTTAAAAGGGCTAGCACTGCCCTGCTTTGGATTGGACTTATCTCAACTTATTTTATTTTATTATTATAATTTTTTTAAATTTTTATATAAAATATAATAAATAATTCAATTTTTCAAATCACAAAATAATAATAATATTAAAAAAATAATATTTTATTCAATCCATCTAAAACCATCTCAATTTTTTCAATTTTTCATATAAAAATATAATAAATAATTTAATTTTTTTAAATTTTAAAATAAAAATAATATTAAAAAATATATTATATTTAACTATTATTCAAAATATTTCATTTCATCTTAAACATCTCATTTCATGTTAGGGTGCGGCTAGTTTGTCGCTTCAAAGTGACCGCTAAGCTTACCGCCCAGTGCAAAATTTTTTATTTATTTATTTTACTTTTCATATTTTTTTTACATATTTAAATACATTTAAAAATAAAAAAATATATCAATATATTTAAAATCATTTTATTAATTACTAAATAAATAAAAAAAATTTATCCAAGCGGTACATTTAGGCGTACAAATGGGACGGCTGACGAGCATTTCCCTTTCATGTATCTATCCAAACGGAGCAAAGAGAAAGGGGACCGGGGGGGTCAAAGAAAGGGGCTAGTGCGGCCTCTGGGTAGGCAAAAATAAATGATCTCGATCGCTTTCAGGTCTGAAACGTGGGTTAAAATATATTTTGTAATAAACGGGGAAAGAAATCATAAAGATTGAGCATGCAAGTCAACAAGAGGTGACTTTTTATCTGCTTCTGAATCTGAATGCAACGGTTGACATCTCTTTGAATATTGACGATCTAGCCAACTTTTTTATTTGGGTCCCATTTCAAATTTGTTGTACAATATAAAATTACTGTACAACAAACTTTTCTTAAAAGTTGAAAAAGTCTAAGTTGATAGGAAGATATAAATTTAATTATTTGTATATTCTTAACTGTACTTTCCTTTTTAATAAGTGAGTCCAAAATATTGAATATTTAATTAATTTGGTGAGGTGTATAGTTTTAGAATTTGAATTAAAGACTTCTGTTTTGATATTATTTGAAATCACAATTTATTTCAAAAGTTTAAACTAATAAAAAAAGATAGATTTATTTTTTTGTATTATATTCTTAACAAACACAAACTAGAGCAAACTATTTACAAACTAAGTAAATTGCTAGAATTTATGACTCTAACTTCTCTATAAAAGGAAAATGCTAGATCTCCCGTTGGGGTCTAACACATATATTTTTATGTGTTTTTTAAAGTTTTTTTTATATGATTTTTTTTAACAATTTTAAATATTTTTAAAAAATAAAAAAATTCACTATATTATTAAAAAAATACTTCCTTAATCACGAAGTTCGTGAAATAAAAAAAATATTTTTTATTTCACTTCGTGATTAAGGAAGTATTTTTTAATAATATTTTTTTTTTAACTTTTTGATTAAGAAAGTATTTTTTAATAATATTATGAATTTTTTTATTTTTTAAAAATATTTAAAAAGTGTTAAAAAATCTATATAAAAAATAACTTAAAAAAAAAACACAACAGAAAAAATAACGCTACATCCCAGCAGGGGCTGTAGCATCATCCCCCCATAAAATTGCCTACATGTTAAGATTCAAGTATCCCACACAGTTTATGTGCAAGGTTAACCATGTATATATTGTCTCTTGGACACCCACCCATTCTTCAAAGGTGAGTTTTACACAAGTGTTTGTATCATTTGGTATCAAAGCTAGGTACCACAATATATGAGATGGGATTGGTTGTAGCTAATTTATAAGATCAATTCAGTTGCCACTTTATAATTGAGTTTTAAAAGGAATTAACGACCTAGATGTCAGATTAGATTATTTTGGTACTACGTATAGATATAGTACGAAGTCATTGAATATTGATAGGTGATTGATGCCGCCAAAAGAGAAAAATTTACCATCCCGTCAGTATATTCTAGACATCGTGGACGTCGATGACATTGCATGATGGTATATAAACTCTTAGGCCACATTACAAGCTGGTTTCAAGCACAAGTTCTTCTCAAGGGTTTGTCTCCCTACATCATGTAGAAAATATCTGTCAATGTATAATTGTATACATTGTCGCTTCCTTATTAAGTTCAATGGCGTACTTTGAAATCCTGCTCTTTATAGCATCATGATTGTTTGAAGTTTCCAGCAATGGACTATATATTGATGATGAGAGTTGAGCTTTGAGCTCTGTTTATGGGTAGAATTTCAGGAAAAGTAGTCACATCAAGTTCTAGAACTAAGAAATTAACCTTTAGTTAAGCCACTAAAATGATGTATTAGTGGGAAAACGAGGCCACTAGAAGTACTTCATCATTAGAGGCTTCAGCAAATTCTCCTTAATTACATTTTGTAACATTAATGTAAGATTTTCAAATATGGTAGGATCGGGTAAATTAACATATAAGTAGTGGTATACTTCAACGCCTTTGAATTGGGGAATATTATATGCCTTAAAACCATATTTATTTATTTGAAAATTACCTAAAATCCATTGATGATTTCGCTATGGGGAAGAAAAGTGCTGAATAATTAAGTAGCTAGTCAACTTAGAAATGTAATTTATCAAGAACAAAATCAAACGCTAAGACATTTGGACCTTAATTAAGGTTGGATTTCCTTGCTAATGATGTCACTAATTAGGTGAAAAGTTGTATAATCTTTCGTTTTGTTTTTATTAAAAGCCTGCAAGCTGCTTCGTTTGGTTCGTAAACACATCTCAACTCATCATTACAATTTTTTCAAATTTCAACACAAAATATAATAAATAATTCAACTTTTTCAAATTTCAAAATAATAATAATATGAAAAAATAATATTCTAATAATATTTTACCATCTCAATTCAACTTAATTCAACTCAATTCAACATTCAAACGCAGCATAAATATTGATGTATAAAGAAATTGGTTTAGTTCCCAATCCTACACAAAAGTGTAAGGGTGGGCCTCCCGCTAGGCCAATTCCTTTTTTTTTTTTTCACATATTTTTTTAATGCTTTTAAATATTTAAAAAAAAATAAAAAAATTCATAATATTATTAAATAATATTTTCTTAATCATTAAGTTCAAATAAAAAATAAAAAAAGAAGCGGGAGCTCCCAGCGCGATCCCTAGCTTTTTCCAAAGTATAATATATAAATAATATTCACAGTTGTGAGTATGTAAGCGCTGTACAATTTTTTTGAAAAAAATGAATAAAAATACGGGATCTAAATAAGAAAAAAATAATTTTTTTAATAGCAGACACAACTCTTTTTCAAAGGATTGCACGACATTTACGCACTCCGCAACTATATTTAACATTACTCTAAATTATATATACACATATATATAGCAAAATCATCAAGAATTAAGCTTTGAGTAATACTAAATACAGGTTAAATTAGGATGTGCAACCCCCGTATGTCTTTGAAAAAAAAGTATAGTCTATTATTAAAAAAATAATTTTTTTAATATAAGTATTATATTTACCGACATTTTTTAAAGATAGTGCACGTGGCTTCAAGACTGTAAATATTATTTCTCTTAAACTATCATGTTGATTACGTATTCAATATGTCTTGCTTTCGTACGTACAAAACTTTCAACTCTAAATTTTAGAATGTGACCAAATCCATCGTTCCCTCTAATCTCGATCGATTCCGTTAGTAATCTGTTATTGATTTTCGTCGGTCGTCAATATTTATACAATATAATATATATATATATTTATACATATATATATGTGTGTGTGTACGTCTCAATTGACTGTTGTCTCCAATATCTCTTGGACTTAATTAAGAGTTTGATTAATCATAGATTATTCACAATTAAACGTAATTAACAATGAAATTAATTCGGAGGCTATATATATATGGCCAAATTGTATCATTAATTTATATTCACTTATTTTATACCCAAATCTCTCACACTAAGAGATATAGAGCAATTGCAACTAGAAATTTCTTCAATTTGAATGAATATCAAACCCCTCATGATGATAACACTTATATATATTGAAAAATAAGTGGTTCTAACCCAATACAATACCTAGAGAGGGGTGAATATGTGTAATTTAATTTTAATGCACTATTTAAAAATATTGTCAAACAAGCAGTCAATCAATGAAGCAATTCACATAAGAATAATCAATACAACAATTTGGTTACGACTTGAAAACTCATTTGAAGAACGTCTTCAAAGTCTAAAACCACTTCGAGTGTAAGTCATCACCTAAAATCCACTATAGAAATTTAGTTCGTTACAACCAATTTGAAAATACTCACAAGACCTTTGTAATAGCTAAATGTAGCTTGCAACATCACAAGTGACACACTCGATCTCTGAACGCATGCAACTCTGATACTTCGGCCTTTCTATAGTATTACCACGAGAACCTCTCAATCTTTGCTTTAATAACAGCTTCAAAATCCCTTCCAGCCAAAGAACATTCACACTAAATGAATTAGCAGTAGTTGACCTCAAGCGTAGTAAGATGGAGATTTGATTTCAAGATAAAATGAAAGTATATGGAATGTAATCTTTCTCTTTTTGTTTTTATTTTTTTGTTTTTGTTTTTTATGCTCTGTGCGTGCTTGCCAATTGAAGAAACGAACATGCTTCCTTTTATATTATATGCATGGAACACGATGCTGAAGTCCTAATCAAAGTCATATTTTTTAATATTTACTCGAACGGATTGTCAAGCGAGTGTTGAGTGCATGTTATATTGAAGAGTCACTCGAACTATAAAGTCAAGTAGGTGTTGAGTAAACTCTCTATCTAAATAACTGCTAGAGTGCCAAGTCGAGTGAGTGTTGAGCAAATTAACTCTCTGCCTGGGTTATGCTCGAGTGCGATGTCGAGCGGATGTTGAGTGAACTCTCTGATTGAACGTCCGCTCGAGCGCCATATTGAGCTCGTGTCGAGCAAACTCTCTGTATGAGGGTCATTCAAGTGCCATGTCGAGTGAACTCTTTGTATGAGTTCCGTTTGTGCCATTATATTGAGCTAACTTCAATTCCTTTTCACTTTATCTCATTTAACATTATTACAACACAATTTAACACAAGTTGTTATATGAATATACCAATACACTTATTTTACACTAACACACACATATATATATTTATATACAAAATATGTACACAGAGAGAGAGAGACTGAACATAAAAAATTGGAAGAATTAAACTACATTAATTATTTATTATTCTTGGTGACGTGATGATATATTGAATTGCAGAATTCTTAGCATGAATTAATGGCCATTAAGGAGATCAAACTTTTACAAGCTGGCTTCTAAGGGAATGTGATCTGATTCCCCTATATATCTGCATGCTTAATTAAATTTCAACGATGGGTATTGTTAAAAGCTTAATTAAAAGGAAGTGAGACGTGATATATGTATATATTTATATAAAAGATGCATGATCTAAGCAAAGTAAGCAAATCTTGACCTGCTTTGCTAGGGATGGATGGATGTAGCTAGGTGAGCTACATTAATTAATATAATAATTTTCTTTAAATAAAAGCTAGCCTTCCTTCCTTATCATGAAGATTTTAGCACTAGTGGGTTTTTATCTCCTTTTTCAACTAAGGTTGGTCAATCTACATGAATCCATGACCTTTCCGACACTTAATATTATTAATACGGCACTAGCTCAAGAAAGTTCAAAATACTTTTTTTTTTTTTTTCTTCTTCTTTAATTAATAGGGCTACGAAAAAGAAGTTGACTTTTTATTTTTGGATTGTTGACTCTGGGCGATCTTGTGATGTAAACCCAAATTGATATGAAATATCTAAGTCCAGATTCTACGTTGATTGTATTGAATTTACTATCTTAAAAAGATGCATCTGTAAAAATATGAAAGGAAAAATTTCATATTTTCCTTGAACTGAGGGCAATATTAATTATTTTCCTTCAAATCATATATTTATGTTCATTCTTGCTTTATTAGTGAATATCTAGTTTCAAGTTTGAAAATAATTCTGATTTTGATTTCGATCAAATTTTTTGTAGGATTCTTGTTTATTTATGTATTAATTTCTCATACAATAATTTAGATTTTTTCATTTTTGTTGAAATCTTCCTAATTTCAAATTTTGCAGCTATTTAAGTCCGACTTGTGGGCTTTATAAGATAATTTTTGAATTTTACTATTAATCAATATTATTCAGAGTTGTTTTATCTGTATTTTGGGAGAATCTCTTATCTTCTCTGTGTTGATCATCTATTGGAACTAGCCGTTAGAATTATGTCCTGCGTCAGTTGATATCAGAGCTTAAGCATCTTTCCTGGGGTTATATCTCATCAGTTTCCATGGCTGATGGTCGTGGTCGTTGTGGACAGGTTCCGAAAGAGGAAGTCCTGCACCGTGATTATAGTGTTCAGGATGTGATGATTGGGGATTTGCAGAGACAGGTTACAGAATTAACCCGAAGTCTAACGACGTAGGATATTGGTGATCGTAAGATGGAAGATCACGATTCCGATTTTAGTTTTGAGAACCCGTATCACAAGCGTGCTCTATTTTGGGAGTACCGTGGTAGGGAGGAGCATGATGGAGACCTCAGTTTTAGAGTTGATTTATCAGAATTTCCTAGTACTCTTCAAGCTGAAGGTTTTATTGATTTATTACATTAGGTTGAGTGGATTTATTACTCTGAGGAAGAAGAGTTTGAGGATGGATATTCTTCCATAGGGTGAAACTGTATACTAATCTATGATACCTATCCTGATGAAGAGAACCCAATAGATGAGGTAACTATTTTTACTGAAAACATAGAAAATTTAGAAAAAGAAAATGGTGGCGAAGTTTTGAAATTTGAAGATCATGAAACAACTTATGAGACAATTAACTTTGTTGATTTTCTTAGAATTGAGGATTTTTCTTCAAACTCTCTTATGCAAAATATATATATATTTTTTGGATTTGAGATATTGGAAATAAACTTAATTTTGGACTATAAGATGCTCAATATTATTTTATTTCGAGCGAAGCAAATCAATTTTATTTTTTTCATGATCATTAGGATGATACAACAGAGGGAGAGAAATACTTGTCAAATTGGACGATGAGAGAGAGAGAGAGAGAGAGAGATCATGTATGTTTGAACGATGATCTTAATTTATTTAAGGCAAGAAAACACTTTATGCACATCTATCGATCGTACCAATTAGGATTACATGCACGCAGAGAGCATTAAGTACTGTCTTATAATTATCTTCGAAAGGTAGAAATTAACCAAAAAAAAGAACTAAAAACGTGGATGAACTTTAATTTGCAGTACTGGCCTGTTTCAAATAATGATTTATATGAGATATTATATGAACTGTAAGTCGTTATATGTTCCTCGATCAGGCCGTTTTGCTGGAACCCCTGTTGCAGTTGCTTTGGTTATACTGCAAATCTATATATATGTGAGATATATATATATAATCACTTATATTTGTCGTATATATATATGTGAGATAGTGACTGGGGAGGATGCCTCGACACTAGAAGGAGTGCCATTGGTTTCAAAGTGTTAATCGGAGATTCTTTCATATCCTGAAAATCGAAAAAACAACTAACCGTCAGTCGTTCTTCAATGGCTGATCTACCTAGCTACTGGCTGACTTACACATCACTCATCCTCAAGCTGCTTTACTCTAAAACTGACAATAAACCTGCCTCTGACATTAATGCTTCAAATCTTGTTCATCATGAAATGATCACAAAGCACATCCAACTAGAGTGTCATCTTGTTTGAGACAAACTACAAGAAGGTCTCATCAAAATCATCTACATTCCTTCCAAACATCAGTTGTCTGAATAAACCTCTTGGTTCTCTCAATTTTCGTCACCTTATCCGCAAGATGGGATTGATTAACAACCATTCTCCTCTTGAAGGGGGTGTTGGAATATGCAATCTCATATAGAAGCCTTGGAATTAAAGGCTCGAGAAGAAATCTGTTGCTGCTGAGATGGATTCTGTTAGACAATTAAGTTAGTTGGAGTTTGATAGTCAATTAAGTTAGTTGACCAGCCAGGTGGCAGTCATTATATATGTGTGTATAAATAGTGACTTTGTATAGCTATTGTAATTCATTCAATCATCAATATATTGAGAAATCACACTGATTCTCTCTCAAAACTTCTTGATCTTTAGCTCTCTAATTTCAGATTAGAGAATTTTACATGTGTACTGATCAAATATTGTAACTGAAGTACTGCATGCTGTTCCTCGTAAAGCTTTGCTGCATCCTGCTTTGTGAGATTTTTAGTTCTTCCTTGTAAAAGAATGCCAAACGGCCTCCAAACCCAGTTTATTCTCTGAAATATATATATATATATATATACATATTCATGCAAGTTGTTCGATTTTATCATATAAAGATTATAAGGATCATTAACCGATCGATCGAGCTGATCATGCATGAACAATTCCAAATGCATGTATAAAGTCAACTCGAACTAATTGATAATTGTCTGATAAATAAATAAATCTAAATAAAAGTTTAGATTTGTTGATTTTAACGAGCCAAACCCATATATCGTGTGTGTATATAATATATATATATATATATATGTATATATATGTAAAGATCTACTTATTGAGATAATTTCACAAGATATAATATAAACAATCTTTTCTCAGGATAAAAATTCATATAATATGGCTTCCCACAAATGCAAGATTATTTTCAATTTAAATTTTATACATTGATATAGATATATATGTGTGTGTGTGTGACTAAATTAAATAATTATAATCTTACCCTAATGAAGTAACTAATTATTAATTATGAGCCTTCATATCAGTAATATTGAGTCATATTATTTCATATAAGAAAATAATAGATAATTAACTAAACCGTTTTAAAACACGAATTTATCAAAACATAAGTAAAGTGCTTAGTGAACGTGAACATAAAATATTACAAAAGATAAACTCGAACTGCTCCTGCATGTATACTTTAATAAAAATTAAATAAAACGACTTAGAAAATCCTCATCGATCGGGACCTTATGCTTAATTAAGACGGCTTTTTTACTGGGCATGCTTCGAGCGCTTTGTTTTATGTGTGTGTGTGTGTGTGTGATATTATATATATATATATATTTATATGTATATGTATGTATATATATGTATATCATCACGTTGCTTTTCATAACTTAAAATATATATATAGATTTTAGAAAGACAACAAAATAGCGATCCAAAGATGATAAAAGATTCCATCTCCGGCCCTGTGCCGACCTCAGTACGTACTAAACGACAATGACATGCCCGTAGCTTAAAGGATTTATCCTATTTTTCTTTTTCTTTAAGCACACACTTTAATGCATCTCTAATTAATTAGTGGTTTTGATCAACTTTCAAATTAATTGTTTATCAATTGTATTTGCCCGTTTGGATTTTGTAAAGAGTTGTGATAGTTTTAGATGAGTTAAATAAATATTAGTAAAATATTATTTTTTAATATTAATATTATTTTGAGATTTAAAAAAATTAAATTATTTATTATATTTTGTATAGAAATTTAAAAAAATTATAATAATGACATGAGATGAGTTTCCAATCTAGACCGAGCCTTAGCCACCAAAGCCACATGATGATCTTGTAATTGCAGTTTACTGGTAAACGTACAATGTTATAAAATATGAATAATATTAGATATAATTCTAGAATATATAAATTTGTAAGCGGACATATTATCTTAAAACTGAAAATATTATTTTCCAGAAAATATTGGGTTGTATGTCTATATCGACGCCATATGTGAAAATTATAACATTTTTCAATACAATTGTCTATATATTAATTAGAAGAAAAAAAGCTCCTAAAACTTTTTTTTTTTTGATAATTCCTTATAAAACTATTTTAAATCCTACAATTATGCACGCAAAAAGATTGTCTATATGGTGTTCTAAGTTGAAACGTATCATATTTGCTTTCCTTATGGCTGCTGATATAATACATACAAATCTGAGTTTTATTTCATGAAGTGAACAAAAATGATGCCTATAATATTCTTGTTGTTTGAAAATGGATCTATATGGCTGGCCTGGCCGCAATACCAACAACAACAACACAAACAACAAAGGACTGCCGCCAGTTAATTTAAAAAAAAAAAAAATAAATAAAATAGCATAATATTTTGGCAATTGAATATGCTCGTTAACAAATTAAAAAATAATAGTTTTCAACTAAAGTGAGCTTGAAGATCTAATACTGAAAGTTATATATAGTCAATTAAAGCTATATTATATATATATAAGCTCAGTTTTATTAAAACTCAATAATATGCCACACACATGATATTATGTTTATATGTTTATACTAGTTCAATTATATCACTTAATTAAGGAGTTATATTGGAATACGAATACCTCTAGATTTCATGATGACCATAAGTCTATTTAAGCATTTCATGGATTATTCTCATTTGGAAGTAAAATTGCTAGGGTGATCATTCTCTAATAATCAGGTTAGATTCTCCATTAAATTGCAATGGAGAAGTGTATGTTTCTAACTTATATTTTATCCTTATTATTTATTATCGTGAATATTAATATTTCATGTTAAAATACTTAACAATATATTCTTAAAGATTATTTTGAAAGCACCTCACTGCGCATGATGTGGTCCCTCATAAGCAGATATATATATGAGTAATGTTATATACAAGCCTCAAATGTACAAGCCTTTTGTAAAAATGTGGGCCCTATAAAAAAAAAAGTAAATTTTCACACTTTTCCATGGTGATATCCACTTTTTTATAAAGGGCTTGCGCGGGACTTGCGCATATGGGGCTTGTATATATTATTTCTCTATATATATATATATAATTGGATCGTATCATATGGTGTGAAAGATCGAGTTTGGTCATGATATAAATATATATATATAAATAATATATTCAATATAAAACAGACTCCAACAACATTATATATAGTTTCAAGGATTCCATCATTTTAGAAAGACAAATTGGATGCAAATAGTCCTAAAGTCTATCTTCAATATCTTGACAATTAATTGCGCTACAATGAGAATGATAATGCCCATGATTGTCACCAGTAGTAGTAGTAGTACTACCTTGCAACTGGCCAGATACTCGAGTACTTCTAAAGTCTAATGACTACTTCGATCCGCCGGTATACTTGAACAAACATGCACGTGTGTTTACACATAAAAGTATATAAATATATATATATATATATTTATATATATATGATGGAAAGACAAAAGGATCCATTCAAATATGCTGTTGTTTAAACGTCGGCCTGACCACACCCGAATTATTAAGCACACTCGTGATCATCATCTTGTAATTCTTTGAGTCAGCCCACTTTTGCCGTAATAGTTTGTTGGGTCGCCTGCACTTTTATTACTCCAGATTATTATATATGCATTATTATGACTGATCATTTTCTATTCCACTCAAAAGTGAATGCACTGTATAGACCTGAAACTACTCTAAACGATGAACCCTCACCAAGAAATTTGAAGGAATTAAGAGAACTAATTTGGAGGTAATAAAACTTGGAGAGATAGAGCGTTGAGGCCGGGGACTAGCAATTAATCCTGCACTCTTTTCATCCATATAATTCTCGATCGTTTGTGTTTGTAAATAATATGAAATGAGTTGAGATTAAAGTTAAAAGTTAAATAAGATATAATTAAAATATATTTTTTTAATATTATTTTTATTTTGAGATTTGAAAAAATTGAATTATTTATTTTATTTTGTATAAAAATTTAAAAAAATTGTAATGATTAGATGAGACAAGATGAGTTAATAAGAATTATGAAAACAAACAATGCATGCACTATTACTCATCGATCATCTTTGCACGATGTGCGGGGAAAATATTTTATTTTTTATTTTGTTTATAGCGGCCTAATAGTGAACTTTGCAAATGATGCTTTCTTTTTTTAATTATTAATTTTATTTTTATTTTTTTTTCAATTATAGTCATTTAAGTTTTTAACGCAAGATTAATGATGGCGTACTAGCAAAGTTATTACTTTAAAAGCTATGTAGAAATGATATTCTTTAATTGTACAATTAAAGATGAGAAGTGTTACAACTACGAAAAGATTCTATAAATGTAAGTTCACAAACTGACATGATTTTATATGATATATTAGATTCACTTTATAATAAAAATAGTTTTACAATCTAATGTATCACGTCAGTTATGAGTTAATTTTTGTGAGATTTTTTTGTGACTAAAATATTTCTCCTAAAAGATAAAAGAAGATTATACATCTTTCTTGATCATTAAAGTTTTACGACTTTTTGTATTATTATAAATTTCTTGTGATATTCTAACGTGTGATGACTTGCTCAATCAAAGTAATTAAAACGATGACCTTGTTGTTTTGAAATCATTGCAAGAAAAATAAAGTAAAACAACAAATCAATCACATGATACAAAATTTATATAGTTCGACAAAGTGCCCACGTCTACAGAATTGCATGTAGATGATCTTATTATTTTGAAGAATGACAAAATACACTTTGAGACAAAATACATTATTCGAGATGGTCATACTATTAATCAATTACATATTTATAAAGTTGTACAACGAAAATCCTAATTTCACAATTATTTGGTTATTCGCTTAAGCGAACTCTTTGCTTGACTTTTGCTCGAGCGATTTGTCTCATGAACGTCAAGTGAACTTTCTATTTGGCGATTCTTGAATCACAAATCAGGTCAAAGATTTTCTCATTAAAAATCCACTAAAAAACTATAATGAATCATTGTCAAGTCGAGTCATCAAATCGGACCCCCACAAAAACAAACCAGGCTCCATAAACCTAACACTTGTTGTATACAATTTTGTATTAATCACTCATACCTATGATATCTTTTCAAATCGAATTAAAGTGTAACTATTTTTTATTTTGTTACCTCTTTAATCCACGATTATATGCTCCAAATTATCACATACCTACTGCTTTGAGATTTCTAATTGCGTTCACTGTGTGATGGAAAAGTTGAGAAAGTAAGTGTGTTGATCATTTAATTTACTGAATGAGTTAGGCCGGTGAGCTTAAAGCTAGAGATCAGCATGATAAGAAGTAACCTGCAGGACAGAAGTGTCCAATTGGCTGGCTAGCTATTAATTTGCACGCTCAAAGATCAAATTAATTAAATCCCTTTTATTTAATTAACCACGTGAAATTGTGTTTATTAATTATTTAGGATGAGGATGATACATGCACTAAGGATGGTCATCATCATGCAGCTGATCATAAATATATATATATGTATATATAAATACTCACTGGCTGCTAACATTATAATTAATTTTTCTTCCACGTGTTTCATGTAATTATTTGTTGGCCTCGATCGGTATTTACCTTGGGTCGGCAGGAATATGATTAATTTCCCCTATGCTTTCTCATAAGTGGCTAGAGTTCTGAACACTAAAGATAAAGATTTTTCTATCAAAAAAAAGAAAAAGAAAAAAGAAAAAGAAGAAGAAGAAGAAGATATATATCTATATATGTAAAAGGTCTTCCGAAATTTTGGGCATAGAAAGTCATTTTCTTTTTCATAGTTCCATATGCTGTATTGTAGATTTTACATTTCTAGGATGTGAAAGCCCTACTAAAAAATTGTAAGATCTATTATTAAAAAATTAATTTTTTTTATGAAAATCTCAAATTTATCAAAATTTTTAAAAAAGAGTGCATAGACTTGCACACCCTAGGATTGCAAATTATTTCTGAGGTAAGATTATTTCGGACGGGTTTCCTAACTAGAAAATGATCATTTTGGCCTTTCTTCTCCGAAAACTTCAACACTTAATATTTCTTGTATGTATCCATCAAAGAATGAGGAGATGATTCATCCTTATAATGCTGGAGAAGAGACGTTATATTTGATTAGAGATATGGAATGACTGGAATTAAAAGAAAGAGAAATTGAGATGAAGGACGGCATGATTCCAAAACTGTGGAGAACTAAAAAAATTGACTGAAATGGTCTTGTTACTGTGAATTTCCTGCTGCTACATCTTTTTCTGTCTATGCTCAACTTTCATCTTCATTCTCACCCGACATCTCCTCCAGAGATTTACCCTTTGATTCTGGCACCAGGAAAGTGAACAGTAGGCCAAGTAAGTTGATCACACCCAACACAATGAGCGAGTTCTTCACCCCAATACCAGCTGGGTACCCTGCATCTGCCTTGGCCTTATCCTGGTTCTGAGCTAAATACAAGAAACCGAATGCTCCAACTATAGCTCCAAGCTTTCCTGATGCTGCAGATATGCCATGGCAAGTAGACCTCAGCCTGGCCGGGAAAATCTCAGCTGGCACAACAAATGTGGTGGCATTGGGCCCGAAATTTGCAAAGAAGAATGTCAGTGAATACATCGCCACAAACCCAATGCGGTTGTCCTTATGAGTCCAGTGATTGTAAGGAAAAGCCAGGGCAAACATGAACACTGTCATGAAGAAGAAACCCATTACTTGGATGGCGAACCTTCCCATCTTGTCAATTAAAACCACTGTGAACCAGTAGCCTGGAACAGTACTCCATAGAGCAATCAGCGTTTGCGCCCTTGCAATTCTAAAGACCTCCTCGATGGCATTCATGGTCTTTGCCGGTGGAATCCATCCAATTGCACTGAAGATATCCTTTTGGAATAGATTCTGGCTGTAAAATGCAATGTCAAGCAAGAACCAGGTGCTTGTTGTTCCCAGCAAGTGAAGTCCATGGCGACGAAGAAACTGCTTAGAGAACAAACCAAATGAATTGGCTGGTTGTTGAGCAAGCCGCTCAATCTTTTGTGGTTCTGCTTCAATGTCAACCTGGAGAACCTTTGACATATCATTTGCAGCCTGGTTTGCATTCTTGGCAACAAGGGCAGTGTAACGGGCAGTTTCAGGCATCTTCATCCTCCAGTAGTAGGTGAGTGCAGCAGGAAGAGCACCAACCATCAGAATAATACGCCATAGATAATCCGCTTGAGGGACAGTGGAGGCAAGTGGATCAACTTCATAAGTGGGAGCATCAAACGTGGCCTTGAATATGGAAGCCATGATAATAGCAAACATACCACCACCTAAAATGCCAAAGCCCTGCATGGCAAACACTGCAGCAATGAAGGCTCCACGAGTCTTCTTGTTTGCATATTCAGACATAATGGTAGCAGAAAGTGGGTAGTCACCACCGATGCCAAAACCAAGCCAGAACCGAAAGAAGCAAAGGGTGCTCATAACAGCTTTTGCGCTGTGTCCAAAAGAAAGAGCTGAAGCAACGGAGCAGAGAAACATGAGCATCAGAGTAAAGCCGTAGACTTTCTTTCTGCCCAACTTGTCACCAAGCCATCCAAAGAAGAGCTGGCCTGCGAGTGTTCCACAAAGTGCAACTCCATTAACAGCAGCAGATACATTGGGAGGCAGTGTGCCAGGCTTTGCTGCACCATCGACGTGGTAGTAAATGCGGCCAAGCAATTTGGTTACAAGGGATATGCAGAAGAGATCATATGCATCGGTGAAGAAGCCCATTCCAGCAATGATAATTGCAGTAAAATGATACGATTGAGTTTTGGCAGCATCAAGGGCATTCAACACCTTCAATTGTTCCTTGGCCATGGTTATTAATTAGGCACCTCAAAATAGAGTTAATATTTGCTTTGCTTTTCCTCAATCTCTTTCCCTCTATTTTGTCTCCCTGACCGACAAGCTCTGTCTCTGATCTGTTGCAGAGAAACACATACTACAAACTTTCAACAATAATCATCGGATCTTTCTATTTAAATCTGAAGTGGATATAAGCGATCACTATCAATAAAATTGGGGTACGGTTTTTTTTTTTTTTTTAAAAGACAACTACATTTATCTTTTGAATTCTTTCTGGGAATTGAATCTTCCCTTTTTTTCCTTTTAATCCTATGTGCAAACGTTCATGGAATGGAAGCCATAATAAAGTGGTGACAAAGAACATTTAGAACTGGAATAACGGCAACATTTTAAGGCCATCAATTGTATATCCTATTGGCTCCTTAATTTCTGCTTCTTCTTCTTTTATTTTTTTAAAACGGATTGGCTGGATTTTTTTTTTGTCTAAAAAGATAGTTAGGGATCAGAATAATTTAGAATAAATATAAAAGATTCAGAATAATGGAATTTTGGTAGGTTTACTATAGACAAAGGGCAGCTTTTGATATGCAACTATAGCCATTATAGCAACGAATTCAAGCACAATGAATATACAAAAAGTAAACCAGAACGTGAAAAAGGAAAAAAAAAAAAAACTAGAAGAAAATGAAAAACAAGCCTAAAGAATACAAACATATAGACAAGGTAAGTTTGAGTCCAAATGACGACCTGTTTGTATCAATTTATAGCCAAGGGAAGAACACAAACGCTTATGTAAAAAGCATGTCAGAGACTAACCTGAATTTGCTTGTTTTGAGACTGCTGTAAGAGTGAGGGAGAGAGAGGGAGAGACAAGCTGAAGAGGTTAAAAGACGTGTGTGATTTATAAGCATGAAAACTTCCTTAAACAGGCCGGAATATTGCTCGCATATTCCCCATATTTTCAGGTCTGACCACTCTGTCATCCTATTCTGTTTTGGAGGGCCGGCATATTCCTTATAAATCCCCTCCTAACAGTTTGCAGACTTTTAACTAGGTGATCAGAAGATGTTGAATTGGAGATCAGAGACCGTTCGATGATATGAACCTACTACAACGTTCAATTTAATACCGTTGATATGAGATCCTTGACACTCTGAGAGAGATCCAGATTGCTAAACATGAAGGTCCCTTATACCTTGAATCTTGTTTGTGTGATAAAAACGGCATATTTGGGGAAAAAAAGAAAGAACTAATTAAGCCCAGAATACATGTCTAGCTAAGCTAGAATAGGAAAGATAGGCAAGGTGATTACGCTAATAACGATTACAAAGGCGAAGTGTGAGGGTAAAATCCCACCCCCACCGCCCTGATCAATGGCATCTCCTCTCCATCCTTTTGAAACTCCAGGAACTTGTTCCTCACAAGTTGCTAATAACGGTATGGGATGTCAAAGACTCAAATGACATTTTATCGGAATATAACCGCTTGATTATGTTGAGTTTTTGAAGCCTAGTTTTGTGAGTGTGCCGGCTCGATTTGATGACCTGACTTAACAAGGATGCATTATGGTTTTCTTGGCAGAATTTCAAAAAAGGCTTGTGCCATGGAGTGTAGGCTTTGTGCGGATTTTCAAGGAGGCTTGTGCCGTAATTTTTTTGACAGATTTTCAAGCAAGCTTGTGTCATGGAGCGAATTTTTTTGGTACTGTTTGTAGTTAGAAAAAGCGCTAGGCAGAAAGTTGTTTGACAAGTGGCTTGAGCGGAACTTAGGCAGAGAGTTCGCTCGATAGGTAGCTCAAGCAAGCAATGGACAGAGATCTTGCTCGAGGCGTGCTCGACAATCTGCTCAAGTGAATAATATTGAAAAATGAAAATTAGGATTTTCATCGTGTGACACTATAAATATCTACTTAATGAATAGTTTAGTATACCCTGATGTAAGAGTTTTGTTTAAACTCTGTGTCCCACACACCCATCTTGATAAAGTTTGAAATGGCTCAAAACTTATCAATTATAATATGAGCTATAATGGGATAAGGAAACTCCTAAGAGATAAGATTAACTCTATATCTCTAATCACAGTCAAATACAACTCTTAGATTTCTTGATGGCCAGAAATCTATAAATAGCACTGAGGGGTTAAAAGGTTCTCACCTACAACATAAGAGTGCCTCTAGCCATCGGGAGACACTTGTGAGGCTAAGTTGCTAGGGTGATCCTTCTTTCATAGTCAGATTAATTTCTTCATCAAACAGATGGAGAAAAGTACATGTTCAATTATTATTGTTTTATTATGGTGGATCATAGAAAATCAAAGATCCAATTATTAATGTTCATGTTAAAATATTTAACATGCGGTATCAGAGCTTTAGGTTGTAGATTTTTTATGATCTCAATAAAATATATAGTAAATATGTGCTTTCGTATATTGTGATTTTATCATATTGCGAAAGATAAAACATTATTGGTTTTACAGATAGATTTTATAATGATGTTTTCTTTTTACATCTATTATGTGAAAGACCCACGCGATAACATGACGCACATGCCTTTCGGTGTTTGTATTTCCCTTTTTATGCCGTATCGTGTCTATGTTGGAAGAAGAGAAAAGCCCTCATAATTGTTCACAATTCCAACTCCATGCTTGTATATTATTTCATGTTTTCCTCAATTTTTTTTTTACTCGTTTTGGTTGATATAAAANAAAAAAAAAAAAAAAAAAAAAAAAAAAAATCCAAGTGGAGGTGGACCTCGGCGACAGGAGGAGGCTAGGGATGCCATCTCTTCCTTGTCGGCGACGGCCACCGTTGCGCCAAACTGAAAAAGGTGCGGCACTGTGTGTTGAAGGGAGAAGAAACGAGGTGCAGTGCTGCAAGTAGTGGAAACAGAACATCTTAAGGAAGAAGAAGAAACCGTAAAGGTTTTCCTCTGTGTTGTGAAAGGCCTGGGCCTGGGCCTGGGCCTTGGCCCAGCCCGAGAGAAGAGAATGGGCCACTAATGTGGCCCAACCCGGAAAAAAAAAAGGATTGGGCCTGGCCCTGTATAGTAGGCCCAGATCAGGGTCTGTTGACTGACTCATCACTGAACCGGGTTGAGGCCCGGGTTACTGGATCGGACCGGTCCAAACCTAGACCGGTCAGATTATATTTTTAATATTTTAATAAAAATATTTAAATTAAATTAAATTAAAATAAAAAAAATTTTGAAATTTATTTTTTGTTATATACATGTTGTTATTGTTAAATACATGTATTAAATTAATTTTCTTTACATGTTATTATTGGTATATGCATGTATTAAATTAAATTTTATACATGTTATTATTGTTAAATACATGTATTAAATTAATTTTTTCTATACGTGTTATTATTGGTATATGAATGTATTAAATTAAATTTTATGCATGTTATTATTGTTAAATACGTGTATTAAATTTTATGTACATGCTATTATTATTAAATATATGAATGAATTGATTATTTTGACTCTTATTATTATGACATGCATATTTATTTATCCAATATAGGGTAAATGATTTACATTAAAATTTAAGAAAAGATTGGTTGCCCAAAGGTACAAGATTTTCTTAATTTTGATGACAAATCATTAAACCTATAGTAATGTGGATATGATGGAGTGAACACTTTGTGTGTCAAGATCTACTCCCAAAGGAGGGTCTTGATGACACTTCTAGTTCATCCATCAAAAGTAAAGTGGGAGGAAACACTTTTGCATGTCAGAGTTTACTCTCAAAGGAGAATTATGCTGATACAATTAGTTTATCCACAGAATTTAATACTGATGAGAACACTTTGTGTATTAAGATCTACTCCCAAATGAGGGTTTTGATGACACTATTAGTTCATCTATAATTGTTTAAATTCTGATTATTGTTTATAAGTGTCTAACTCAAAGCATTATGTGACAAATTTCTTGCAATAAGCGTACCTACATCACTACACTCACAGACTTCATCTGTTCTTGTTTTGAATTGCTCTAATTTTTCTGAATGGGTTGAGCGAGTCAGGTTCACCTTAGGAGTCATTGACCTTGACTCATCACTTACAAGTCCAAAACCACCACCCATCACTGAGACTAGTAACAAAGATCAGAGAGAATCATCTAAACAATGGGAGAGATCCAACAGGCTGAGCTTAATGTTCATGAAAATGACCATAGCTGAACATATAAAAAATTCACTCCCTAGTACTAAGGAAGCCCAAACGTTTTTTAAAAATGCTGAGGAGAGGTTTCGGTCTGCAGATAAATCTTTAGCAGGAGCACTTATGGCTAGACTTACCACCATGAAATATGATGGTGCTAAAGGAATGTAAGAGCATATCCTTGAAATGACAAATATTGCCGCCAAATTGCAAACTCTGGGAATGAAAGTAGAGGAGTCCTTCATTGTTCAGTTTATCTTGAACTCATTGCGACCTCAGTATGGTCCATTCCAGATGCATTATAATACTATTAAAGATAAATGGAATGTGAATGAGTTGGCAAGTATGGTAGTTTAGGAAGAAGCGAGACTGAAACAACAAGGACATTACTTTGCTAATTTTGTGACCAAAGAAGCTGGAAAGAAAAAGCACCATTATGGCAAAATGAAACGAACTGAAACACCGAAAGGAAAGCAGCTTGAGAAAGTTAATCAAGTTGAGCATAATAGTAGCAAATGCTACTTTTGTGGGAAGCACGGACACATGAAAGCTGAGTGTCCGAAATGTAAGGCTTGGTTTCAAAAGAAGGGTAAGTCACTTGGCTTTGTATGTTTTGAATCAAATCTTGCAAATGTTCCCACTAACTCTTGGTGGCTAGATTCAGGTGCTAATGTTCATGTTTCCATAACCATGCAGGAATACCTTACAAGCCAAACGCCAAACCCCAATGAGCGATTCATTTTTATGGGAAATGAGAATAAGGCTGAAGTTTTAGCCATATGAACTTTTCGTTTGGTTTTGAGTACCGGTCATTATTTAAACCTTCATAACACAGTATATGTGCCTTCTGTGAGGTGTAATTTAAATTTCTTATCCAGATTAGATACTGATGGTTATTCTTTTTCGTTCCATAATGGTAGTTTCAATTTATTTAGAAATAATTTATCTATTGGTTCTGGGTTTTTTTCCGATGGTCTTTATCGATTGTTCCTCGATAATACATTTGTCGAAAATACCTATATTCAGTACCATGAAACATGTATTGGAATGAAAAAAAACATGATGAATGAAAATTCTTATGACTTATGGCACAAAAGATTGGGACACATCTCCAAATAAAGGTTACAGAGATTAGTAAAAAAAGAGATTCTTCTGCATCTTGATTTTACTAATCTTGAAGTGTGTGTGGATTGCATTAAAGGAAAGCAAACCAAACATACTAAGAAAGGTGCCACAAGAAGTACGAAACTTCTTGAAATAATTCACACTGATATATGTGGACCATTCTCTACTGAATGTTTTGGTGGATAAAAGTATTTTATCACCTTTATAGATAATTTTTCAAGTTTTGAATACATCTATCTACTACATGAGAAATCTCAAGCTGTTTCAGTACTTGAGGTATTTCTCATGGAGGTGGAAAGGCAATTAGATAAAAAAGTGAAAATCATCAGGTCGGATCGAGGTGGAGAATACTATGGAAAGTATGATGAATCGGGTCGTAATCCTGGCCCATTCGCCAAACTTCTTGAATAGCATGGCATTGTTGCACAATATACGATACCCGAGACGCCACAGCAGAATGATGTTACTGAAAGGCGTAATCGGACCTTATTGGATATGGTCAGAAGTATGATAAGTAATTCTATCTTATCCAAATCACTGTGGGGTAAAGCTATTAAGATGACAATGTATATCTTAAACCGAGTTTCTAGTAAGTCAGTTCCAAAAATTCCTTTTGACCTATGGACTGGTAGGACACCAAGTTTAAGGCACATGCATGTTTGGGGTTGCCTAGCCGAGGCAAGACTTTACAATCCACATGAAAGAAAATTGGATCCTAGAACAGTAAGCGGGTACTTTATTAGGTACCCAGAAAGATCCAAAGGGTATATGTCTTATTGTCCTAATCACAGTCCGAGAATAGTGGAAACAGGAAATACCAAATTCATTGAACTTGGCGAGATCAGTGGGAGAATTAAACCCAGAGATATGATCATTGAGGAAGTAAGGGTAGATGTCCCTATACCTACATCCTCAGAAAAAATAATGGTTCCTTTAATTGATCATTACGATGATACATTGGAATATATAAGTGATCATCCATCTCAGAATGATAATATCACTGACGAACCAAGTTCGGAGTCACTAGAACAAGTTGTCTTACGCAGATCTCTGAGAGATCGGAGACCTGCTATTTCAACAGACTATGTGGTATATCTCCAGGAATCTGAATTTGACATTAGGACAAGTAAAGATCTACTAACATTTTCGCAAGCCATAAAGGGAAGTTATTCTAGTAAATGGATGGATGCCATGAAAGAAGAGTTGAAATCCATAGATCATAATCAAGTTTGGGATCTCGTTGAATTGCCTGAAGGGAGTAAAAGAGTCGGGTGTAAATGGGTCTTTAAAACCAAACGCGACTCAAAAGGCAATATTGAGCGGTATAAAGCTAGACTTATTGCCAAGAGTTTCACTCAGAAGGAAGGCATTGATTACAAAGAGACATTTTCTCCAGTATCTAAAAAGGATTCTTTCAGAATCATTATGGCATTGGTGGCTCATTATGATTTAGAGTTACACCAGATGGATGTGAAAACAACATTTTTAAATGGAAGTTTGGATGAAGAGGTCTACATGAAGCAGCCAGAAGGCTATTCAGAAAAGGGTAAAGATTACCTAGTATGTAGGCTTAAGAAATCAATATACAGGCTTAAGCAAGCTTCCAGACAATGGTACTTAAAGTTCAATGATACCGTTATTGCCTTTGGATTTAAAGAAAACATTGTTGATCGATGTATATACCTAAAAATCAGTGGGAGTAAATTTATAATTTTGATTCTGTATGTTGATGATATCTTGTTAACTAGTAGTGATTTTAGCTTATTTGATGAAATCAAGGGTTTTCTCTCTAAGAACTTTGAAATGAAAGATATGGGTGAGGCATCCTTTGTAATCGGAATCGAAATTTTTCGAAATCGAAGACAATGACTGTTAGGATTGTCTCAGAAAAGTTACATAGAAAGAGTTCTTGAGAGATTTGGCATGAAAAGTTGTTCATCACTGGACACTCTAATATCGAAAGGTGATAAATTTAGCCCATCACAATGTCCTAAAACTGAGTGAGAGCGTAAGGAGATGGCAAAAATCCCTTATGCTTCAGTCGTGGGGAGCTTGATATATGCACAGATTTGCATGAGGCTAGATATTAGTTTTGCAGTTGGCATGCTTGGGCGCTACCAAAGTAACCCAGGGATATCTCATTGAAAAGTAGCAAATAGGGTATTGCGATACCTACAAGGAACTAAAGATTACCAGCTTACCTTCAGAAGAACTGATTGTTTGGAGGTAATTGGATACTCAAACTCTGATTTTGCTGGTTGCTCTGATAGCAGGAAATCCACTTCAAGTTATGTTTTTCTGTTAGCTGGTGGAGCGATCTCATGGAGAAGTATGAAGTAAACAATCACTACTTCATCTACAATGGAGGCTGAGTTTGTGGCGTGCTTTGAGGCCACAGTGCATGGTTTATGGCTGAGGAACTTTATCTCAGGACTTGGAGTTTTTGACTCTATAGCCAGGCCGCTGAGAATTTATTGTGATAATTCCTCTGCAGTATTTTTCTCCAAAAATGATAGGTATTCTAAAGGTGCCAAGCACATAGAGCTCAAATACTTAAGCGTTAAGGAAGAAGTACAGAAACAAATATTGTCCATAGAACATATTAGCACTATGCTTATGATAGTAGACCCATTAACAAAGGATCTAGTAGTGAAGCATTTAAAATAACATGTTGATAGAATGGGTCTTATGATATGAACATATTAATGAGCTTGTAGATGTTTTAATTTCTATTTGGACACTTAATGATATCTATTATGGTTATTTTGTTTCTGTTTTCTTGTCTTTCCACTTTATATGTACATTAAATGGTGTGGATGAATGATGACAAGATAATGTCTACAATAGACATTAATTGGAACCCAAGGCATCATAGTGTTAGCCTTAATTATCTCAATTAAAGATCATGTTAAATTCAGTTACTGGTATTGTGGTATATGAAAGAAAATTTGTTGATTATATAACAGAAGACCACCATGACTCGCATTGGTAGCTAGTTTGACAATGATATTATAGAACTCATGAAATATATTTTGAGCTATGAAAGTTTCAGGAAATAAATTTGCACAGTATGGTTAATTTCCTGTAATAAACCCATAAATGGAAAATATTATATATGGGCGTATGGGCCAAGTGGGAGAATGTAAGAGTTTTATTTAAACTCTGTGTCCCACACCCCTATCTTGATAGAGTTTAAAATGGCTCAAAACTTATCAGTTACAAGATGAGTTATAATAGGATAAGGAAACTCCTAAGAGATAAGATTAACTTTATATCTCTAATCACAGTCAAATACAAACTCTTAGATTTCTTGATGGCCAAAAATCTATAAATAGCACTGAAGGGTTAAAGGGTTCTCACCTACAATATAAGAGTGCCTCTAGCCATCAAGAGACACTTGTGAGGCTAAGTTGCTAGGGTGATCCTTCTTTCATAATCAGATGATTTTTTCATCAAACAGATAGAGAAAGGTACGTGTTCAATTACTATTGTTTTATTATTGTGGATCATAGAAAATCAAAGATCTAATTATTAATGTTCATGTTAAAATATTTAACACCTGAGTGTTTTGAATAGTGAGGTTTCACCTCAAAGTGTATTTTGTTATTCCTCAGTATAATAAACTCCTCTGCATCTCTATGGACATAGGTACGTTATTGAACCACGTTAATTTTGTGTCTTGAGATTGATTTATTTGTATTTAATTTGTTTTTCACAACAAATTATCCCTACTCAAAGGCCTTCACAAATCAATGGTTGACACATGGCCTAATGAATGTGTCATGGCAAGGATCTTTCGGAAGAAAAGCTGATTTGTAAATGAAAAATAAAAAGCACACATCATTTTTCACAATATTTTACACAACAATATTTTAAAAGGAAGGTTATGTTTGTAAATTAACTTGTAAAAGTAATACCATTTTATCAAAATATCCTTATTTTACAACATATGTTGTGAAATATATTGTGTTGGTATCATTACTCAAAAGGTGGGAGCCAAATGTGCTGCAATTTCTAAAGCAGAGTATCAAATAATAGGGATAAGGCGTTGCTCCTGCCTTATTCTACAAATTGACACTCACCCTCAACATCTGCTCAATGTCACACTGACTTTGGGCTTCTCTCACATAGAGAAAGGGGACTCGAGGGATGATTTTAAAATAAACTTATTGACTACAATCTAAGACAGAGGAACTGTCCTCTTATTGTACGAAGATGAATGTTCCAACACCTGAATTTCACCATTTTCGTCCTCATTCTCTCCAGACATCTCCTCCAAGGATTTTCCATTTGATTCGGGCACCAAGAAAGTAAACAGAATCCCCAAAAAGTTTACTCCACCCAACACAAGAAGTGAATTCTTCACCCCAATTCCAGCAGGGTACCCTGCATCTGCCTTGCTCTTGTCCTGGTTTTGAGCCAAATACAAAAACCCAAAAGCACCAACAATAGCCCCGAGCTTCCCAGATGCTGCAGATATGCCATGGCAAGTAGACCTCAGCCTGGCTGGGAAAATCTCAGCTGGCACGACAAATGTGGTGGCATTGGGCCCGAAATTCGCAAAGAAGAAGGTTAGTGAGTAGATCACCACAAACCCAATGCGGTTGTCCTTATGAGTCCAGTGGTTGTAAGGAATAGCCAGGGCAAACATAAACACTGTCATGAAGAAGAAACCCATCAATTGGATAGCGAACCTTCCGATCTTGTCAATTAAAGCCACTGTGAACCAGTAGCCTGGAACAGTACTGCATAGAGCAATCAGCGTTTGTGCCCTTGCGATTCTAAAGACTTCCTCGATGGCATTCATGGTCTTTGCCGGAGGAATCCATCCAATTGCACTGAAGATATCCTTTTGGAATAGGTTTTGGCTGTAAAATGCAATGTCAAGCAAGAACCAGGTGCTTGTTGTTCCCAGCAAGTGAAGTCCATGGCGACGAAGAAATGCTTTGGAGAACAAACCAAATGAATTGGCTGGTTGTTGAGATAGCCGCTCAACCTTCTGTGGTTCTGCTTCAATGTCAACCTGAAGAACCTTCGACATATCTTTTGCAGCCTGGTTTGCATTCTTGGCAACAAGGGCAGTGTAACGGGCAGTTTCTGGCATCTTCATCCTCCAGTAGTAGGTAAGTGCAGCAGGAAGTGCACCAACCATTAAGATAATCCTCCAAACATAGTCTGCTTGTGGAACAGTTGAGCCAACTGCATCAACCTCATAAGATGGGGCATCAAACCTGGACTTGAATGCAGATGCAATTATAATAGCAAATATACCGCCGGCTAAGATGCCAAATCCCTGCATGGCGAAGACGGCAGCAATGAAAGCACCACGGGTCTTCTTGTTGGCATATTCGGACATGATGGTGGCGGAAAGCGGGTAATCTCCGCCAATACCAAACCCAAGCCAGAACCGGAAAAAGCAGAGTGTTGCCATGACAGACTTTGAATTGCTGCCAAAGGAAAGACCAGAAGCAACGGAGGCTATAACCATGAGCATGAGAGTCATGCCGTAGACTCGCTTCCTGCCCATCTTGTCTCCAAGCCAACCAAAGAAAAGTTGGCCGGCTAGAGTTCCACAGAATGCTACGCCATTAACAGCAGCCGAGACGTTGGGAGGCAAAGTTCCAGGCTTTTCTGCACCATCGACATGGTAATATATGCGTCCAAGCAATTTGGTGACAAGAGAAATGCAGAAAAGATCATATGCATCGGTGAAGAACCCCATTCCAGCAATGATGATTGCAGTGAAATGATACCATTGTGTTTTTGCTAGATCGAGCGCGTTTAGCACCTGTAGTTGGTCCTTGGCCATGGTTTGACTTTGCTAGCTCGCTCAGATGCTTAATTTTTCTTCTATGCTCTGCCTTTCTCACTAGCTTTCTTCTCTGCAAATTTGAAGTAAGAGATAAGGTAAGGTACTTGTGTGACCGGCAAGTTTATGAGATCTTTAAATAAGAGTGCTAGAAAGACTTTTAACCCAGTTGTTGTTATCTATAGGAAGTTTCATAGCAGTTGGTGATGTTGGATTATACAATTAATAGCCTCATCTCTTGGTTTTGATCTAAAATTCCAGGTCCCAACTATCAAAGTCCCTGAAAATTACATACGTCTGGACTCTTAAAACCGTAAGAAAATTGTAATTTAGTCAAACCAACGTATAGCAGTAGGTTCAACTGCTCCACTTTTTCTCATGACCCGTAAAAACGATTGTTTCCGGAGTTGTTGAATCCTATACACGCTGAAAGTTAATTAATATTCAAAACTACCATGAAAACCATACCAGATTTCGACAGTTTTTAATTTTTTAATTTTTTTTCTGATTTATTTTAACATAATCAAAGAACCCCGAAAGCCAGAAGCCAAAAGCTCAAAAACAAGAAGGAAAAGATTAATAGAGAAGGCTTTCAGAATGAGAAGAAGCAACTAAATATACAAACTCTTCTTAATTTGCAAGGATGGAGATAAGTTTCTGAAAAGACATTATAACTTTTAAGTAGTTTTAAATAATATTCATGCAGGATTCGATCCCGAATAGCAGACTCTGGTAACATAATATCAATATTCATGCATGACGGAGAGAGAAGATGATATAAACTCAATAATATTACTTGCTGAGAGAAAACAAAATGCTTACAAGAATCGACAATCCATATATATATATATATATATATCCTTAAAAACACCAGTTCGAGGAGACAGACAAGATGTAGAGAAATTAACATGTTTAGATCAGAGAAGTTTCCAAATAAGAATACTGACCTGATCATCAGCTTTCCAATCTTTCTCGGAAGCCGGAGCAGTAAAAATGATTGAGAAAAGTGTGAGATCAGAGGAAGAAAGAGAAGCAGAAAGTAGCAAGGCTTGCAGGGAAGAGAATTTCCATGAGCTGTATTTATAACTTATAAGTAGCTGCAACGAAGCCAAAATATTACTTGTATTCCCCCAAAATATCCGATCTCCCTCTCCTTCTAGTCGGTCAAACTCTGTGTAGTCACTGCGTGCTTCTTTTGCCCAACATAGCGACTAGCATAGCAACCGTGTCTTTGGACGTAACTACCCTCTCTGGACTTGACTATAAAAGCCTATGCAATCGCCCCTCCCCGTTACATAATGTTAGATTTGAGTCATAATTACTATTTCAAAGACAAGTCCGTCACCACAATATCACCAAAGTATCTAGCAAGTCTAAAGCCCATCTCATAGCCTAAATGTCAGATTTTATTTTCACGAGTAGTTTTAACTTACGTCCTAACTCGAATTCCTGACATTGAAGTCATGAAATACAGCTTGTACCAACTGGACTACAACCTTGGTAGTTTTGCCCTTAACTTGTTTGCTAATTATTTGATACAAAAGTTTTTAAAAAAAATTATAATTATAATAATTTCTCCTTTTTTTTTTTTTTCAAATTGGAGATTAAAGTGAAGAATCCCTTAGTTGTGGACAGTTGATTTTCTTTTTATTTATTTTATTTTTCAAATTAAAGATAAAAGTAGAATTGAAGAAGATTGTTCGAATACCGAGTTGAATTATCAAATACCTCAAAAAAAGAAAAAAAAAATTGAAAACTGAGCGGCAATAATTAAAAAGTTTGAAGTCAACTGTAGTCGAGATGGGGACTATTCTATTGTATGATGAAGTTTTTGATTGTGGACCAGGTGGGCCCTGTCTAGTGGTCCTTTGTTTGCCCCCGCCATTAGAATGCCTTTGTGATACTAATTAAGTTTGACTTTGACTTCAAACTGCGTGTTGCAGTTGCACATGAATTGGCTGCATGTGGATATCTTTGGGAAAAGAAAAAAAAGAAAGGAAAAGCGGCTGAGGATTTCTGGCTTTGAATGTGATCACTGATATAGAAAGGGTACGATTCAGGCGTACAAAATTGAAATTGGGGGAGTCTACGCTCTACAAAGTCCGAGTCAATGCACGCATAGTCAAAAAAGCAGTTTGGGATATTATATGTACTGGTCCCTTGATGGGCATAGTTTAGGAGGAAAAACTGGTTACATGAAAATAGTTGTTCAACCACTTGCTTCTTATATATTCTTTGCACATTGGGAGTGAATTTCCAAGCAATGAACCCCAAATATCTTAAGCAAAGTTGTTGGACATGTCCAATAGTTACCAAATATCATCTTTAGTTACACTTGTTGATGAAATACTTAAAACGTGTCGCATAGTAAGCATGATTGGAAATGATAAAATCTAAAATGAAAAACATCGTCTCTGATCTACCAAAAAATAAACCATAAAACTTGTAGAGAGAAACTACTAGTCTATTGGACACATAGGTCATGTATTACATATTTGCAATGCCTGACTTGGGTAAACTAACTCTGTTTAGGGTTGTGTTGAATGTAAATACCAAAAATCGCATAACAGATCGAAAGGGAGGAAAGAGTCGTCTCCGACCCACGAGATAATTCGGACGTCAATATGGTGCTTTTCGCATTCATCCATAAAGTAAATAATAAATAAGAAAATAAAAATAAATAAAAGATAGACAAAGAAATTTACGTGGTTCGACATAAAAGCCTACGTCTACGGGTAGTTGGAAGCAAAATCCACTATAATAGGTGATGATTTTACAATATCTCATGGCCTCACATATCGTTCAATACAATGAGAGAATTTAGTCTTAAGAGAGTTCCTCTAGAAAATTGGTGGAGAGTGCATAGAGTGAGCTTATCAGATTTGTGAGGGAGCTGCTCCTTATATAGATGTTATTTCCTTGGAGTGATAGAGTCTAACTTAACTTGTGATATCTTTTACTTTTAGAAATCTGAGTCAACTTTTTTATCTTATCTCTTTCCTTAGTAATAGGTTTTCAAAGAGTTTGACCTAGTCAATTTAATCCCTAACATTGAACATTGAGGTTTTTCCTTGTTGGAGATTAAAGTTACAGCTAAAGTCTCTGGTTATGATAGGACCTATTTCAGTGAAAGCAGATGGCACACATGAGATTAATTGGATGTTATAGTCGAGCGATCGAGTTAAGCGAGACTTGTGTTATAGATCCAATCCCAGGCAAGGTGTTGACAAGGAAAACGTAGGAAGATGGAGACTCGTGCAGCCAAGTAGCAGTTGAAGGCCAGACGCCACTCTTAACACTATAAGAACAAGAATCTTCGAAAGACACAATGTTCAATGCGACGTAGGATAAGATTCTATTGAGCATTATTAAAGAAGGAGACGAATCTCCGCATGCAATTAATGAAAGGAGCCACAAGAATCCGGTTTGGGATGGTAGGAGGCAACACCGTAGCGTACGTAGGGCATAATTGTGTGAAACGGCATTAAACTAAGTAACTGATCTAATTTGGAGCCTCATTATGCAACCCAACCCGGTATATATATATATATATATATATATTTATATAGTTGTGTATTCGAAGTTGCAGGTTAAGGCTCAAAGACCATTCATTATTACAGGTCATGTTCGGGAAGTGAACCAACATTTCTTGTACGTACAGTAAATGTTGGAACATTTTCAATCGAACCCAAGTTACTTTTCCAACTGTCAACTAAGGTTACTCATCAACTAAATTCTTAAAAATGATGTTGTATTAGATAATTGAAAAATATTTATTATATTTTAATTGTAAATTTTTTATCTAATGTCACATTATAAAAAATAAGAAAAAAATGGTGAATATAAAAAATTTATTTATAAAAAAAAGCAACTTCGAACTAAACATCTTTCAGTTTTTTTTATTATTATTATTAAAAATCTATTTACTTTTCTCCAATCGTTTACCTAGATTCAATAGAAAAGTCAAAAGCACGAATCCCAATATAAAATATATTTCAAAAAATCGTATCAAGTTTTTGTGTCTAGCTTCATAAAAATGGCCAATAACAAACACATCCATCTCAAAAATTTTGAATTAACTTGTCGTAAATTCCTTAACCAAACATACCTTAAGCTATAAAAAAAAAAAAAAAAAGATAAAAAGAGAAAAGAAATCATGAATACCATGTAATGCAATAGTACATAAAAAAAGCACGAAAATGTCTTGTCAAAATCAAATGATGATACATGGAATATGTAAATTAAAGTCACAAACTATTACTCCGAATATTAAAAATAGTTTTGATTATTTGTGAATAATAATATAAATAATAAATATTAAGTGAATATTAATAAATAATTTATAAATAATAATTAAGTAGTCTTAGAATATCGGAAAAGAATTATTTTTTCAAATATACACTTGAACTGCTGACTTTAAACTCTAATTTATTCTGTCTCATCCATGATCAGTGAGTGCGTGTGTTCTTTTCCCCTTTCTGTTTTTGTAGGCTCTCCAATTAGTTGGTCAAAATGTGCGAGCTTCTTCGTCGAACTTTAGCTCATGAGAGTCCCTACCTCCCTTCTACATTATGTCAATTATGTCATGCTTTTGAAATATCCATTTCTATTTTTCAGATAAGTGGTTTCAAATATAAATATGAGCCATTATATATATATTTGAATGAGTAATGCCTAGTTACAAATCCTCCTAAATGTATAAACTTTACGCAAATATTTTGCAAAAACAATAAAAAAAAAAAAAAAGGCCCCACAACCCCTCAACATTTTTAATGGTCACTCGTACCGATCAATGTGAAACCGAGCCTGTCTGGTACCTTAGTTGACTTCTATATATATACATATATTATATATATATATTCATGTATATAAAACTTTTCGAGGAATCTCAATGCCAGACAATATTGTAACAAGGAAAATGATCAACTCACAACATAATTTACAACATATTATACAATAATGTGTTAAAATAAGGAGTATTTTTATAAAACATCTTATAAAAGTAATAGCATTTTATAAAAATGTCCTCATTTTATAACATTGTTGTACAATGTATTGTGAATCGTGTTGTGTGTGTATCACTACTTTTGTAACAAAAGCTTACGTATTATCAACGTGTACTTTACACACACACACACACACACATATATATATATATATATTATGGGACTGCTACATCTAGGTTGATAAACGGTCGGTCCTCAATCCGAATTGGAGAAACGGACTCGACCGATTGTTTCAGTCTAAATCAGGCCGGATTGAAAGTTCGAATCGGACCGGATCGAGACTGAGACTAATCCATTTTTAGAGACTTAAAAAGTTTTGATCCGGTCTCGGTTCAGGATTGAATATATACATGATAACACAGCTAGCGTTATTCCCAACAAGACCTACTATTCACTAGTTGCAATTTTTCAAAAAAAACAAAAATTGGCTCTACATCCATCGCTGCTTTGTTGAGGGTTCCCGCTAGTGTATTTTATGTGTTTTTTTTTTTGCTTTTTTTCACATGCCTTTTTTTAGCATTTTTCAATATATATTTTTTTAAAATAGATAACATCATTAAAAAATATTTCTTTAATTAACGAGTAAAAATTAATAAAAAAAAATTCCAACTGGAGCCAGTAGGATAGACGCTTTTAATATAGAATAAAGCTGGTCTGCCGCCCGTAGTGTACCGCCCAAGTGTACCGCTTGGGCAATATTTTTTTTTTTTACATAGTGATTAAGGAAGTGATTTTAAATATATTAATATATTTTTTTTATTTTTTAAATGTATTTAAATATGTTAAAAAAATATAAAAAAAAAAAATTACACTCAGCGGTACGCCCAGCGGTAAACGCTGGGCAGAGTAGCGTAGTCCTTTAATATATACTAATAAAGAGGCTACGTGCAAGGCACGTATGCTCATTGTACGTAATGTCGTATACGTGGAATAGAAAGTATCAAATAAAAATATTGTTTATTACTATTCATATGCGGATAAACGCTTTTAATATATACTAGTAAAGGAGGCTACGTGCAAGGCACGTATGCCCATTGTACTTAGCGTCTAGTTGAAGGAAAAAAGAAAATCTATACAAAACTTTTATCTCTTTGCAAAATCATACAATAGTTACAATTCATTAATTAAATAAAAGCTCTTTAAAAGTAGATTCTGAACAACACCTAATTAAAAATACTATTATTTATATAAATGTGCCAACATACAAAATCACCATTCAATTGACAAGCACGAGAGTTGCATATCTAAAATCACCGAGCTTATAAACACATTTTTTTTTTTTGCTTTTTTTCACATGCATTTTTTTAACATTTTTCAAATATTTTTTTTTTAAAAAATAGACAACATCATTAAAAAATATTTCTTTAATTATCAAATAAAAATAAATAAATAAATAATTTCAGCGGGAGCCAGCAAGAAGGCTAACATTTTCCGAAAACAATTGTGCGTACCTAGTATATATATACGTATGAGCTTACGTGAGTATGTCATACTGCACGCACGCCAATCCATCTAAAGAAGTCAGGGTCATTTTTGTCAATACACTAGTTCAAAACCTTTAGAAGATACTACACGGCAAAGGATTTTTGACGGCAATCTTTGTAATTATAGTAAGTTATTTATGTATTTGTTTTGTAAAACTGAAGACTTAAAAGGGTACTATTGTAATAATAGTCAGTTACACAGGGGTATATGCGGAATAGAAAGTGTCAAACAAAGTCACTATCATTACAGTTCGTATACGGATCGGCGCTTTTAATATATAAGAGATATATAAATATATATATATATAATATATAAGAGAGATAAATATATATATATATATATATTATCGTTGTCCACCTTACATATATATTATTATCGTTATTATAAGTTTTAAATTTCTCGAACCGCTAAAACCTTAATTACTTATATCAGATAAGGTCCGATCTCGACGGGCTTGGCAGCCTGGCTATAGAAGTCAATTGGATGGGACCAAATATTCTATCCGAATATATAGAATATCTTAAGAAATAGATATATTCGGTGAAATATCTTCAAAATATTAAGAGATCTTTGATTAATGAGGATAGAATTAGATCATTTCCACGTACACCTCACAACCCGCAAATAGATTCCCAGGTGGCCTGCTATCTGTGGTTTCGAATAAGTTTTTAGTTATATATAGAGTTGACAATTATGGATCAAGAAACATTAATCATTATCTTTTTATTTGATCATGTAATCATTAACTTACATATATATCGTTATAAATTCATTTAATTTAGTCCAAAATGGACCGACCTTAATTAAATATATATATATATATAACTTACAACACTGCATGATGATGTGCTCTTGCAGATTATATTATATATAAAATATTTTAGAATGCAATAATAGAGGAGCTAGATTGGCAAGATAATTCATTAATAATCCAAACAAGGCATGCATATTTTATTTAGCCTAAAGTCAAACGAGAATCAACTACATATATATAATAGTTGAACCAACACATACGTACACATGATATATATTTTTATATATATAGTACTCATATTCCATCCATATATATATATATATATATGCAAGTAGTGATGTCAATCATAATATTCCCAACATGAAAGACAATAATTTATTAAATAAACAAAGATGGTAATTACCTGATAATGGAGTGTATATACTGTTTTATTAAACCGAGCTAAAGAAGTTAACATATAAATGAAGTGAAATGATATTTGTAGTTATAGAGTGTGCAAGTGTTGCATATCTTTTAAAAAAAAGTGAGTTAATTAGAGATCTACATGAAATAAAAATAATTTTTAATAATGAACTCTATTTTTTTTTTAAATAAGTGCGTGATACTTACATAACCTATAATCGTGACATGACGTGTGTGTTATAAGTCTCTTGCAAGTGGTCCAATTCTAAAGGTAAATAAAATTGCATATAAAAAGTCTCCTTTCTCCGCCACCCGGCCAACCATCAATTACATAAGTGGCCATGCATGGTTCAAAGTTCATGAGTTTCCAAGATCCTTCATATTATTAATTCATTACTCATTCTTCACCTTGAATCAAAAGTAGTACCCTAGAAGGAAAAAGTGCAACTTTCATCTTTAAAAAGAACCAACTTGCATTGGACGATACATATATAAAAGTGAATGCATGCATGTGCTTAATTTCTTTGAACCTAGTCAATGCGCATGGGTTTTTAATTTCGTGGGGATCGCACAATAACTGCATTAATAGCCAGCCCACCTCAATCTGTTTACTCCACGATCTGTTCAACTTGGAAGAGCGCAATTAAAGCTGGCATTTGGAATTACTTGAGGTTCCTCGAAACTCCCTCCTAGCTCTTTGTGCATGTGTGCTGCATGCACGGGAAATAGTAATATTATTGGAACATACAATGAATTGTGCTATATATGTTTTTGTGAAAAATATGGTCGTCTAAGGTGGGTTCATGTTTTAATAATTAGCTGAAAACGAAAAATACACTTACAAAACTAATCTCACTATAAGAAAAATGCTTATTTGTTGTCCGGTTATTTTTTGTCAAAATAATTATTTTTTGCTAAAATGAGTATATTTTTATCGCAAATAACTTGTCACAAATATTCATTTTTCCTGTAGTATCTAAAAAAGTTCAAGAATTGTTAGGAATGAAGGAATATGAGTGATTGAAAATTATTTCTTTCAGATTGAATCCATCGTATAAAGAAGAGGTCCCAAGAATATACATCCCTTAAATCAATTAGGAGGGCCTTTAAAGAATAACTAATTCCTATATTCTAAATACAACAGAGAGGCCGTGTGCTATGTATAGAAAGAAAACGTAAAAGATAAAATCCGAACTAATTTTGTTGCTATGCTATGTTGTGGTGGCTGCTGTGCTGTGCTGTGCTGTGCTATGAGGAACATTCTAGATGATCTCAGACAGCTGGCATGAGGGCGTTATCTTCTGTGGTGAGGCTACAATACAAGAGTCATGGTGATGCTTGGTCATCATATTTTGTATATTCTAAAATTCTTGAGACCCCCCTCCCCCCAAGATGGGCATATATGTTTAATGTGCCCATCTTGGACAACAAAAAGTAAAATGTAGTAGTCGACAAGGCTTTGGTGAAGATATCTACTAGTTGGAACTTGGTATTAACGTGCACTAGTGTGATGACTCCATTTAGAACCTTTTCTTTGACAAAATGACAGTCCGACTCTATATGTTTAGTTCTCTCATGAAAAATATGATTTTTTGTGAAATGGAGAGCTGCTTGACTCTCACAATATAGAAGGGCAAGTTGAGGGTGATCAATATTGAAGCCCTTTAGCAGAGATATTAACCAAATGATCTCACAACTAGTTTGAGCTAAAGCTCGGTATTCTACTTCAGCAGATGAACGAGAAACAATAGCTTGCTTCTTCGATTTCCAGCTAACTAAGGAGTTTCTAATGAATATATAGAACCCAACAACTGATCTCTTGGTCTTTGGACAAGCTGTCCAATCCGAATCACTAAAAGCCTTGAGGTGTAAGGGAGATTGGCTTGAAAAGAAGATGCCTTGCCCAATATTGGAGCCTTTTAGGTACTTCAGAATTCTATGAACTGCATATAGATAAGTCTGTGCTAGTTTGTCCATAAATTAGCTTTGGATATTCAAATCATATGTAATATCTAGCCTAGTGATTGATTGGTAGATAAGTTGCCCAATTAATCTTCTATAGCTTGTGACATTGGTTAAGAGATTTGAATGTGAGTGTGCAAGCTTGTGATTAATTTCTATTGGAGTTGTGACTGATTTGCAGCCAAGGGGTCCAGCATCCTCAAGAATTTCAAGGGTGTATTTTCTTTGACATAAGTGAATACTAGCAGCTGATTTAGCTATTTACAATCCCAAGAAATACTTCAAAGGCCCCAAATATTTGAGTTTAAATTGTGAGTACAAGTACTTCTTGACAGTATCAATGGCTGCTAAGCTGGAGCTTCCTATGACAATATCATCTACATAGACTAATAAGGATACAAAACCATGCTCATCTTTCCTTGTGAATAAGGAGTAATCAGATTTTGATTGATTGAAGACAATAGCAATGAGAGTAGAAGAAAATTTTTAGTGTCATTGTCGAGAGGCTTGCTTAAGGTCATAGAGAGACTTGTGTAATTGACATACCAGTTTTTTGTCTCCACGAGATGACTCCCCCTTAACCTAGAATCTCAGAGGTAACTCCATATATATCTCCTCATCTAGATCACTGTGGAGGAAGGCATTTTGCACATCTAGTTGACATAAATGTCAACCATAGATTGCCGCCAAGGCTAGGAAAACTCGAACGGTAGTGAGCTTAGCCACGTGACTGAAAGTTTCTTGATAATCAAAGCCTTCTCTTTGTGTGTTGCCTTTTGCTACCAATCTAACTTTATTTCTCTCTACTGTTCCATCCGACTTAAGTTTCACCTTATAAACATACTTACATCCAACAACCTTTCTTCCTGGAGATAAAGTCGTGATGGTCTATGTCCCATTAGCTTCTAAAGCATCTAATTTAACTTGCATTGCATCTCTCCAATGCTTAGAAGTCACAGCTTCATTGTAGGTTGTGGGTTCATTGGTGAGGGAAAGGGAAAGTGCATAGGCTTGTGCATAGGCTTTATGAGAAGGAGATAATTGTGCATAAGACAAGTGCTCATGTATAGGATGATCAGTAGAGTGATGAGAAAAGGGGTGAGTGGAAGTGGTAGTGGCCAACTGATAGTGATAATATTGTAGAATGATGAGAAGAGGGGTGAGTGGAAGTGGTATTAGCCAACTGATGGTGATAATCTTGTAAGTAAGTTGGTAATTGTCTGACCCGAGTGGACCTACTAAGAGGATTGAGAGAGACGTCAAGATGCTGAGGAGAATTGGAAATAATTTGCTCAATGGAGTCATGATGTGGAGAGAAAGGATGATGTGAAGAGTTAAGGTAGTGATCATGAGGTGAATCAGGAGTGGAAGACTCAGTTTCAAGAGTGGGAGATGAAATGATGTTAGATTGAAATGTAGAAAGAAGAGGATAAGAGGAGATTGAATCCGGTAGAGCTGGAGGTAGAACCAGATCAGGAAAAGAAGTGGGAGAGGGAGGAATATTTGTATTGGAAGTTTGAAGAGGAAAGGAAGATTCATGGAAGGTGACATCCTTGGAGGTGAAACTAGTATGTGTAGCCAGATCATAGACTTTATAGCCTTTGACACCAGTCGAATCGAGAAAAATGCATTTCTTAGCTCTAGGATCGAGCTTTGTTCTGTTATATTTGAGGGTAGAAACAAAACATAAACATTAAAAGACCTTTACATGATGGTAGGGAGGTTTGGAGGCCAATAAAACCTCATAAGGGGACTTATTTTGGAGAATATGAGTGAGAATTCTATTGATCAAGTAAGTGGCAGTCAAGACGGCATCTCCCCAAAACTTAATTAGAAGAGATACTTGGAAAAGGAGAGCTTGTGCAACATAAAAGAGATATTGATGCTTTCTCTCCATAACTCCATTTTATTATGGAGTGTAAACACAAGAGTTTTGATGTAAAATGCCATGAGAGCTGTAAATTTCAGACATGTGAAATTCTGGTCCTTATCCAATCGAACTTGTTTTATTTGGGCATTAAATTGTGTTTCAATCATGTGGATGAAAGATTGCAAAAGAGCTCTTATTTCAAATTTAAATTTCATAAGGTAAACCCAGGTTACCCGACTATGGTCATCAATAAGAGTCAGAAAATAATGATGGCCTGGAATGGATGCTTGAGAGTAAGGACCCCAAATGTCACAATGAATTAAGTCAAAAAGGAAAGAAATAGAGGTAACACTCATATGAAACGGTTTCCTTTTTTGCTTAGCCAAGTGGCAAACAGTACATTGCATAAGTTCTTTGCATTTTACGTCAGAAACTTGAGATTGAATTACATTCATTCTCTGATGAGAATGATGTCCTCATCTAAAATGCCAAAGATCAAAGTGTTGTTCTGCATTGGCATTGAAGACTTGACTGTTGGAAGAAGAAATTGAGAGGTTGACATTCTTGCATTAAAGAGAGCTCAGAAGGAGGAAATAGAGATCATTGTGAATTTTAGTAAATTCAATCGTCATCCATGAAGAGAGGGCCTATATGAAATAGAGGTTGTTTAAAAAGATGAGGCAAAGTTAGGATGCAACAACCTCATCCTTTCTTGGAAATTCAACTTCATATCAAAGGAGATGGCCTCAAATATTTTGTATGTCATCTTTGCAAGGGAAGTATGCGAGAAGCTCAAGGCTGGTTTTGCTCAGCCAAACAATGTTAGAATATATCAACTCCTGGAGCAACTTGGTTCGATTATGCAAGGGACACAATCTGCAAGTGATTATTTCACTCAACTCAATGTTGTTTGAGAAGAATTAAACAATTACAGACCTCTACCTCATTGCTCTTGTGGACTTTGCACCTGTAATACTCAAAAAACTATTGGTGAAACTCAACAAAAAGTTTTTTATGGGGTTGAATGACACATTTGATAGCATTAGAGTACAAATTATTCTTATGAATCCCATGCTCTCATTGGACAAGACTTTCTCACTGATCTTGCAAGATGAGAGATAGAGGCAGGCACGCACACCGATATTGCCAGCCCCTGAACCTTCAGCATTGACTGTCATCCATGGTCTAACCAAGAAGAAAGAAAAATCTGATGCTACCTGCTCTCATTGTGGGAAGGTTGGACACACAAAAGAAAAGTGCTACAGGCTAATAAGATTCCCACCAAACTTCAAGTTCACCAAGAGTAAACCTAGATATTCTAGTGGTTTATCTGCTGGCATCATGCACTCAGCATACCAAGTGCAGTCCCAAGGCCAAGAGAGAAATTCTGTCAGTGCCTCTCAACTACCTTTCACTCAAGCTCAAGTTCAGCAGTTCATTGCTCTAGCCAATGCTCAGACATCACAACTCAGCCTCAATGAAACATTTTATCCTCAACCACATCAACTCCTTACTACCTACACCCATGGATACAGTGACCAGCAACTTTCATTCTTCCAACATGGCAAGTATAAGCTCATGTCTCTTTAGTTTTTCGAATTCCTCTATTTTTTCTGCTAATCCTAAGTAACATCTTGCATCTTTCTTGCATCACTTACCACCTGATACACATTCCACACTATGGATAATTGATATTGGAGCCACTGATCATATAGCTTGTTTCAATTCCTTTTTCACCTCTATAACTCGCACTACTCAAGCATATGTTCAGTTACCTAACAAGACTCAAGCCAAGGTCACTCATGTAGGCACTGTGAAGATTTCTGAGTCTTTAATCCTCACTGATGTTCTTTGTATACCTACTTTCACTTTTAATCTCATTTTTTCCAGCAAGCTTACTCATGGTATGTAAAGATTATTGAACAAACTTGTTGTAGGAATCGTTCCATCAAGAAACTCCAATTTGTTCTTGATAGATATAGCAAGAGTAAATGACCTGTTCCATGAGAAGTAATTTGGACCTGTGAGGGGCAGTGTGACCACCATAGTGTTAGCATTGTCATTGCGGTATAAAAAGAAAGGGTTATTAGGATCTTCAGAGAGAAATGAGATATGGGGAGATGGGTTAGATGTAGGAATTTGGGTTGAAGTTTCAGTCTTAGTCTCATCAGCCATGAGGAAGGATGTAACAGGAAAAGAAGACGATTAGGAAAGAAAATAGAAAGGTTGAAGGTCAAAAGATCTGATCTGATTCCATGTTAGGAATTAAGGAAGGATGACAGTAAAAAAGGAAAAAGTGAGAGAATATGAGTGATTGAAAATGATTTCTTTCATATTGAATCCATCATATAAATAAGAGGTCCCAAAAATATATACATCCCTCAAATTAATCAGGAGGGCTCTTAAAGAATAACCAATTCCTTTATTCTAAATACAACAGAGAGGCCATGTGCTATGTGCAGAGAGAAAGTGTAAAAGAAAAAATCCTAACTAATTATGTTGTTGTGCTATGCTGTGGTGGGTGCTGTGTTGTGCTATGAGGAACATTCTAGATGATCTCAGACAGCTGGCATAAGTCCGTTATCTTTTGTGGTGAGGCTACAGTACACAAGTCATGGTGATGCTTGGTCATCATATTTTGTATATTATGCAATTCTTGAGAAGGATGTCATATATATCATGCATGTTCATCCAAACCAGGACATGAATTAGTGACGATGATCAAGACACGATTCAATTAGAAAACAAGATCAAAGAATTCAGAGATTATACACACTAGCTAACTACAACAGAATTTTTTTTTTTCATTAAAAAAACAAAAATTTATGTTGTAGTAACAATCTCGCCCATTGGCTACCATCCATCCTTCTCAGCCAGTAGATGAGACAAGCTAGATAGATCAGCTAGGTAAGCAAGTAAGAATGAAACTAAGCTAAGTTTGGATAGTGAGGTGAGATGATTTATGAATAATAATGAAAAAGTAGTGATAGAGTATTGAATAGTAGTGAATGGTAATACGTAAAAAGTAATGAAAAGTAAGTGAAAATAATGTAAAATATTGAATAGTAGTAGAATGATCTGAGATCACTACACTACTCAAACATAGCCTAAAACTAGAGATCCGATTATATGAATATACACAATATAATATACTAGAAGAAATTCTAGATGTTTGGTATCTTCTATATGGAATACACTGACAGTGAGGAAGGTTCAAGCTGGTAGTTCAGTACCCTTGTCAATTTAGGTTTATATAAAACTATATAATGTTTATGTTGATCATGAATAAATTAATCACTCGTTAAAGAAGAAAATAAATATTGCCTGCTCATATGTCAAACTATATAAAACTGACATGATCTGAGGATCAGATCAGACGATCAAAGTTCATGAACTCAATGGTTATAATGGACCAATATTAAAGTTCATGAAGTCGATTGGGGTGGTCCATTATATTTTATATTCACGAACGTACAACTCATTTATTATTTGAGCTAAAACCAAACTTAGGAGGCTTGTCAAGCAGTCTTGTCTTTTAATGTGCATTAAGATTGGGCCATATATATCACATATTCTTGTATGTTTTTCGTCCTTCTCAAAACCCATATCACATTTAACTATAGTTAGATGGTAACGTCATATATGTAAATTCTCGTACGATCTTGTGCATGATTTTAGATACGACTGTGCCATTTCAATTACGTTCATCATCTATCTGTGTATATTATTTTGAGTCGTGCTACACAGAAATCCCACACCTTGCATCCCACTTAAAAACATATAATTTTATAATTTTATCTTCATATTTTATGAAACATATTTTATGAAATATGAGAGAAAAAGTATACAATCACATATTTTTAAATGGTGTGTGGAAGTGTGAGGCTTAAGTTTAAAATTTTTCATACTATTTTAGATGTTTGAGTTGCATACTTGAAATTCTTTACCTGGAAATGGTATCGTGGTTGCTTTTTGCTTGTTCGTCATATTAATTTCATATTAATTGGACCTTTCTTTATGTGGGACCTGGGTCATAAATTATTTTACACCTAAAACCCAAGCATCTTCAGTTTTCTTTGTTGGGCTGCCTGCAACCAAACAAAATTAGGCTGTGATGGGTCTCGTATGGAGTAAAGTTCCAATGGCCTAATGAAGCCAATTAACCATATATGCTTGTAATGGTGGACAAATGGTGCGTACCTTTTCTAGCTGTCTTGTCTTGTCTTGTCTAGCTTTCTTTTCTTTTTTATTTCTTCCCATTGAAGTATACATTTCATTCAATAAAAGAGAGTTACATCATGGAGTTTGGCATCTCATGACCCACATGTTTGGCATGACCAACTTGCATATATGTGTGCCTCCACATTAATTTCCTTCTTCACCCACATGGATCACCTTGAAATTATTGCATATTTTCAATAGAACTCCAATCTCCTCAACCATATTACCTAAAGGAGACGAGTCTTGAGAGGATGAGTTAAACCAAATCCATAATTTTCATACAATTACTCTCAAGGATTGTTGATGAATACTCACATTACTTATAGACAAGGTCTTGGGCATGCTTATAAGGAATGAGCAATCCTCTCTCATAGAACTGATTTTATGAGATGAGTTAGACTTAAAATTTCTTCATAGTATCAGAGCATGTCACAAGATGAATGGGAACCCACACTACTTATCCTGTGACAAGAATCACCAGAAAAAAAATTGGCATGCATGTGAGGGAAGGTATTGAGGAATAATCTCATATTGTCTGTAGACAAGGTCTTGGGCATATGTTTATAAGGAATGAATAATTCTCTCTCATAGAACCGGTTTTATGAGATAAATTCGACCTATAAATTTCTTCAAATATCGATCATCATGCCTATATATGAGAATCATTTGCAAACCTCTAGCATTGCAATTGCCCCCATCACCCTCTGCTGCCCTCAAATCTTGCATATATTAGATGCCATACAATTAAACCAACAGATTGAAGGCCGAAGTGGTCATCATGATCATGAAGAACGATTTGTGAAAAGTACTTATTACATGGGCCATCAAAACTTTACATTTGATGGACAGAAACAAAAGCTAAAAAATTATATATACGATGCTTTAGATTTACATAATAGCAGCATTGGTAACAGTTCCTATCTCGTTCTTTTCATCTTTGTTTTTTTAATCATAGTCCTTCGATGTAAATCTAAAGCAAGACATACATAGATTAAGATGCATTATTATTGTCGCTTATGAGCTTATATTATGAAAATAATTGTCATCTATTGTATAAAAACCCAAGTTGGAGCTTGATTTGCAATAAAATATAGAGACTGTTTTAGGTTTGGTTTACTTAAATTGTGTTAATGTTAGGGAGACATAAAGAAATCTGGATGCTAACCTGTTTGGTGTTGACAAATATTTACCCACTTGGGTTGATGGGTGCCTGCTGCCACTAATAACATATATGGTTGATATTTTGGGATATTAATGTTTGATATGATTTGTGTCAAATCCAAGGATCTAACACAAGGGTTAATTATGTCTGAATTATTACCCAACTTGGGTTTGTGGGCCTACTGCCATACCATACGTGGAAGGTTGATAGTGTTGCAGTACAGTCTGTTTTTTGACAAATCCAATTATCAACTCAATGGTCTGAAATTATTAAAAAAAGGTTGAAATATTTAAGTTGGTTGTAGAGGAGATGAGATGAGATGATATGAGATATTTTGAATTGTAATTAAATAAAATAATATTAAAATATATTTTTAATCTTATTTTTATTTTAAAATTTAAAAAAGTTGAATTGTTTATTATATTTTTGTATGAAAATTAAAAAAAAATATAATGATTGAGATGTGATGAAATAAGAGGATTGTAGATCTAAACTGAGCCTTAGCCTTTTAGGGAAGTTGAATGGAATTGATTGATACTTGGAGCATTCAAACAATCATAATTGATGCACATATTCTATTGTGTAATTGGCGATTGTCAATTGTATATATGGAAGCATTCTCTTTATTTCTATCCCTTCTCGTCTGTTGGATTTCTATAATGACAAGAATCCACCTTCGTTAGTATGTAATTAACGCAACTCAACTGCATACTGCAACTATTTTCCTTATATGCAAATCTTGATTTAAAAAAAAAAAAAAATCCCTTTAATTCATCATGAGTTTGGCATCTCATTCACATGTTTTGGCATGACTAACTAGCTTCTGTGTCACCACATTTCCTTCTTCACCACCACAGAGATTGCCTTGAAATTGTTGAGTCTTTTTACTATGAATTTGGAATCTTCTCAACCACAAACCCTAAAGGATACAAGTCTTGAGAAGATGAGTTAACCAAATCCACCATTCTTTTCAATCATAGTAAAATAACACATACAATGAATAACTCATCGAAAGGTCGATGTACTATAAAGCAGGAAATACATAGGTTAAGGTGCCTTTTTGTCACGTAAAAGCATATGAACATCATTGTCATCGATTGTGTCAAAACCTAATAGTTAGGTTTGGAGCTTTATGGGCAGTAAATACAGAGACAAAACATACTAGGGAAGAACATAAAAAGAAAAACGAAAAAAAAAAAGTGTCATGGGTACATGATAAAGAAATTAATCTGCAAGCAAGCTTGTTTTTTGCAGAACAACATTATCCGGTTGGGGTTGGTGGGGCGTAATGCCTTTAACGCGTATGTCCGAATTATGTCTGAATTTGGCAAATCAAAGATCGACACATGGGTTACGTCTGAATTATTAACCGGGTTTGTGGGACCTACTGCCATATTCTATATGTGGAAGATTGATATTGTTGTGGGTGGGACACTGATCTGCTTTTTGTCAAATCCAAGGATTGGATGAACAATATGGGTAGATGCCTGAATTATTATGAAAAAGGAAGTGAAAGCGAGCATTGAGCTATATGTGGACAATGACATTGCTGGGTTGACAGGGTGGTAACAGTTCTAGGACAAACCAAGGTCGAGATCTCTTAGAACAGAAGGTGGTAAATAAAAAGAAAAAACAAGAACGTTAAGTTGTAAAAGTAATGCTATTCATCGTCTTAATTCTCATCATCTCATTACGTGACATTGAATGATTAGAGACTATTTATTATATTTCACTTATACGTGAACTTATCATCTCATACCATATTATGAGATGATGATAAGATGATGAGAAAATAGATGATAAATATATCAAATACTGCTTGCAGGAATTAAACAGAATATACTTTATGCTGTTTAGATATTTTTTTTCCTTTCAATTTTCTTGTTCATTTTGGAAAAATGCAATTTGTGGCAATTATGTAAGCTGGGCAGCTGTAAAATACAAAGGCAAAGTAGAACTATAGATTTAAACAACAACAAATATGAACAGATTTTCATGTCAGACTTTAGACTGCACTAATAGAGGTAGTGAAGATCTTGCAAGTGATAACAATCCTATCTTTTCAACTTTACAAACAACAGGATTGAATGGGACAACTAGGACTCGGATCGAACCCCCATAATGATTATTGACAAGCCTCAAATCTTTACAAAATTGATTTTTCTTGTCAAGAAAGAATGGGAGAAAGAGGAGAAGAAAAGATATAACCAAAGAACAAAAAAGGAATAACAAGAAAAAAAAAATATCACCAAGGGCTGGCACTCCCTGATGGGCTCAAGCTAATCTCAGATGGGCTAAGGCTCAAAAGTTGCTCTAAGTACTCAGCTCCCAAGTCCTCAAATACCACCACATTTTGTGCCCTTGCTTCTTCTTTTCCTTTACTTTTCCTAGCCATGGATTTTTTTCTCATGGAATGCTTCCTCTTGAGTGCTACCACCGGCGAGCAGCCTGCCTCCTCACCGCCATACTTCATGCCTTGCAGTGACTCCCTGACCACTTCGACTGGAAAATTGAGCACAGCCAAGGTTCCCCTCATTGAAAATGCAGCTTGGTCGTATGCCAGAGCAGCTGCCTCTGCACTGTCAAAGGTTCCAAGCCATACCCTGATGCCATGCCTTGTTGAATCTCTTATCTCCGCTGCATACTTGCCCCACGGCCGCCTCCGAACCCCTCTATAGGACTTCTCTTTCTTGCAAGGTTCTTCTTCTGCAATGGAAGTGACTTCCTCTTCCTTGACAGCAACTATGGAATTGGTTTCCCATGTTTCCTTGGCTCCCTTGGCGATGACATCCAAAAGTAGCATTTCTTCGGAGTCGTTGAGGTTGAAGGGAAGTGAATTGTGGTGGAAAAGAAGCTCATCCCATGACAAGGATTCATCAAGTGATGACGATTCCAGTGAGAATTCTGAACTTGGGTGCTGAAAATAGCAGGATTCCATGGTGGAATTCAGGGTTTGGAGATATATTTCTATGGTCTTTTTGGGTGGTCTTGGTGTTGTAGTTGGCCTTTGTGGCAACTGTGTCGGTATGAGAAAGGTTTGAAACACCGAACCCTTTTTATACCCAAAGAAAAGAGGGGATTTGAATGAAGAAAAAGAAGAAGAGATCACAAGCCAAATATTAAAAAAATGAAACCAATAAATTAAAGCAAGTTGAGAGTAAGATTATTGGAGAAGGAGGATGTCCTTACATCCTAATTATTTTTTAATGCAAATATCTATTTTTTTTATAATTTATTTTTTAATGCAAATATCTATTTAGGTCCACATAATGGGGTGGGAGTGATTAAACCACGTGTGTCAAATGAGCATGGCGGCGAGGATGGACCCAGATAAATGGCATATAATTTAGGTGAGGCTTATTTGATCATGAAATGGCTTCTTTTGCTTGTCACGATAACTAGATTGCCGCCTATGTTCTATTTGGTGGGTGCTTTTCCTGGCAATAACGCTGGGTGGCGTCCAAAAGTTGTGGTGGATTTGGATGGTGATGGCATTGATGTTTAGGTAAATCCTTGGTTTATGTTTGTGGTTGCAAGAATCTGATTGGTTTTTTGTCCTTTTCTTAGGACATTAATCTAACCAATACAGTTGATACGTGCCCCCTAATCATGACGATTAATATCATAATCAACTTGTTATAATAATTATTATTTCATTTTCTAAAATAACAAGGTTTCAAAGTCATACGAGCAAGGAAACTTTTAACTTATAACATTGTTAATTATTTATGATGTCATGGAATCTGGAAAGAGTGATCATCTAGCCAATTTAAAATTATACTAATTAGATATAAGGATCGAGCACCATTTTTAAAATTGTCAAGCCTCAAAGAAACTAGAAGCAATGTTTAGACTATCTTTGCAATTTTCTTCATCATGGAAGTTCATCAGCAAACAGAGATACAAAGGAAAAGAAAAGTGTTAATTAGATTCATGCATGTTCTCCCTATGAATCATGGAGATGATGATCTTTCTGTGGAGAATAATTGAAAGGCTGTGAGGCATATTCTGTCATGAAAAAACTCACTTCTGGGACCTCCCATGTCATTAATAGGCCAGCAAGTGGCATTTAGTGGACATTAATATATATCAAGATGACCCGAAAGTGATTCTGAGACTTTGTTTCACGTTTATGCCATGCAGAAACATGACTTATATCCGACTAGGATTCATCTTCTCCATGGTTACGGGTCAATAAAATTTATTCCAGAAGTAGGGCAAATTAGAATATACAATTTATTTTTGGGTGGCCTTGGAAGTTTGGAGGTGCTTCTGGAACAGAGTTGTCTCCATCGATGATCGATCACATTATGGTAATCTATTCGCAAGTCCATTCATTTAGGAGGACTTTCAAGATTCAAACTTTTATTTCTATCAAAAAGTTGTTTGGACTTTCAAAGAGCTCAAGCAAGAGGGCCTGCATCTGGACCTTAATTAAAATGTCACAATCAAACATGTGCCACTTTCTTGGCAATCCTCATCATCTTTTAGTTTCTATCTGACAATTCATCTCATCTCGAGCGATGGATCATAGTATGTATTTAGGACTTGTTTATTTTTGCAATTATTCTCGTTTTCTCATTATAATTTTTTTAAATTTTTATATAATATAAAATAAATAATTTAATTTTTTTTAATTTTAAAATAAAAATAATATTAAAATAATATTTTTAATAATATTTTATTCAAATTTTAAATTTTATCTTAACTCATCTCATCTTATCTATAAAAATAAAAAAGGTAATTTATAATATGGAATGTTTTTGACAAGTCATCTAGTAGCCTAGATTTATCGGTTGGTTGATTTTCGAAATGGCCTCTCGAGTAAAAAAGCTTTCATGACCTATCATTACAATCACAACAACCAAAATGGGGAGCTTTTTAAAAGCACTGGATTTACAATTAAGTATTCAAAAGAATTTCCCACCTAATAGTGCTGTGTTAATTAATAGAAAATTCACTCTTTATAATTTAAGAACATTTTTATTGACTTGATTAAATACATCTTTAAAATTTAATTAATATTATTGTAGTCTTTTATATTTGGTGAATAACTGTAACTGAAATTTAAATTAATTTAAAAATATCCAATTCAATGTGAGCTCTCTTTGACACATATTATCTAAATTTTAATCATCTTTAAAACTTTGGCTAAACGAGGGAGGATGCTCCACGAAAGAGCAGAAAAAACAAAAGGTTACTCGACTCCACTCACGTGAGTGAACAGTTGATTAATTCCATGTGTGGGTCCAACAAATCTATAGCCTCCACAAGGCATTTAAATCTTGACCAGATAATGGTACTCCTGGTCGTGAAATGGTCTCAAGGTCATAACGATTCATGGTACATGGACATTTCCGACGATTCCATGTTTTTTGTTCTCTCTCTCTCTCTCATACAAATTGAAATTACAAGGACCCACAAAAAATGGCTGGTTCCTAGCCACGAGTTTTAGACCAAACCCTACCTTATATTTATTTTCAACCTCTAAGCTGCATAAATCAGCCGACGTCACGGGAAAATCGACAGTCAACATCGGCGCCATTTTCAATTTAGATAAATATGTAAAATATTGTAAGGGTTTGTCAACTTCACTCCATGCAAAAATGTCATATAATTCAAGCCTCTGAAGATTTTAAATCAACTTGTTAGAAATAAAAATAAATAAAATTCATGCATGCTTGCTCTAGATCAGGCGCGCGCGCGCGCACACACACAACATATATAAGAACAAAATTAGCCTTCCTAATTAAAGCAATTAACCTAGCTAGCTAGCTAAAATATTCATCAATTAGTAACTCTAGAAAATATTATAATTAGATCATGGATGTGATGAATTATCTTGCGTGTGACTGAAAGAAATTAATACTTTCTATACCATTTTCATTTATCTATCGATCGATCGGTTTAATTTGGTGGTGACTATCGAGCAACTTGCGCCATGTTTGTGATGCACGTAATCACTCATGAAGGCTTTCGTTTTCCAGCTTTTTGCACGCTCGTTCGTTTGTTTGTTTGGCCATATGGGACCGTGGAATAGAACATATAGGAGCATGGTGCATGCATGTCCGTATGTACACCTAAAATGGACGATTGATGGCGTAGAAATTAGGTGCATGGAGGTAGCTTTAGATCCATATATAATTTCTAGTTTTCAAATCAAAATTAATTAAATGTTGCATGCATACATTTAATTTAGATTTGGTTCACTTTCATAAAATTTCTCAATTTATATCATCTCATCTCATTATTACAAATTTTTTTTTAAATTTTCATATAAAATAAAATAAAATAAACAATTCAACTTTTTCAAATTTCAAAACAAAAATAATATTAAAAAATATATATTCTAATAATATTTTATTCAACTTTTAATTTTTATCTTAACTCTTCTCATCTCATCTGTGAAAATAAACGACGCTAATGTGCCCCAAATTGTGGTTGTTGGTTTTTGTCCACATATATATACTGATCGATCGATTATAGGGACGGAATTGCTCATGAGTTGTGTTGTTTTTGGTTTATGCTTTTCAAGATACCGGGAATCAAGCATTAACTTATTTATAAGCCAAAACAAAGAAAATGGCTATATTTCATTAATTTACTTGAATATTCTATAAAAATCAATAGCCCACGTGTGGCTTAAACATTAATTATAAGCATTAAAGCAAGTGCATGCATGTATCTCTTTGAAGTTACTTTATACCGTATAATCTTCTTCTTATAGGGAGAGTTTGAAAAAGGGAGATGAAGACAAACTTGCATGCATCATCCAATTTAGTAAAGCTTTTTGGAACCAAATATTAATAAATATCGGCCAGATATTATATATAAACATACTAAAAATATATATTTTTTGGTTAGTTATAAAGTGACGGGTGGTAATCAAGTGCTAGTACTCCATCTTTATCCATTAAAAAAAGCAAAAAAGAGAATGATTTGCTAATTCCCTTGTCGACCATGCATTAACCTGATTCAGTCGATAGGTTTCACTATCATTGAACTAGTCAATTCTGATGGCATAAGCATCCATCATCATTAACCACCTTAATTATTATACATATATATATACATATATATATATAGATTTATATGTGTGTGTATATTTATGTCCAAGTTGCATCCTAACAAACATAGAATATGTATGGAAAAGAGCTTGCATTGTGACCTTTATTTCCCATTTTTGGTTAGTGTCTTGATTTGTTTTATTTTTATAAAATTGGCTACTACTTAGTGGGCTTTTCCGATGGGATTTGCTCGAGATTGTATTACTGGATAAGGGTAATTGGGTGCATTAATTTAGCTTCAAGTACTTTTCATGGGTAGGCAGCTCTTATTATATGTAACCGGCCATAGCCTTAAAATACTCCATGTGCGCATTCAGTAGCATAATGACAGTAATCAATCCAATTTTTATAAGTTGTATATCCTCAGTCGATAAAGAACTATATATCTAAATGTATTTTGTATATTAATAATGGGAATGATCCTCCATTAGACAGTTATACTATATTATTTCAGTTTGTTCAATATTAAGCATGCTTGATTAGGAAATAAACCCCTAAGCAGCAGTGGAATTCTATGAATATTTTTGGGTTTTGTTTCCAAGCAGGAAGCTCTGGGTGATGTTCTTTTTCCACTATAGTTTTTTTGTTTTTAATTTACAATAAGGTTTTTCTCCGTCTTAAGTGAGGGTTGTTCTTTTATAAAAAGAGAGGTGGCTTGATTAAAAATAAAAACAAAAAGGCATGCTTGATTAGGAAAAAAAAGAACAGAGCCTTAAAATCATGTTAATTATCTTAATTTTAATCCAAACCAAAAGGTTTAGATTCTCACCCACCATAATTTGCATGTGTCCAATCTTATAAATTAATTACGACCGTACTACGTTATTTTATGTTTAATATTTAATGGTACTTTTTTTTTTCTCTTGTTTGGAGAAAATTAGGAATTAATGAGACTTGGTTATGACTTATGGATACAAAATTTTACAGAGCTATAATAATAAACATACTTCTATAAAACCGTCATTTTTGAATCTTTGGTCAAGCTGGTTTTTGAATGTCTCCATTGCACGTGCAATACACACATTCAAATATACATATACATATATATATATATATATATTACAAAAGTCCATGACTGCTGCCCATGATGATCAATTCTCACTTTAGAGGTTCGGATCGATATGCGGCAAAAACATATATATATTAATAGATAAATCAAGTATTAAATTGGGATTTCTCTGCTTTAATTAATTAATTTTGTTTGCAAATGAAGTTAAATGAAATCAGTTTCAACGCCGTGATCATGCGAGATCAATAGGGTACCTTATCGACCGTTTGCTTGGTCGTCGGAGTTCAGTGAAGAGAACGAACCACCATCTGTGCCAGTGTGGGTGTTTTTGCCTGGACTTCCTCCAAACTTTTACCATACATCAGTGCTTAAGACAAGCACGGCGCCGATTGGGAAGTTTATACATAAAGATAATCCTACGGCATGTGCTACCGGAACTGATGGTGCTAGGGTGTGCTTAGAGGTGGACGCACCGTGAACCAATCAACCACTTTTGGATTGGTTGCCTGGTATGTCTCGTAGCAGAAGACAGGAGGTCTACTATGAAACCCTTCCTGCGTACAGTCATACATGAAAAGTGCAATGCCATAATTTGAAAACATGTAGATTTGGTATACAAAAACAGAAGAAGCAATCTAAGGGTGGACAGGCTTGGGTTAAGAAGGGTAAGTAGTCCGGTGCAGGAAAGGAACAAGTCGATGGCTCCCAGTCAAGGGTGGTCGTTGTACCATCGATGGAGGATCCGGGTGAGACTGGTGTAGTGCAACCTGCTAGCGGTTTGATGGAGGGGTCATTCATGGTGGATCCTGTCTCTAATAAACAGGTTAGCAATTGTATAGAAACTGGTTTGGAGATGGTAGTGTGCAGCTCTCTGTAGGTGGACCATGAGATACAACAGGGCTAAAAAAATCCTATGACCTTGGTGGCTAATAAGGAATCAGTGGGTGTAGGAGTGATTAGTGAAGACGAGACCCTGAGGGGTGATGGGATGCATGCGACGGGAAAGGAGGTTACTGCTGTGGACCAGATAGGAGATGGGATGGCCTGGAGAGATGTTTCAACAGTGTCCAAAAATCAACGTGTGTTGCATGATTCACCAGTGCAGCAAGTTTAGAAGGGAGATGGGCTAACTACATTGCCTGAGGTTTTTGAGCTTGCTATTCAGGAAGTGATGGTAGATAGCTCCGGGATTGAGCATCCAGTGCAGGAAGATGGTGAGGGTGGGGTGATTTCAAATGGCCGCGTAGTGAAGGCTACGTCTGTAGGGGTCCCTGTGGCAGATGATGAGATAGAGGTAGATGAGGGAGATGGTGTCGAATGTGAGTTGGACCTGAACCTCAACTTGGAAGAAGTACAATCTGAACATGAAGTTGAAAGGGACAATCTGAAGGTAGATAAGAAAGACTATAAGACAGATTCAGAAGTGATAAGAAACAACGTTGACATGTTTAAAAAAAGTAGCTCTAATAGGGCTGTGATCTGCCCCTCTAAACTTAATCTATGATTAGTCCAATCATTTTTTGGAATTTAAGGGGAGTTGGCACCTCACAGATGAGATTGTGGAAGATTATTAAAAAATTCAAGCCTAATATTTTGGCTCTAGCGGAACCTTTTTTGTTGGAGAACAAAATTCCTAATTTCTTGAGTTAAGTTTAAATGTGATTATTATCTTACTAATGAAGCTTCTGGTGGTAAAATTTGGCTGTTGTGGAACTCGACAGTAAATGTGCAATTGTTGACTAGTTCCAGTGTATTTGTCAGTGAAAGTGGAGGAGAATGGGCATGTTTTTATTCTAACTGTTGTGTATGCTAAATGTAATCATCTTGAGAGAAAGACTCTTTGGGAGGAGTTGGAGGCTAGTGGTAGTGGTCACATTCCGTGGGTTCTTTGTGGTGACTTTAATATTATTAAGGATGATTCAGAAAGAAGAGGTGGACATCCTCGTCAGTTTGCTGTGATGGCAGACGTCAGCTTGTTTACCCATAATTGTGGCTTACTGGAGATGTTTCACAAAGGTCCGAGCATGACATAGTGTAATGGGCAAAGCGGTTTGGCGAGGAGTTGGGTCATGTTAGATCGATATTTTATTGACTCTAACTTTCTTAACTATTTTCCAAATGTGTTTTATCAGGTTTTGGCTTGCACTACGTCAGATCATTCTCCTTTGGTGATCTAAATGGAAGAAGATCTTTTCAGGTATGGACCTAGTCCCTTTCATTTTCAATTTATGTGGACTGATCATGTTGATTTTCTTAGTCTTGTGGAAGGCATGTGAAAGAGAGTTTGGATTTTGGGCTTAATTAAATGGCTTTTAAATTGAAAATGGTTAAGGTAGCTTTAAAAGAGTGAAACAAGAGTGTTTTTAGTAGGACTAATGTCATTATTCAGGAGTTAGAGCAACGTATTGAGAGACTAGAAATCAGTCTCCA
>QEOT01124190.1:162419-193625 GCA_003123785.1 Pterocarya stenoptera | reverse complement strand
TGTACGGCTCTTGGGTGTACAAACGGGATATGACTTAATTGGAGGAGTGTTAGGAAAAGCTCGGTGGTACGTGTTGAATAATTGTCAGGAGATTGATGATTATCTCAGGTATGTCGCTGCATACTTAGAATAATTCTAATTAAAAAATATATTATATAACTCATTTGTTCAAATATTCTATTCTTTTGGACTTCCATACAGTGAGCACTTGGACAGACTTAGGACAGAAGGCTTAGAAAATATAAAGGTGAGACACGAATAAGAATTTCTAGGATGGTTTTAACAATGCGTATGCATTTTAAATGTCCCATAACTTAAAATTACTTTGAACCATTTTAATTTTTGTTTACTTTTAATAATTTTGTTACTATTTCAATTGTTAGATTTTGGAACAATGTGCTAAAGATTCCGCATCAGTTTCTTCTGAATTGCATGTATTGGCCTGTGGTCTCCCACATAGAGCACTTCGATACACTGCATGCATGGTTTGAGGTTATAAATTCCATATTATGGACCGTGAATGTAATCGAAAGACGCAAAACTGTGGTTTGTTAGTCGAGGGAAGTTATGAAACAGATGATATTGACTACTATGGTGTCATATCTGACATTATTAGATTAAAATACCTGGGTGTGAATGTGACATATGTTTTTAAATATGATTGGTGGGATATAGGCAGCGGTCGGTTTCAATACATAGGGATAGTCATTTTACGATCGTCAATACTACATGTAAATGGTACGAAGATGATCCATTCGTAATGGCTTGTCAAGCTACCCAAGTCTATTACTTGGTTAATCCAATGAAAGGGGCCGATGAAGATAGTGGATAGATAACTTGGAGAGTCGTACAAAAATTTGTTCCTTGAAATATCTATGATGCATGAATGGTAGCGGATCACTATCATAGTGGAGATGAAGATGACACTCTGATTATAAAGGCCTACCAGGAAGATGGAGAGGGTATTACTTTATTTGTTGACCTTNATGCATGAATGGTAGCGGATCACTATCATAGTGGAGATGAAGATGACACTCTGATTATAAAGGCCTACCAGGAAGATGGAGAGGGTATTACTTTATTTGTTGACCTCGGTGCACTTGAACTAATCCCTCTATGTAGAGATGACGTCCGACCCGTACATCTTGACCCATCCCTATTAAATGATCATTCAGTTCATGAAATAAGTGAAGAAGAAGAAGAGTGCAAAGAGGAAGTTGATGAAGAAGACGAAGAAGAAGATGATGATGACGAAGATTTTATTGAAATCGATTCTGAAACAAGAATGGAAAATACATCTGGAGATGAAGAATAAAAGTATTAAGTATTTTATTTACATAGGTGATAGTAAAATACAATTTTTATAAATTTTTATATACTAATTGTTTTTAAATATTAACCATTTTCAAGAATGCCACAAAAATGACAACGAAGAAATGTGCCTCTTCCCCCAAGTCCCAAACCCGTTCACGACTCCCCAACTGAGGACTCCGCTCTTGAACAAGTTAATACACAAGAGACAAACAGCTAGTCGACACCTACTAGTAAGGAAATTTTGTTGATAATTAATTATATTTCAATACTTTGGGGACTATATTTAATAATTTTAAAAATATTAGCTGATGCCTTGTCCCGTTGCGGACGTGGCTTAGCACATGGCCTTGCTCTGAAAAGAAATATAAGGTATGAAAAAATGAAGGTCAACATTCTTGATACCTTCAATGGAGGAGTGGATGATAGTGCAGTATCGCTTTCCTCCAATGTTGGCACACTAGTCCGAACTTATACCCCATTTTATGTATAATCAGGGAGAAAAGTTCCGAATGAGGTGAAGGATCACATTCAGAGTCGTGTATTAGTGAGTTTATATACGAACGTAAATTGTTTTTAGAGACGTTTTGAGTTCATATTTTTGATATAATTCACTTCTTAGGATGAATTTGATCTCAATTTTGGAAATAACAGGATGTGCGAACTGTGAATGTTGATGGTTACATTATTTTGGTGTCACAAGAGACGATGTCAATACCACTTCAAGAAATTCAAGACGTTGGAAGAGTCTGTTTAGTCTCTTTTTCAAAAAATGAAGTTAGACGATTGGAGGAAGTATTGTGATCTTTTCGCAAGTCCAGATTATCAGGTATTCTATATTTATTCCCTATAACTTATTTACATCTATATTGGTTTCATATATTATATTTAACATTTTTAATTTCTCATGCAGTACTTAAATTCTATCAATGTACATAATATAAAGCTTTGACAATCCACCATCGCACCGGTTCAAGGTCATTCCAATATCTTGCCAATAAAATGATAATTAATATCTTGTTAATTCTCACTCATTTTTATTATATTCTTTTATATAAGTACTAATATTATTTTTTAAAATTGCTAATGTGGCTTAGTTAGAAACGTGATGATTCTGAAAATTTCTCCATTATTCATATCTATGTTGTTACTCATATTGATGAACACAGTAAATGGGTTGATCCTGTCACTAAAGATAATTATGTAAGTGATGTTATTTTTTGTGAATAAATTCTACAACATGTGAATTCATATTATGTTTGATTCCTCATTTCTTTTAATATGTTACTTATTGTGCATTTTTGTTGTAATTGTAGGAAAAAATGATTGAAACTCAATCAGCCTCTGAGGAATCATCTCCTAGTGACATAAACATATTCACACAAGTACTCGGGATCAAGTCTAGTTTGGTAAGAGGTTTGGGACGTTCTTTCAAGTGTACCAATTCATCCTTTATGACCTCAACTTCAGAAGTTAATAATCTTACTAAAGATTTAGATGCAGCACGCTAAGAAATTGAGCAGATGAATTCAAGATAGAGGAGTTTGATTTAGAGACGCGTTTGCAGGAACAACAAAGAGACCACGATGAGAGAATACACATTGAAGTCCAAGAGCAAATACAGAGGAAAATGATGGTTCAGATGGAACGTGTTTTGTCACTTCAGCACGATCGCGTTTGGTGAGGAAAGAATAAGAAATGATCAAAATATCGTTATCATTAACATTATTATAAACTTCTATTGTCTATTTTTGCGACCCTATAAGATATTATTAGTTGTTATATTTTATGGTGTAATATGAAACAATTTATATACTTTTTTAATTTTGTCAAATTACTATTTCTGATCATAACGTTCACATGTAAAGAATAAACGTTTGAACATGGTTTCACGTTTGAATCAACATTTGAATAAAATACCACTAAATTCCAACAAAAAGTTCAAATGTAAGACACTACGTTCGCACGTTTCAATGGACAAACGATCTAAATGTTTGAGTGATTAAAAAATATACATGCGAACGAGAAACTAACATCTGAACGTTAAAAATTTTATGTTTGAACTCTTCTCCTTTAACATTCGAACGTTACATTCAAACATCTCCGAGATAACATTCGAACGTTGTTACGTTTGAACGTAAGTATCATTCGTGTTAAGCAAAAACAACGAACGTTTAATTTTTTATGTTCGAATGCTAATTGATTGGCTTAACGTTCGAATATCGGTTGATACGTGCGAACGTTACTTTCTGTGATGGATTTTAACTGTCACAAAAAAAATCACGTTCTAACGTTACATCTCATGGAAGACTTCCAACTGTCACGATTGAATAGTAAATTGTCACAAAAAATATTATGTGATGCCTTTTAGGTGACGGTTGTGGTGACAATTTCCAACTGTCACAAAAACTTTTTGTGACGGTTTGCTTATTTTTTGTGACGATTTCGTCCGTTGCAAAAGTCAAAATCTGTTGTAGTGTTTTTGCAGATAAGATGAGATACTTTTTGTGACGATTTGCTTATTTTTTGTGACGGTTTTGTCCGTTGCAAAAGCCAAAATCTATTGTAGTGTTTTTGCAGATAAGATGAGATGAGTTGAGATAAAAGTTAAAAATTGAATGAAATATTATTAAAATATATTTTTTTTAATATTATTTTTTTTTATTTGAAAATGTTGAATTGTTTATTTTATTTTGTACGAGAATTTGAAAAAGTTATAATGATTAGATGAGATAAGATGAGATGAGCTGAAAAATTATGTAAAAGTGAACGAGGTTAGTCTTGGAGAAATTTTATTTAATTACAGCATGCAAGAGATGACAATGGATTAATCATGGAATTATGGCGGCTGCGTTTGAAAAATAGATCCTCTTTGTCTTGTGAAGCACAAAAGTCCCCTCCCATTGTCTCACGTTACCGAATAATATATATATATATATATATATATATTTATTTATCGACACTTGCAGTACTCTTCACAAGTTAGCCTGGGTGTTCATAATTAATGTTGTCGATCGCGCTTCTGGAACTATGGAAGGCAATCGAATCCGGCCAAGAGAAAGTGGGTCATTGTGGCAGAGAGGAGAATGGAAGAGTTTATCAGTAAAGGAAGAAGTAAGCTCATGTGAGAGACAGAGAATCAAGAGAGAGACCGAGATATAGGTTTTAACAGAAATTAGTATTAGGGTTTTACTGTTCATAAATACGAGTCTATGTACATGCGGAATTAAACGTACAGTGCTATTTAATAATAAAAGTAATGATATTCGCACAATATTTTTCACTACGCATTTCATAATTTTATCTTAAAATAAGGATATTTTTATTTGAAAAGTAACATTACATATACGAGATATTTTACAAAAGTACTCCTCATTTTAAAATATAGTTGTGTGAAGTATTATGAAAAATATTATGGATATATATGGCTAAATAATCCTCTACAGTAAGACATCTTTCAGGTGTTCCTTTCAAGATGTGAAATTAAGGTCCTATAGGTTGTTGGATCATGAAGGTAATTCAATGAAAGCAAAGGCCGGAATCATTGCAAAAGAGAAGGACAAGCCAAGTAGAGTTTGTCAATATATTTACGAGCCTATAACCCGCGCAATGTGCGGATTGATGTGTATATTGTGTATGAAGGAGAGAGATTTAGAAAAAAACTGAATTTTAGATTAGAGAAATTCAAAACGGTTTATAGGGTGGTTTAGTTGACAAAACAATATAAAATATGAAGTAATTTTATTTAATTACAACATGCAAGACATCGGCGGACCTACTAAGGGGCAGGGGGTGGACCCCCCAAAGTATGAAAAAAAATTATATACATATTAATTTTTTATGATTTAATAAGATTATATTAATCTCATCTTGTGTTGGTCCCATCTCTAAAAAATTATCTTGGCCCCCTTTACAAAATTATTTTGATCTTATAGATTATTTTGACGTAGAAATAGAATAAAAAATATTTTATTTTAGCTTTTAACTTTACTTGGCCCTCTTACAACACATTCCTGGTCCTGCCACTGATGCAAGAGATGACAATGGATTAATCACCGAATTATGGCGGCTGCGTTTGAAAAATAGATCCTCTTTGTCTTGTGAAGCACAAAAGTCCCCTCCCATTGTCTCATGTTACCGAATAATTTATATATATATTTATTTATTTATCGACACTTGCAGTACTCTTCACAAGTTAGCCTGGGTGTTCATAATTAATGTTGTCGATCGCGCTTCTGGAACTATGGAAGGCAATCGAATCCGGCCAAGAGCAAGAGGGTCATCGGCCGGGCAGAGAGGAGAATGGGAGAGTTTACGTAGTTAAGGAAGAGGTAAGCTCATGTGAGAGACAGAGAATCAAGAGAGAGACCGAGAGATAGGTTTTAACAGATTAAAGTTAGTATTAGAGTTTTACTGTTCATATATACGAGAGTCTATGTACACGAATTAGGGTTATTAAAACGTACAGTGTTATTTAATAATAAGAGTAATGATACTCACACAACATTTTTAACAATACATTTCACACTTTTGTCTTAAAATAAGTAACGTTACATGCATATACGAGATATTTTACAAAAATACTCATCATTTTAAAATATAGTCATGTAAAGTGTTATAAAAAATATTGTCGATATATATATATAAATATATGTATATATGGTTAACTATTCCTCTACAGTAAGACATCTTTCATATATGGGTAGACGTTCCTTTCAAGATTTGAAATTAAGGTCCTAGAGGTTGTTGGATCATGAAGATAATTCAATGAAAGCAAAGGCCAGAATCATTGCAAAAGAGAAGGACAAGTAGAGTAGAGTTTGTCATTATATTTATATGTGCATAAAAATAAGGCTCCATAGCTGAGGCAGATCAGGAAATATTTATATGTATATATATATAGCTTTACTATGCTTGTGAAAAGAAAGGAATAGCTAGCTTTCCTATTTCCTCCGAGACAGAAGACTATTTGATTGGTTGGACTTCCCACAGCTTTGCACACGTTTAATACTTGAATTGTATTCTAAGCTAAGCAAACCGACAAATGAGCTGGTCGCATAGTTGTATGTCCAAATAACTTTATAAATCATATTATTTAGTGTTATATTTTAAATTGATTAACCTGTAAAATCACTCTAAAATGTGAAATATCAGTCAGTGTGATTAAGGTCTTGTTTCCCAATAGAGATCATCTCTTCTCATCTAAAAAATTCTCATAATACAAACATCACTCAGACACAAAACACTTTTCGATTTCAAACATTCAACTTTTTCATTTAATAATTACCTAATCATTAAAATTTTTTCAAACTTCCAAATAAAACATAAAAAAAAAGACTTTTTTAAATTTTAAAACAAAAATAATATTAAAAAATAATATTCAAATAATATTTTATCTTTATAATATTTTTATTAACTTTTTTTTTTTTCAAAACTCAATAAAACATCTTAACTCAAACTACTTCATAATTATTCACAAACCATTCAACTACTATTCATGATGAGAAATGATATTTATAGATGTGGAGTTCACAAGTACCGCACAATCTCTTTGAAAAAAAGTGAGTAAATAAAGAATCAACATAAAAAAAAAATTATTTTTTAACAGTGGACCACACTCTTTTTCAAAACGATTATGCGGTGCTTGCGCACTCTACGACTTGATGTAGCATTACTCATTCATGATATAATTCAGATCTCATCTCATTATCCAAGCATCTATCTCCTAAATATAACAAAATCAAAGATAAAAATTAGTATTGCTTACCTCATTTAAAAAAACCTATGTACAAATCTTATAAATGATTGATTAACATTTGATCAAAATATCTTTTAGATGCCTTATTAATTATAAGATACACGTCATGACATGAATAAAAACCCAGAACGAGAAGTTAAGACCTAAATCTAAATATGTACGAAAAAAAAAGAAGAAAATTCTATACACCATACTACCATCCCTCTATATAAGATGTGTCATATTTATCACAATTAGATGATCCTTTATTGAATGATTCTTTATCATCCAAGGGTGATAAATGTACCATATCTTACATATAAGTGGGATAAAAATATGATGAGAGTGTAGTGTATAGCATTATTAAAAAAAAAACTCAGTCTTTGCATGCACCCCAATTATTTTGGACATGATCTAAATATCACATGGTATTTATGAGAGAAGATACGCGTTTTCTTTTTCTGTTTTCAAAATGAAAAAAACTTGTCATGATGATGGGGACCAATAAGTATGCCTAGCTATCGCCATATCTTTTATCATGCCTTATATAATTTGATTAATCCCATAATTTGTGTGACATATCGAAATTAATAAGTATTATTGTCATTTAATAAGGCCTAAACCATGGGATGTGCTATAATATTTTGTCTGTTGTCATTGTTGGTAGCAAGCATGCGCCATGCATTATTGAAATCTTGCTTGCGATTCTTTCTCTAAGTTCCTAACACCTAATAATTAAAATAAATTGAATGAGTCTTGGACAAGTAAATCATATAAATATAAGTTAAATAATATCATAAAATAATAAATAATTAAATCGAGAAATTACATGGCCGAATATATATATAATATTGTTTCAAGTTCAACGAAATCAAAGGTTTGGGTTGGATTGGAAATTTATTAGTTTCAATAATATAAATTAGACCAAAATCAAGTCTTTTTAAAAGAGTTTGACTTTAGTCTAGACCAGCAAAAAATATAAAATGCACAATCTCTTCGATCTTTGGCATATCAAAAGGAATGTTTAGTTGCTGATCATAAAAAAAAGAGAGGAATATTATTTAGATGTTAGAAAGTACTGATCATATACGTTTCCTCTAATTCGCTTCAAATGTCCAATGTTCCATTGATATATTATAATATTGTGTCTAATGTCAATTGTTACATCATGTCTAAAACTCATTAATTATTCATGAATAAGCATTTTCTATGTCAATGCAACCAATGCAAGCTGGCTTTGATTCCAATGAATTGAAACATGCCTCATTCTTCTTCAACTTGTTATGTCGGCCTTTTGTCATCCGATCTATTTATAATCATTTTTCCGATCATCAACTCATCTTTTCTCTATAATGTTTTTGTTTGACTTTTAAGAGTAAATTAAAATAGATTAGAGTGGAGGAAAATGAGACAAGGATAACACAATAAGATCACTTTTTTCATGGTTAAGAGATAAATAATTAATGGTGATAGGAGCAGTCGGGTGATAATGTTTTGGAAAAGATTAGAGAATAAGATAGGAAGTTATTGATTAATCTTCTGAAACGAGAGGAATTACTTCGGAAGCAAAGATCAATAACTTATAAATCTTTTATTCTGAAAGCCTCTCACCGCAGGGGCAAAATAATTGAATTCTGATAAGTACCATATATATAATTACTTCCAGCACGCCAACAATGAATAAAATTTTCAAAGAATTTACTGTAGTTGAAATCAGGCATGCATGCTCTTGATCAAATGCACCCCACAAAAGCCCCTAGATGCGATGGTATATATATATATATATGCCCCCTCTCTTTTTTAAAAGATATTGGCATACAGCAGGAGACTCAATCACTAATCATTTACTGCATGCTCTTAATTCTGGCCAAATTCTCTCCGAGTGAAACTATACACATTGTGTTAATCCCAAATACAACAAACCCATAGCAAATCACATATTATAGACCAATGAGCCTTTGTAAATGTATACCATGAGTTAAATATTGCAAAGTGTTGGCCAATAGATTTAAGTATATTATGTCAGATATAATCTTCGGCCAAAAGTCAAACTGCTTTGATTCCATGCAGACAGATTAATCACTGGCAATATCCTTATAGCTTCTAAAATTGTGCATTGGTTGAACAAGAAAATAAGAGGAACAAAGGGTTTCATGTCCATTAAATTGAATATGAGCAAAACTTATGATAGGTTTGAATGGGGTCCTTGAGAGGGGTTATGCATTGGTTGGATTTTCATAGAAAATCTGTTGATGGTTTGTGTTTCTTCTATGTACTACTTATTTGTGCTTTGTGCAGAAGACTTCTCTTCCCTATTGACACGGACATTGGTGTGAATTTGTAGGGGAGCTCAAAGAATAGTCATCACCTTTTCACTGATGAAGCATCCTATTCTGTCGAGCTCATACAACTGAGGATTATCATTGTAAAAAACAAAGGTATCGATTTGTAGGGGAACTCACGCTCCTATTGTGTAAGGGCCCCACCAACTCAAGGGGACAAATTAGCAATGGAGTTGAGTGGAAAGAAAGATGAAGAACACTCCATTGGTTTGGTGAAGAAAATAGTTGCGAGTGCTGCAAAGTGTAGTTAGTCCAACATGTGGGCAAGCAAGCACCTTGTGTAAGGCCTGGCAGGCACATCATAGCCTGAGGTGGAGATGGATGTCTCGCCTTACGGTAGGCAAGCTAGAAAGGCTGCTTACTGTGAGGGCGAAAACGAGGAGTTGGAGAGGCTAGTGGATTTGATGAGACAAGAGTTACCCGCCCAAGGAGAGCAACAATTAAGGATAAACAGGGCCAAATATGTGTGTTTTTCGGAACAATATAGAAAATGTCATAAGAGTGGCAGTGTCGTACGTTCAAGCGCACAATCCACCTGAAGGGTCACATCTAGAGTTGGTTTACAAAAGGGTTATGACTTTGCATGTCATACCATGTGAACCCAGAGGTATGACCCAATTGCACTTGGAAGACCCTCATTTAAGGAAAGACTGAGAGTTGGCAGGTTGTAAGGAGGTGCAGACCATGCACAATTTTCTGTCTCTTTCATCTTGTAGAATGACAAACGAGCTTGAAAGACTGCTATTTAAGCGTACCTGGAGCTAGAAGGACATCTGATAGTCCCACCCTGTAAAATAGATTTGGATGTGGGACAAAGTCTCACTTTTGATATCTTAAACACTTGAACAGTTGTGGAGCCGAATTCTTTGGAGAAAGCAAGGAATAAGTTGCATAACAAAGTAGCAAATCCGATGTAGTGAGGTAGGTTAGGTTTTAAGACAGTATTGGGAATATGGAGTGAATGTTGTATGCAAGAGGCATATGTGTATTCTGTAACCTTCCCCTTTCTGAACATGAATAAATATGTTATACTCATTCTGTTTATCTTATGTTTATTTCTTCTATTTTGAGACTTTGAATGTGTTTGCTATTTTTCCCCTGACTTATGATCTTGGTGTGAATATCTATATCTCTGTGTGAGTAAGTGTTTTGCCTCAATAAGCATGGGACGAGATGGAGTTCCCCAAACTATTCTTGCGAGACCGCCATGAGATTCATACGAGTAGAGGGATTCTCTGTGAAAGATTCGGGTGGGGTGGTATCGTGCTTGGTCTCACCTGATAGTCGAGATTTAGAATCCCCCTACATATCATGTGTTTGTGTCCTCAATTTGGTTGGCCAAGTAGACATTTTCCCGGTGCAACATGTTGTCTCTGTGTAAGAGTTGACCTTTGTTGGGGTACAAGTGAGTTGACATGCACCAGGTTGGTGGCCCATCAAGCGACGTATGTCTGTGTGATGAATATCTATGTGATGAACTTCTATGTAAAGATGATTGTGCCTTTAGAATCAATGCAGCTTTGTGGATTTTACCTACTGGAGTGAAGGGCAATTCCTTGCCGAAATATTACTTATGCTTTAAAATATGTTGTGACGAGGATAATTCCTAGGAGGTTGATTCCTCACAATATTTATGTGTGTGTGTGGTTCACTAAGAGGGTGATTCTTTACCACATTTATGGATCCCTATATCTATACCTGAAAGGGTGATTCCTCTACCACGCATACCTATATGTGTCTTTCCATTGCTTACATGAAATTATTCATTACATCTTCAAGAGCATTATCTCGCATTAGCAGTCTTGTCATAGCTGCCTAATCTATCTATGATTTCATCCTTGAAACCATTGACTTTGATGCAGAGTTAGAATCAGGAGTGATGCCCGAGGAAAAGGAGTCAATCCACTCGAACCCTGAAGGTCAAGGCTTGTCTCTGTCATAGGAGCAAAGTGTTTTTTTGAGATGTACATAGTCTTTTCTAAGAGGCAACCACTTGTATTCGTTCCACCGCCCATTAATCAATGAACAAACTGTTTAGGGTTGTACATATTTCAACATTTGGAATTAATGAAGGATGACATTAATTATTCCTATATTGTGAATTTAGATTTTCTGGAACTACAAGGTCGTAGTCATAGACTAATCCTCTATTTTTCTATTGCGACTTTATGTCTGAAACTTGACACGTGCACTTACATCCAGACGAGGCACACCAGATTCCCAACCAACATTGGGTGTTGACCACCTGGCTATCACCCTTGGCACCACAAATTCTGCCAAGATCTTTACCGAAGAACGGCGTGCCACGTATTGTGTTGCAGCTTCTAGTGAGACCGTAAACGAATCCAAGACCAAACTTACATTCAATAAGAATCCTAGTAACGTACATCAGAGAAGAATCAAGGAGATATGGGGAGTGCAAGAGGCTATGGGACATTAAATATATTGAGGTTTACTAGCTGTAATTGGTAAATCAAAGTTTAGATCCTTGAGAGATCTCAAATAAAGGTTTGGACAAAATTACAAGGCAAAAGGAAAAGTTGCTATCTCAACCAGGCCAAGAATTATTAAGAAAGGCAGTTTCATGTTAATGTTACAGATTCTCAAGTCGGCAAAGGATGCAACTCTAATGATCATGTAGGCCATGACTTAAGTCAAAGCATATCTCTAGACAAGCCTTATCATGCCGTATTCAATCTTCAATCTTCAAGATCCTCATATCCAAGTTAGCTTATTATCAAATATTCTATTGTTACATACTAAGATTGTATTTAATTCTTTGTTTTCATTATTAGCTTGATTGATTAGATATACATAAATTACAGTATTTACTTAACTGTTGCAATTACTCATGAAATTGTGTATATAAACACCTTTAGCATATCAATGAAATCATTGAGCTTTTGCTGGCATCCTTTGTTTGTTTTCTTACATGATATCATCAGCCAAATAGTTTATCCCAATTTTGATCCAAATGGCTGAAATCTCCTCTCACTTCTTCCTTTCTTATCCCCAGCATTACACAATTTACCTCCATTAAAATTGACACCTCAAACTTCTTGGGTTTCTCAATTTTTGCTTGTCTTGTGCACCTATGACCTCCTTGGCATCATAGAAGGCACAAAATCCTGCCCTCACTAATATCTTCCTACTTATGAAGATAATCTTACCCTCTAATTCAATCCAGCCTTTGTCCAATGGACCAAAAAGGATTAGCTTATACTAATGCCACCCTCATTGAAGGTGTCCTTTCCATTGTCTATGGTCTCAACACTGCTAAACATGTATGGACCTCATTTGTTGCTAGTTTTGCTTCACATTCAAGGTCTTGTATAGCCTAGATAAAAAGAAAATTCCAAACTCTCCATCAAAACTCAAAATCATGCACTGCATCTCTTCTATTGGCTAAGCAATATGCTGACCAATTGCTACCGTGGGCAAATCTCTTGAAGATGATGATCCCATCTCTAATATTATCAGTGGTCTCCACCCAAGTTATACTCCCTTTGTGATTTTAGTGGTTAACTAAAATCATTTTAGAAGGTGATTCTTCTAACATTATAGATAGTCTTCAAGGAAAGTCTCCACTGCTTTCTCATTAGGGATGCATCTTGGAATAGCTTAGAGCACTCATAAAATTTTCATGAGGTTTCCCATGCCGGTAGAGAAGGGAATGAAGCCGCTCATATAAGTACATGCGCAAAAGGTTACAAGTATATTGAAATCCAAGATAGGCAACCAAATCATTCAAATTGGACTAGCCCTTGAAGCACTTGTTGGAGTTTATCATTGCTACAATGGAGTGGTCATTCAATTGGTACCAGTCATGAATTCTTCCCTGGAAATTTTGTGTAACACCATTAGAGTTGGGTTGAATTTAAAATTTGAGAAGTGCTACAGACACAAAGGAGTTACATAAAAGTAAATCCACAAATTGACGCGACTTCATGTAATCTATTAAATCTACTTTACTATAAAAGTAACTTTACAATTTTAGGTACCACATCAAGCCACGTCACTTTGAAGGTTTACTTTTGTGCAATTCTTTTGTAGCTAAAGTATTTCTCTTAAAATCCTAGGCTGTGATGATTACACTTGGAAGTTTTGAAGAAAATATCTAAAGCTTGAGGGCAAGCTTCTTTCAAGGGTGTGAGAATTATTGTGTTCCCAAAGTAGCCAACTAATCTCCTGCCAACGGTAAGCCATGAGACATTATAACCTTCCATAGAAGAACCAACAAGTGACAAGAAGATGATATAGGCCAATGACACATGTTCTTGGAAATGGACCAAAGAGGATTGCTAGCAATAGTAATTTTAGATATCTATATTTTGTAGTTATTTAATGCACTTGTTCTTTCAAAATATTGTCAATTATTAAGTCTTGATACATTAGGGTAAGAGTTACTATCAATTATGGGTAGTTATCAGTCGTTTCCTGTATGTGTGTTTAATCTGTTAGATAGATGAAGAATGTTTAGAAGAAACTTGTGAGTTTATGTATTTGCTAGAGTGGCTTCTTGAACAACCAATTATGTTCAATTGCAGTATAATTATTGTAGTTTTGTGTTAGTTTGGTACCTTTCAAAGAAGATGTTTCAAAACCCATAAATAATTCATCTTAACCTCAAAGAAATTTCAATTCAAATCACAACAATTGATCAGAATAAATCCTAAATCAAATCCCTGAAAAAAAATCACCTTATACAACTCATTTCCCTCCCAACGATCCCCTGCTTTCTATCTTCACTCGTAGTGGGTTTTATTTTTTCTATCCTAAATCCAAAGTGAAAGACATTGCCATAGACTACAACCCATGCAATGGATATCAGAAGATTCAATTTTGATGGTTGCAAGTTTTGAACCACTGATGATATGTTGAAAAACAAGCTGATCATCCCAACAAGAAAAGCAACTCGTACCGCCAAGGCGTTGGCTATTGAAAAGTATGTACAATGCTGCCATTTTCATATCTAGAACCTATAATTTTTTTTATTTGTTTATTTCATTTTGAATTAACTTTTAGTTCCTTGGAGACTTTGTATGTGTGATCAAAATGGGTTTATGTTCTAAATTTGAATGTGTTTTCAATTATGGACACAGTAATAATAAGTTGAACGAAAGAGAATTATGGCAGATCAGGAGCTAAGAATCTTCAAAAACACTAGTGCAAATAGGACTGAAAAGATGATTTACATTACATTAGTTTGGTCCTTAAATACAAGATAAAAATAACAGAAAGCCAAAATAATTGTAACAACTAAAATTATTAGACCTAAATAGACACCCACGTGCCTTCGCGGTCCAAGACTTGTTTAACTCTAGTCTAAACACATAATTAAAACCAATATAGCATACTAATGAAAATTGCCACTAATAACCCTATTCAATTAAAGGAAATAAGACTGAAGAAGCATTGCATGTGGCATGGCAATCCAAATTGTTCGTTCAGCTCATAACGCAGTCCATCCTTTTAAAAACCTTGCCCTCAAGGTCTAGAAACTTCTACCTGAGCTCATCTAGATCTTCCTACGTAGCATCTTCAACAGTAGCTCCCTTCCATTGAATCAATATCTCAACTCTAGCTTATGTGCCCTTCGCTTTCATCCTTTTTGCCAATACTTGGTTTAGTTCGAGAGAGAAAGTCCCGTCCGATATGATGGATTGGGATGGGGTTAATGTGTGCTCCAAGTTTCTTATTAAGGAATGAGACATGGAAAACTGGATAAATTTGCGAGTCAATTGGGATCTTAAGCTTGTATGCGACCTTATAAATTCGTTTGATCACCTAGGAGGGACTGTAATATTTTGGGGAAAACTTCAAGTTTTGCAGGAGGGCCACTATCATTTGCCAATATGGTCACAACCTCAAGTAAACCGAATCCCCAATCTTGATTTCTCTTTCTAATCTTTTCCTATATGTATAATATTTCTTCTTCACTTGTGCTTCTTAAATATTTTCTAGGACCAATGCCATTAAATAGTCACGTCTCATCATTTACTCTTCCACAGGTTTAATTGTAGTGGAGCTTTGTTCAAAAGGTAGGAGATGTGGCAGTGGGTGACTGTAAACAACTTCAAAGAGGCTAACTGGGTAAAGGTGTGTGGAAGTAGTGTACGACCATTCTGCCAAGGAAAACCATCATGCCTTGTCCTTCAGTCGGTCACCTAAGAAGCATGTGAGGTAACATTCCAAACCCTTGTTCATAATCTTGCTTTGGTCATCTGCTTGGGGATGATAAGCTGAGCTCATAAGCAACTCGATCCCACTAATCTTAAGCATCTCCTTTAAGAGTTTACTTGCGAAGTTAGGATCCCGATCACTAACAATGGTTTGTGGCATTCCATGTAATTTAAAGATATTGTCCATGAATACTCAAGAAACATTAGTAGTTATATATGGTTGAGCTAGAGAGAGGAAGTAACTATACTTTTTGAACTTGTCCATGATTACATTGTGGCCTCTAAAAGGTGTAAGACTCTCAATGAACTCCATACTGATGTCGATGCATGCATGAGTTTGAATTGACAAGAGTTGGAGGATTCCAACAGGGTGGAGATTTTTTGTTTTGTTGTACTGACACACATTGCATTCTCGGATGAAGGTTCTCACATCACATTGCATCCCAAGCCAGAAAGACTCTCTCTTAATCCTTGAGTGCATTTTGTGTGCCCACAAGCAAGGACCTAGTGGACTGCCATGAAATTGGTGTAGGACTTGTTGCTAGAGTGGTACAAGAGTCCTTAAGTGCATTCAACCCTTGTAAAATAATAAGCTATCGCGTAAGTTGTCATGTTTAGGTCAAGGGCCCCTTGATGGTAGTTGTTGATTAGCTTATGCAAATGGGGGTCCTGTGGGTACGCTTCAAGAAGCTTGTTCATCCATGTAGCTTGGATTGTACTAATGCCCTTCATCTACACATTTATGATTGTTGTTCTAACTAGTGTTTCCTATGAATTAAAGTCTTCATACTTAGACTTTAATCTCCATAATGCGTCAATTGCCTTATTTTCCCTTCCACACCGATACTCCACGCTAAAATTGAACCCAAGCAACGTAGAGACCCATCTTCATCGGGCAAGGGTACCCATTTTTTGTTATAAGAGGTACTTGAGGGCTTGTTGATCTGTCGTTACTGTAAACTTTTGCTCCAAGTAAATAATGTATCCACCTCCTTATAGCCAATACTAGTAATTCTTTCTCATAACTTGAGAAACATAAGCTCTTCCCCTTGAGCCCCTAGCTAAGGTAGATAGGCCAATTGTCCCCCTTCTTGCATGATAACTGCTCCCAAACCTTCACCTGAATCATCACCCTCAATTATAAACACCTTAGAAAAATATGGTAATCCCAAAACTAGAGGTATTACCATGGTTGCCTTGAGGGCATTGAATGCTTTGGTAGCATCCTTTGTCTAGCTGAATGAATTCTTCTTGAGGAGAGAAGTTAGTGGAGTTTCCATCCCTCCATACTCCTTTACAAATTTCCTATAATACCCCATGAGACTTAAGAATCCTCTCAAAGCATTGGGATTCTTAGGAAGTGGCCAGTCTAACATTGTTGATATTTTCCTAGGATTGACTTTAACTCCTTTGGAAATTAGGTGGTCGAGATATTCAACCTCTTGGCTGCCTAACGTACACTTGGATGACATGACATATAGCTAATGATTGTGTAGCGCTTCCAAAATAGCCCTTAAATGCTTCAAATGATCATCTGATGTCTTGCTATATACAAGCATATCATTGAAAAATGCAAGAATGGATTTTCTAAGGTAAGGTCTAAAGATTTCATTCATCAACCCTTGAAAGGTTGATGATGCGTTGCTAATCCCAATGGCCATTACAAAAAACTCATAGTGTCCCTCATATGTGTGAAAGGCAATTTTGGGTGCATCTTCAAGCCTCATCTTGATTTGATGGTTTCTCGACCTTAAATCTAATTTAGGAAACAATTCAATGCCATGCAACCTCATGGTTTTTGGGGACGGGGTACTAGTTATGGCATGCAATGCAATGTCCAATAATTCTCCTTGCTGCTCCTCTATTTCAGAATTAGTTCCTAGCTCTATGGTGGATGGATTCCTTCCTCTCCCTCCTTTTCTTGATCTATCTTCATACTTTCCAAAATTAATTTTGGGTCGGTTACATTTGTGTCCATGTTGATATTATCCATCACAATAACAACTTAATCCCTAATTTCTCATTTCTTGCATTTGGTTGGGCATGATTTATTTAATGGGGTAGACTAGTTTTCAAGGTGGCTAGGTGTTTTTTTGAGGTGGTTGTGATGGTTGTGTTGTGGGTAATCTCTAGATGGGGTTAGGGGCAGGAAGCTATGATGTAGTTGGCTTGGTTGGTGTGGTCTAGGGTGTGATATAGGGGTAGTGGTGCGGTAGCTCTTATTTCACCTCCAGACTTCCTCCTCTTGCAATCTAGCTATGCCAAAGGCCGTAGAGAGTGTAGTAGGCTTGAATATGGTAACTACTATCCTCAAATCATCCCCTAGCCCACTAAAAAAAGGTACTAATGCAAAACTCCCCCTAAGACCTATAATTTTGTTGAATAGAATTTCAAACTGGGTATGATATTTTTCTACGCTAATAGTCTGTCTGAGCATAGTAAAAGCTTACAATGTGTCTTCATAAGCTGAAGGTCCAAATCAAACTCTAAGAGCGACCAAAAGATTGTTCCAACCAGTTATTGGACTTGACTCAATTAACCAGCAATCTGCAACTTGTGATTTTCTAGTGTCTCATGGTACGGTAAAAATGTTGTGCTTTGAGTATCCCTTCAATGGGGTCAAATCTATCAAAATGAGGAAAATCCAAACGAAGTGTATGAGCTTGAATTTGACCTTGTCCTTCAAACAAAGGATTGGCATTTAATTTTAGGTTATCACCACTTGACAAAACTTCCCCATAGTGAGCTTTTGAGCAAAGTTGAGCAGAGTTGTCATAACTAGCTGCTAGATTGTTGATCTACTGCGGAACATTTGTTGAGCTGAAAATATCTGTAAGTGCATAGAATCGTAACAAGTAGTAAAGTATTTTAAAGAAAACGGATGCCGAACCTACATAGATTAATTATGCTATTGAGCATTGAAATTTACTAAATTAATTACTATTTGGAAAATCAAAATTGAAAGAATAGTTATCTAAACTAAACTGAAAAAAATAGCATTACAATTAAGATTTTAAAGATAATAAGAATAGATCTAGAGCGTTTGATTTCACCCAGCGAATCCCACACAATTTATTCTTCCATGTTATAGAATTCCAATTATCCCAAGTTGATAATAAAAATCCCTTAACTATTCAATATTTTCTCTCGAACAATACTAAAAATATCTCCAATTAATAATTCCATATCTCATTGTGAATTTAATTAATTGGAGATTTATTAAGTTTTTTAGATTTTTCTTAAAAATCACACTAATCACGGTAAAGTATCTCTACTTTCGCTCAACTAATTGTGCTTGATCCTAGAGTTCTAATCACAAATTACCTCTTGGTCTCATTGTGATTCAATAGATCGAACAATAATTAGCTAGAAAATTGCAAGCATTAAGAATAAGGAATAAACACTCAATCATGAAAATATTGAAAATAAAATAACTTTGAATATAAATTGTGTGTTCAAGGCTAGACTACATCAAAACTCTAGAAAATAAAATTAGTTCATAATAAAACTGAAAAGAAAAAGAATAGAACTAGTGTTCTTCGTTGAAGTTGGTTGATGAAGCATGCGGCTCTTGCCTCTACTCTCCAGATCCGTCTCATTAAAAGAAACTTAAAGAAAAAACTCTGGACTATTGTCCTCTAAAACTCAGACTCTCCTCCTTTCAATTTCGTGCTAATGATATGCTTATATAGGGTAAAAAAGAAACCCTAATGTTTTCATGATTTCCGCCTAAAGAATCGTCTAACTTTTAGAACTTATATTGGCAGCCTTGTACGCGCTCCAGGAGTCAGAATTTAGAAATCCTTGTTAGAGACAAAGTTGTAGCACTTTAAGATAACTTTCTAACCATCTAGAATAACATCAATCGGATATGTGAGTAGAAAGTTATGATTGAAACATTCAAGCATGTCCAGGCTGTCTCCTAATGTATTCCGAACTTGGACTTCTTGTGGATTCCTTCTATGATTTCTTTCTATTTTTTCTTGATCAAAAATTACTTTCAAACCCTTTGCTAGTTGTTGTCCACGATGTCTTTTAGTTGGTCTTTTAAGTTGATCGGTTAGACTAGTCGCCTAATCTAATCGACTCAGAGCCTTGTCGCCAAGTCTTCTCACCCAGGAGGTAAAATATCTCGCTCATCTCCTAACTCTTGTTGCCAATTCTGGTCGCCATTGAGTCTCCTCGCCTAAATCTCCTCGGCTCTCTTCAGATCTCGTTGCCTCTCGTCAGTTTCTTCTTTTGTACCAAAATGCTCTCATTTCGCATTAAATCTTCTCATTCTTTCAAATCTAATAAAATAAAGAAAAATATGTAGAAAGAAAATAAAATCAATAGTATTGAAGAAAAATTGACACTTGTCATAAATAAAAGAGTAGTAAAAATCACATAAAAAACACATTTATCAACATTCTCCATCAATGCCCATTCTTGATCGATCGTGTTTGTCTTTTAAGGAAGCTGTCTCACCACACAAAGTTGCCACCGCTTCCACTAGTTGAGCATTACGAGTTCCGTCGTCCATGTCGTAGGAATGTACATGGCACTAAGACAACGTATTAAGAACACAATAAAAATGAGTTGAACAAAAGAGAATTATGGCAGTTCGAGGAGCCAAGGACCTCCAAAAACAGTACTTATACAAATAGGACCAAAAAGATGATTTTCATTACATTACTCCGGTCCTTAAATATAAGATAAAAAAAATAACAAAAAGCCAAAGTAATTTCAACAACTAAAATAACTGGACCTGACCAAACAACCACGTGCCTTACTAGTCCAAGATCACTTATTCAACTCTAGTCTAAACACATTGTAAAGGGCGTGTCTCACTTCCAAAACTGTTCGGCAAACCTGCGCAATGATCCAAGTGAAATTGGCCTGGTTCGCCTGGGAAAACTCCGATGCTTAAGTCAGTTTTTTTGAGTTTTGAAAGTAATTCAATCAGAACCCAAAATAAGAAAGAAAATCCTCCTCCTTTATTGAGGGTTACCTGGTATATATAAGATCCTGTTGTTGCGCTTAGCAGATACCAAATCTTTTCGTATTGATCCGAGTTTTTTGGAGTGTATTCTGTGTTTGAAATGGTCACGTATATGCATGGGATCCCTACTTTCTCGTGTGCGGTTGCATGCACATCTTTAACTTGGTAGGGCTTTTGATACGCCGGCTTTGTATGTTTGCCCAAGGGCCGTTTTTGTTAGGCCCCTTTTCTACTTGGGCCTATTTACTCAAAATGGACTTTTTTATTATTATAAACCCTCCACACATAATTAAAACCAACAGAACATGCTAACAAAAATTGACACTAATAACCCTATTCAATTAAAGAAAATAAGACTGAAGAAGCATTGCACATGGCAAGGCAATCCGAATCTATTGTTCAGTTCTAACATGTTCATAGGCATGGGTCAAATGTAACTTATAATATTAGGGTAAGGTTTCATTCTAGTCATGTTTGGATTGTTATTCATGTTATGTGTCTTTCGGGTATGTTTGGTTCTCGAAATGAGAATTTTTATTCCTAAGTCATGGGAATTATAGGTATCCTCATTCCTAGTCAGCTATAAATTCTTTTGTTTGGAGACAAAAGAATATTGATATCATTTTCGTTTTCTTCTTCACCATATTCATTGTCGCTTGTATTATCTGAGTGCTATGATCCCTATTTTCCATAGAAAAACGAATAATGAATAGACAATGCTAATTAAGAACAAACATCAAAATAAGAATACATAATTTGAAAAAGAACACATTATAATGCTAGAAATCAAAGAAACATAAAGATAAATCCTTACAAGTTCTCAAATATTTTGTTACAAAGTATTAGAAAAATAGAAACCTACTAATGATCCGTAACAAACACATCATGATAGCATTTCAATGATTTATAATTACTCTTTTTCTCATCCACTTAATGAATTCGATTTAAAAGTCTCAATCTTCAAGGGACAGAAACATTCTATACGTGATCTCATAAGAATTAGTACTTCACTTGCAATCATAAAAACATCAAAGTCATTCTCTCTTTCGACAATCTCCTGTGCAACATCCATAATCGATCCGTTAATATTGTTGATGAATAATCTCGCACTATCTGTGGACAAGGTTTTGGGTATGTTTATAAGAAATGAGTAATCTTCTTTTGTAGAATCAGTTTTATGAGATGAGTTAGGCACATGAATTTATTTATGGTATCAGAGCCTGCCACAGGACGAATGGGGACCTACGCTACTTATTACTCTGTGACAAGGACCATACTATATTTGCATTTTAGATGTAATTGTGCTCTTGTTTTCTTGTTTTTCCTTTTTTTTTTCTTTGTAGTAGATCACAAATATGACTTAAATCTTGATCAAATATTTCACCTCCTATTTTCCTTCTCCAATCTTGCCGTATAGGACTAACCCGCTTCTTTTCTTTGACCCAAGTGCATGTCTAAATCAATAAGGAATATCATCAAAACTATATGCATTGAGTTCAGGTCTGTCATGGCTATGAGTCATCTAACCACTCTAACAATTCATCGTTAAATTCGTCATATCTTACTATATTTTCAAAAGCGTAGAGGAATTAAGGTGCCCAAGCTCCCTCACCAATGACACTTGTACGACTAAACAATGTATGCAACCTCACAATATGAGCCTAACCCATATTTCAAAACCTAGCTAGCTACTTGTGGAATTTCCTACACTCATAAACATCAATAACAAATCTTAATGTAGCATCAATTGTCTTTTCATCAAATCCCATCCATGAACAGTCTCCTTCCCTATCAATTTCATTCAAGTGTTCCAATCGTTTTGTAACTATTACACTTGTTCTCGTGAAGTTGTTTAAAACAAACTACTACATTTTCCACTACTCTATCTAACTAAAATATGTTCTTGGAAGATTATCAACATAAATCTCACTAATGCATATTTCCAGGTAATCCTAAAGGATGTTATCTTTCCCAATTATCCTCGTTTTCTAAGTATATGCTGCATTTATCAATTATCGGCAACAACATTGTTTCGGTTTCCTTTAATCATGTTTGCAACACAATAGTTGGGCTGCAAATCATATCAGATCACTACTAAAAGATTTCATTATAAAGGTCTTTCTCTTTCCAATAAGAACTATCGATCTATTACTTTGTTAAATGAATCATTCTTCCCATCTCTTCATTGTCGCCAGAAGCAAAATATCAGAAACATAATATTAAAAAAAATTAAATGAAACAATAAAAGACACCATCCATTCAAAAATACTCTCGTTTTAAAAGATTATATAAAGGCTTACGTATCTATCATTACTCTATAAGAGTTTTATTTAAACTCTGTATCCCACACACCCATCTTGATAGAGTTTGGAATAGCTCAAAACTTATCAGTTAATAAATGAGTTATAATGGGATAAGAAAACTCCTAAGAGATAAAATTAACTCTATATCTATAATCACAATCAAACACAAAATTTTAGATTTCTTGATGATCAGAAGTCTAAAAATAGCACTAAGGGGTTAAAGGGTTCTCACCTACAACATCAGAGTGCCTCTAGCCATCAGGATATACTAGTGAGTCTAAGTTGCTAGGGTGATCCTTTTCTCATAGTCAGATTAATTTCTTCATCAAACAGATGGAGAAAGTTACGTGTTTAATTATCATTATTTTATTATTGTGGATCATAGAAAATCAAAGATCTAATTATTAATGTTCATGTTAAAATATTTAACATGTGGTATCAGAGCTTCAGGTTCTAGATTTTTTATAATCTCAATAAAGCATAGAGTGAATAAATATTTGATTTTATACGTGCTTTCATATATGTGATTTATCACGTTGCAAAAGTTTAAAAAGACTATCCTTTTAATCTGGAAGAGAAATTACGATGATTTATTCTGTGATTAGGAGGACCCATAAAGTGACCCGTGATGAGTCAGTTGGAGGAAGGGAAACTCCCTCACGTATTTCCTTCTAATGGTTTTATTTTATTTTATTTCTTTCCTCTGTTGTGTTGTGCAATTGTTGTGTAAATTTTTCATTTCTTGCATTGTGTTGTGATGAGAGAAAGTTTTGTAAATTGTTGCCGAGTGCTTTGGGTTTTTTTGAATTTTTCTCATTTATGCCTTCCCGTATTGTAACTGTGCTAGGTAATGGGGTTAAGAAACTACCGTGCATGTGTGATGGTCGAGCTGCTTTGTATAGTCACCGTGGCGGCATAAGGTAGCTGTGTCACCGTGGTGGTGTGAAGGGGCGGCGTTAAGGGTAGCGCAGAGGGACTGTGAAGTCTTGAATCGGCACTGCCTTGCCCGGTTGTGAAACTTGTCGTGGATGAGGGCTGTCTGCGCTGGGAGGAGGCTTGGCTCGAAATCTCCTCCGTGACGCCTCTATAACGGCGGCAGTGGGTTGTCAAGTCCACTGGCTGAGGTAGATTTGGTAATAACAGTAAACAAAAAAAAAAAAACAAAAAAAAAAGGAGGGGAAATCATGAGTAGAGTTGGACCTCAATAGCGGGAGGAGGCTGGGGATGCCATGCTGTCTCTTCCTCGCCAACAACGTCCACCGTTGCGCCAAATCGAGAGGAGCCTTCCACTACTGCGGTGCTCAAAAGATGAAAGGTAGAAGAAGATGAAGAAACCGTAGGTTTCTTCTGAGTTATAAAGGGCCTGGACCATGTGCCTTGGCCCAGACCGAGAGAAAAGAACGGGCCACTATTGCGGCCCAGCTCCGAAGAAAAAAAACACAGAACCGAATTGGGCCTGTAGGCCCTGTATAGTAGACCCATACCAGGGTCTGGGTTGACCGGCCTCACCACTGAACCAGGTTTAGGCCCGGGTTTCTAGACCAGACCAGATTAAATTATTATTTTTATATTATATTTAAAAAAAAATCTGAAATTTTATTTTCTTCTCTATATATGTTATTATTGTTAAATACATGTATTAAATTTTCTATACATGTTATTATTGGTATATACATATATTAAATTAAATTTTATGCATATTATTATTGTCAAATACATGTATTAAATTTTTTTAAATTTTCTCTACATGTTATTATTGGCATATACATGTATTAAATTTTATTCTCTATACATGTTATTATTGGTATATACATGTATTAAGTTTTATTAAATGTCATATGCGTGTTATTATTGCTTACATGCGTTAAATCTTATGTACATATTATTATTAAATACATGTATGAATTGTTTATTTTGGCTCTCATTATCATGCCATGTATATTTGTTTATTTAAAATGGGGCAAATGATTTATATCAAAATTAAAGAAAAGATTAGCTGCCCAAAGGTACAAGATTTTCTTAATTTTGGTGAAAAATCATTAAACTCCATAGTAAGGTAGATAAAGTTGGAGTGAACAATTTGTGTGTCAAGATCTATTCCTAAAGGAGGGTCTTGATGCACAACTAGTTCATCCGCATAATTTAAAATTGGAGTGAACACTTTGTATACCAGAGTTTACTCCTAAAGGAGAATTCTGATGATACAGCTAGTTCATCCATATAATTTAAAGTTGGAAGGAACACATTGTATGCCAGAGTTTACTCCCAAAGGAGAATTCTGGTGATACAACTAGTTCATCCACATAATCTAAAGTTGGAGGGAACACTTTGTATGTCAGAGTTTACTCTCAAAGGAGAATTATGATGATATAACTAGTTCATCCACAGAATTTAATACTGGTGAGAACACATTGTGTATCAAGATCTACTCCCAAAGGAGGGTCTTGATGACACTTCTAGTTCATCCATAATTGATTAAATTCTGATTATTGTTCGTGAGTGTCGAACTCAAAGCCTTAATGTGATTAAAATGTTTTTTTTTTTTTTTTTTTGCAGTAAGTATATGAATATCTTTACAAGATTTTCTGTACAGAATTGACTCAGTTTAAAGAAACATGAGCATGTCAAATTTACACTAAGAGTTGTAGACCCTGATTTATCCATTTTAAGTCTTAACATCAATTATTATTGAGAATAGTGATAAGGGTCAGAAAAGTACAACATTTTAAGAATGTTGGATTAATTACTATATATCAAACTAAAGGAAATTCTTAGTTTTGTATATAATGGTTTACTTCAGAAGCATTATTATTTCATTAAAGTAATGAAATATGAAAAAGTTGGTAGCATGATTGTTAGCTAGATACAAATTTATTTTGCTAATTTGTATGAAAAGTCATTTGTATCTTTTGGGAAAGGAGGTAAATGATGGTGATGAAAATATAAAAATTGTGTCAATTAGAGTTTGAAAGAAACAATGACACATGAAGGTTTAGGTGCCGTAAACATGAGACATGATTCGAATGGAAGAGTAAACCATTTTTCTGTATAAGTTTCGAATCAGATCTTATACATATTTATACATTCTTTTTAGATTGAACTTGAGTACAAATGTTCATATGTATTCTACCTGTATAAGTTTCAAATCAAACTCTATAAATGTTGATAGTTATTTTAGTAGTTGAACTCAAGCACAAATGTTCAGATTTTTATATTGTTTCAAAATACCATTTTATGCTTGTTCCATTTTTCCTTCCAATAAAATTCTTATTTGCCTTTATAATAGTACTTTTGTTAAAAGTTTTTCTTTTTCACTCATGAGGCATGTATTGGAACCAAGTGAAAAATAATTTATGAAATTGTTTTACAATTTGTGGCATAAAACTTGAAACATAATTTTTGACATAAAAGTTTGGAGAATATTTCCAAGAATAGTTGTAGAGATTAGTAAATAAAATATTTTCCGCATTTAGGTTTTCTAATCTCAGAATATGTGTTGATTTGTATAAAAGGAAAACAAATAAAACATATCAAGAAAATATGATACAAGGAATAGAAAATTTCTTGAGATAATGCATATAGGCGCATATAAATATTTTCTCTATAATATTTGATTTGATATAATATTTCATTACTTTCATAGATGATTTTCATGGTATGAATGTATCTATCTGCTACATGAGAAGTCTCAAACCATTAGTAATTCTTGAGGTACTTCTTATGAGGAGAAAATACAACTAGGTAGAAAGGTGAAAATCATCGAATTAGATTGAAGTAGTGAGTGCCAGAAAAAGTATTATGAGTCAGGTCATAACCCAGAACTATTTTGTTTACTTCTTGAAAATATGTGTAGTAAAATTATTAAAGATAATGATATATATCTTAAATTGTGTTCCCAGTAAGTAGTCTAAAAGACTTTTGAGTTGTGGAACTTGATTTAAGGCATATATATGTATAGATAGTCAATCTAATGTAAGATTTTACAATCCAAATGATTTAGGTTGTATTATCTCTATGCATAATTTGAATTTTGAGGAAATTGAAATGTCAATTCCTTATGGTTGACAAAATCAGTGGGAGTATAGAAACTAGAGATGTGATTGTTGTGAAGTGCATTCTTGTTCTTCGAAAATGCTTATAGTTCACTTTATGATTATCTTAATGATAACATGGAACAACAAGCAAATGATTATCTACCTCATCAAAGAAACACCACTGAAGAATTGGCCATGGAGACATCAGAACAGGTAACCTCATGTGATCTTCTTGATTTGATTTTGGTTAGGTTACGTGGTGTATTTTCTAAATTTGAGTTTGACCTAGAAATAAATGAAGGTTCGCATATGTTTTCATAAGAGTGATTAAAATCCATGAATCAATGTAAAGTCTGTAATTTCGTCTAAATTGTCTTTAAATGTATAAAAGTTGAATGTAAATGGGTAGTGGAAACAAAACCCTGACTTTAAAGGCAATGTTGAACGATATAGAGTCAGACTTGTAATTAAGGATTTCACTCAAAAATGAGCATAGATTAGAAATAGATTTTTAATAAATCTGAAGGAACTCATTAAGAATTACTATGGCATTAATAGCTCATTATGGTCTAGAGTTACATCAAAGAGATGTAAAAATAATTGTAGAGTGAAAGTCTGAAGTCTACAAGAAAAGAATAAAATGATTACTTAGAAGTGGTAACAAATTTTCTGAAAAATTGGTATCTAAAATTTGATACTGTTTTGGAATTAAGAAAAATATTGTTAATACTCGTAAGTCAGTGGGAGTATATTTGTATTTATAGTCATGCATGTATATGAATTTTGGTAAGTATGAATTATGGTTTGTAGTATGACATTAAAGTTATGTCTCAAAAAAAAAATTAAAAAATAGAATTCATGAATGAGACATCATCCGTAATTGAGATTGAATTTTGATACAAAGATGATGACTATTAGGATTGTCTCAGTATAATTGCATAGAGTTTTGAAAGATTTTACATGAATTGTTATTTAATAGATGCTTTAAAAATAAAATGTGACATGCTCAGTATATTACATGATTGTCCTCAAATTAATTAGGTTGTTAAGGAAACTTTGTATATGATTGTTATAATAAATTTGATGATGGCACAAACATGTGTAAGGATTAATGTCAGCTTTTCAGTTGACATTCTTGATTGTTGCCAAAATAACCCAAGTATGTTTGACCCAAAAAGCTATGAAAAGAGTGCAAGGTTATTTGCAAGAAATTAAAGACTATATTGTTGCTTTAAGAAGAGCTGATACTCTTAAGGTAACTGGATATTCATACCCTATTTTGTGGGATTACTCTAATGATAGAAAATACAGTTATGGTTATGTATTTTGCTATCTAATAGAGTTATTTTTTATGGAAAAGTATGAGGCAAATCTCTTACTATTTCATGTGTAATAGGGACTGAGTTTGTGGTATGCTTTGAGGTCACAATGTATGGTATCTGACTGAGGAAATTTATCTTAGGACTTGAAATTGTCAATTTATAGCCAAGCCGCTAAGAAAGTATTGTTAAAATTCTTCAGAATATCTTTCTCCAAATGATAAGTATTTAATGAAAATTTAAATACCTAAGTGTTAAGGAGAAAGTATAGAAACAAATATATCCATAACAATAGCGTGTTAATGATTATACTTCAAGGGAAATGTTGAAAAGATAGGTCATATGCTTATACCCATGATGTGAACATGTTAAAGATATCATTGATATGCTGAGTATTTTGTTACTGAAAATTGAAAGATATCTATTATAGTTGTTTATGTTTTCTTGTCTTTCCACTTTATATATACATTAAATGGTGTGGATGAATGATGACAAGATAATGTCTACAATAGACATGAATTGGAACCCAAGGCATTACAGTATTAGCCTTAATTATCCCAATTAAATATCATGTTAAATTAAGTTACTGTTGTTGTGGTATATGGAAGGGAATTTGTTGATCATATAACAAAGGACCGCCATGACTCACATTGGTAGTTAGTTTGACATTGATATTACGGAACTCATAAAATGTATTTTGAGCTATGAAGGTTTCAGAAAATGAATTTGCGCAATATAGTTAACTTCCTATGATAAACCCATGAACAGAAAATATTATTTTATTGGCGTATGGGCCAAGTGGGAGAATGTAAGAATTTTATTTAAACTTTGTGTCCCACACACCCATCTTGATAGAGTTTGGAATAGTTCAAAACTTATCAGTTAATAAATGAGTTATAATGGGATAAGAAAACTCATAAGAGATAAAATTAACTCTATATCTCTAATCACAAACAAATACAAAGTCTTAGATTTCTTGATGGTCAGAAGTCTATAAATAGCATTGAGGGGTTAAAGGGTTCTCACCTATAACATCAGAGTGCCTCTAGCCATTGGGAGACACTAGTGAGGCTAAGTTGCTAGGGTGATCCTTCTCTCATAGTCAGATTAATTTCTTCATCAAACAGATGGAGAAAGGTACGTGTTTAATTATCATCATTTTATTATTGTGGATCATAGAAAATTAAAGATCTAATTATTAATGTTCATGTTAAAATATTTAATATGGTCTTTACCAAAATAATCTCATTTCAACGTAATTCATCACTTTAAACATCGAAATGACATTGAAGTCAATCGGGCTGTCAAGCTTTAGTGCAAAGGTAATGGTTATCTGGCTCAAAAGGTTTTTCTTTTCCTCTCTCTTATCTTAAAATAAAATATCTCTACTCATCCTTTAGATAGTGTGTTTCCAAGCTTTCCACTATTGGTGACCGATCTTTTTTAATCCAAGTAGTTACTAAACTCAGGGAATTAGGTCCCGACTCTCGAGTGTGAAACATAACCATAATGGCAAAAGGTTTTTCCTTTTCACTCTTTCATTTGGAGTTGTTGATGTCATGTTTCACAGCCCGAACAGTAACGCAATAACCAAGCTCCACATCACCTGCAACTAAGAGAGAGAAGGGGCTCTAGGGACGTCTGGGGTCACTCTGACGCCGAAGTTAGTGAATAATTCTCTAGTGATGAGGAAAAGCTCAGAATATTAGAATGAATAAGTGTTTTAAGAGTTACCTCCTATGGAAGGGATGGTTGCTACTCATACTTGATCTGGGCTCCACTGTCGAAGGAGATCGTGGCGTGTCAGGTCGTACCTGAGTTAGTCCTGCTCCACTCACTTCCCGTCACAACAGTGTGTCAGCATGCGGCTTAGTCAGTCTGGGGAGATCGTGGCCTGTCAAGTTATGCTGGGTTAGACCTGTTGCCGCTTTCTGCCAGGGTTGGGTGTCAGGTCACGGCCGTTGCGTGACGCCTTCTGACACATGCATTGAATGCGACGTGCCTTGAGTCTGACGAGACCATGATCGGGCACGTTCAGTTGTCCGCTTTCAGTAGGATGTCCTGCTTGGTGCCAAACGATAAGGCTTGATAAGTTGCCGAGCCCGAGTCATTCTCCTTGGCATATCCGAGCTTGGTGTTGAAAGACCTTCCCGAGTTGATGTGAGGTCAGTACCTAGTTCCCAGGCCTGGGCTTTCAGCCGAGTTTCCTCCTTGGGCCCAGGGGCTCTATAGCTTGACCTCCTTGGGCCTGGGCCCGTCTGGGATGGGCCCTCCCTCACAGTACCCCACGAATTCCTATCACGGGCACATGGTGGGAATTCATAACACTTTTCATCATGGTGTCTCCCGTTCGGCTTCCATCGCTTCAAGTTTCTTGAGGCCACTCGTTCAGTTCCTATTGATTCAGCTTCTTGAGGCCACTCGCCCTTTCAATAAATGCTTCTCCTAGTTTCTTGCGATCGTCCCATCTCCCAATGGTTGATTGGACATGCCGACTATCTTTCTTCACGCTCTGGGACCTTATTGGTCCATGCCGCCCACTCTTCTGACTCAACAGTTGCCATGTATGCCGTAGTTTGGGCTACTGGTGTCGCGTGGCATTTGCTGACGTCATTTTCGTCAATACAGCTTCGTTTCCCACGCTCCATCCAGCCTTCCTCTCCTATATAAGGTACTCCCCTCCTTCTTCTCCCTCCATTTCTTCATTCGACAGTTCCTCGTGCCTCAGTTCCACTTGGCTTCTCCAGCCACCATTTTCCTACCATTTCTCCCGCTCTCTCTCCAGCCGTCGCGCTTCTCTCTCCTTTGTTTTTACCAAGCCCCTTTTACTGTCATGGCACCTAAGGCAGACCTTGTTCCTCTGTTTTTCGACGAGAAACTCTAGGTTTCCTCCATCTCTAGTGGCAACCTCAGGGCATTCCGCTCTAAGTACAACATTCCTCATTTGGTTGTTCTGGAGATTCCCCCTCCGCCCTCCGGGGGGGGGGGGGGGGGGCC
>QEOT01124190.1:136600-162314 GCA_003123785.1 Pterocarya stenoptera | reverse complement strand
GGGGGGGGGGGGGGTGGCCTCAGTGCAGCTCCATCCAAACACATGGCAACTCCTTATATCCAATTGTATCATCTTTCGGATGGTACTTAGCCAGACTCCAGAAGAATATCCCGATCTGATGGCTTTGTATGTATACCGCCTAAACTACTAGCTGGGAAGCATCTGCAGTTTCCAAGCCCTGTCTCCGGGTCAGAAGATCGCGTCGCTCAAGTAGCTCCACTCAAGTATAAAGGAGCGGTCCTGGAAATTTTTCTTTGTGTCGGGCTCGGACTGGGAGTATCCCCCAAGGGGGAGGCCGCCCACAAGGCTTCCTCGAAGAGCCTAGAACTTACTCTCAATCGGAGGGAGGCGGCCCGCTTGGAATTGGCGACGTTTTGGGCGCGAGCCCATCCTAACGAGTCGGAGACCGATCTGGTCCTCTCAGAAGCGAACACCCACAATTACCTGTCCGCGCCCAATCACACATATGTTATTGGGAGAGATTTCTTGGGGGTATCCCCTCTCCCCGGTCCTAGAAGCACCCATCGATTTCCTCCAGTTGTTAGGCAAAATGACCAATAGTACATCACGATTCGCCTCAATAGAGTGGTGGGGCCGGGGGTTCTTCTCATTCCCGCCGTTGTGCCAGGGAACCGGGAAGCCATTCCCAAATGCCTCACGACCAGGAGGTCCGGCCTGTGGAGATTTCGGTTCCTTCAATGTGGGGGACTACCACATCCTTTCCTAGAGGTTGAGGCTCTGCTTCCGGACCCTCTACTCCGATGATCCCTTGGCCAGCTCCCGCCAAATCCTTTCCAGAAGCTAATGATTCCTTCCGTAAAAGAATTGGATGCCTGCGACCTCTAGATGGCATTTTTTGACTCTCTAACGCACCCCCTCCCTTACGGGCCTAGCTCGTTTGAGCCCTTTAATTTCTTTTGAGGACACTCTTCGGGAGGATATGGTTGGTAAGGTCCCATAGGCAGGCTCATCGACCAGGCCTTGAGACGTAGAGTTGACTCCTTCCCATGGACACAAGTCATGGAGACACTAAGGGCGATGAAGGCAAGATGACCCCAGAGCCCAGACCACGAAAGGTAGAGCCAAACCCCTGCCGAGCCATGAGTCCAGAAGGGACGAGGGTAGAATTCATCTTCCGAGATGACGAAGGAGAAGATGAAGAAGAAATAGGGGGAGAAGAAGGAGATGGAGAAGGTGGGGAAAAAGATGAGTCAACAGATCCATCTTCTTGCGAGTGTAAGGACTCGGCTTAATTAGACAAGGAGTCAGTGCCAAGTCCGGGGACTTGGGACCTTCGCCTGCAGCGAGTCAATGGACCTTTTTTCTTGTGAGTGTAAGGACTCAACTTTGTTGGACGGGGATTGGGACAAAATTCTGATACTCAAGGCCTTACCTAGTAACAAGTTTAGGGACCCGTCTTCTTGCAAGTGTACTCGAATTTTATCAAGTCAAGGGATCAGTCTTCTTATGAGTGTAAGGACTCGGCTTCATTGGACGGGGAGTCAGTGCCAAGTCCGGGGACTTAGGACCTTAACCCTCAGCTAGTCAAGGGACCCGTCTTCTTGCGAGTATACTCGACTTTTATCGAGTCAAGGGACCCATCTTCTTGTGAGTGTTAGAACTTAGCTTTGTTGGACAGGGGGTCAGGACCAAATCCTGAAACTCAGGACCTTACCCCTCAGCGAGTCAAGGGACTTGTCTTCCTATGAGTGTAAGGACTCGGTTTAGTTGGGTGGGGGGTCGGTGCTATGCCGGAGACTTAGGACCTTACCCGGTAGCAAGTCAAGAGACTCGTCTTCTTGCGAGTGTAAGGACTCGGCTTAATTGGACAGGGGGTCGCTGCCAGGTTTGGGAACTTGGGACCTTACCCCTCAGCAAGTCAAGGGACCCGTCTTCTTGCGAGTGTGAGGAATCGGCTTAGTTTTTAGACAAGAAGTGATTTGAGATAAACATCCAGACATTCTCAATCATTCATAGTTATTCATACAAAGTGCTGCCTTATACTTCTACACATAGCACTTCTTTAAGTATTTGGCATTCTAGGGGTGAGGTAGCTCGTGTCCCTAGCTATCTTTGAGGCGATAAGAGCAGGGTCGGTTGCTTGCGGTGACTACGTAAGGGCCTTCTCATCGTGGTCCCAGCTTTCCTTCCTCCAGGGTAGTTATTCTCTTCTGTTGCAGTACCAAGTCGCCTACCTTGAAGGAGCGTGGCTTGACTCGTTTGTTGAAGTATTGTTCTGTCGTTCGCTTGTTACTTGCCGTTCGTACCGCTGCTTCCTCCCTTCTCTCCTCCAGGACATCCAAGCTCTCGGCTAGCCTTTCATTATTGGTGTCCAGGTTGAAATGTTGGATACGGAATGTGGGCATTCCAACTTCCATGAGAATTACTACTTCGCTACCATAGGTGAGAGTGAAGGGCATCTCGCCGGTGGGGGTTCAGACAGTCGTCCAGTATGCCCATAATACGCTTGGGAGTTCTTCGGCCCACGCTCCTTTGTGCGCCCCAATCTTTTTCTTGAGGTTGGAGAGGATGGTTTTATTGGTTGCCTCGGCCTGCTCGTTGGCTTGAGGGTGCCCTAGCAAGGAGTACTTTACATTAATCCCAAGCTCTGTGCATCGTTCCTGGTAATGTGTATAGGTGAATTGTCTCCCATTGTCTGATGTGAAGCTATGAGGTATGCCGAATCGACAGACTACGAACTTCCACATGAATTTTGTGATGGTTTGAGAGGTGATGCTTGCGAGAGCCTTTGCTTCAACCCACTTAGTGAAGTAGTCGACCGCAACCATGACAAACTTGGCTCCTCCCCTTGCTATCGAGAAGGGGCCAATTAGGTCTAGACCCCATTGGGAGAAATGTCAGGGGGCCGTGATTGATGTCAGCTCCTCCGTTGGGCAGTGCGGAATCGGCCCTTACTCTTGACACTTCGGGCATTTCTTGGCGAATTCTTACGCATCTCTGAGGGAACGGGGCCAATAGTATTTAGCTTGGGTTACTCTTGCAGCTAAACCCCTTCTTCCCAAGTGGCTTCCACAAATTCTTTTGTGGATCTCTGCTAGCACGTATTGGGCTTCGTCCGGTGAGAGGCATCTAAGGAGCGGCTCAGAGAAACCTCTTTTATACAAAACTCCATCCAACAGGGTGAATTGGGCCACCTTGTTCCTGACCTTTCGTGCTTCTTCCAGGTCACTAGGTAGTTGCCCTTTCTACAGGAATTTCTAGATGTATGTCGCCCATTCAGGAGGTGTTAGGATCATAACAGACACTTCCTCCCCGATAGATTGGGCATCGACTGTCCTAACCACAGTGTGTTCTAGAAATGGAAGTTCTTCCTGCCCTGACGCAACCCTCACCAGGCGGTCTGCCTTCTGATTTTCTCCTCTTGGCACATGTTGCTAAAGTAGCGGAAGCGATCGCACTCATTGCAGACCAGTTGGAGGTACTTCTTCAGCTTCCTTTTCGTGATAAACTGCCCTAGTACTTGGCTAACTACCACTTGGGTTCAGCCCTTACTTCTATTTCCTCAGTCCCTAGTAACCGTGAGACTGGCATTCCCGTTAAGAGTGCTTCATACTCGACTTCATTATTGGTTGCTTTGAAGGCCAACTTGACTGCATAGTTGTGCTCCTCTCCCTGTTAGGTGACGATGTGCACACCTGCTCCTCCGCCAGCCCAGCAGGATGAGCCATCTAGATAGACCTGTCAAGGCTTTCATTAGGGTGCATTCGGGGACTTCCTCCGGGAAGCTAGTGAACTAGGCAACAAAATCTGCCAACACTTGTCCTTTGATCGCAGCTCTAAAAAGGTACTTCATGTCAAATTTGCTGAGCTCGATCTCCCATTTGGTGAGCCGTCCCGAGGTGTTTGGTTTCTATAGCACTTTCTTGAGGGGGTGATCAGTGAGCACATTCATCGAGTGGGCATGGAAATACGGCCTTAATCTTTTGGCTACGACGATTAGGGCGAATACCAATATTTTCGTTAGGGAGCACCTTGCTTCTGCTCCACGGAAGGCTCGGCTCATGAAATAGACGGGCCGCTGTCCTTCTTCAGCTTCCTAGACATGTACGGCTGATACGGCATGTGGGGACATTGCTAGGTACACAGTCAGGGTCTCCCAGGTCTTGTCTGGCTTAGTAGTGGGGGGTGGCTCAAGTACAACTTCAAATTAGTGAGGGCTTTTTCGTAGGTCTCATCCCAATCTTGGGCCTCGGAACTTTGAAAAAGGGTAGGCACCGGTCGGTTAATCGAGCAATGAACCAATTCAAGGCTGCTACTCGTCCAACCAGCCTCTGGACTTCATGAAGGTTGCGGGGGGAAGGCATTCTCATCACTGGTTCTTCCTTCTTGGAATTCGCCTCAATCCCTCTCTCAGAGACCATGAACCCCAGGAACTTACCTGTCTCCACTCTGAACGCACACTTCAACAGGTTAAGCTTCATCTAATATTACCAGAGTGTGAAAATGCGTCCTGTAGATCTGCCAAATGTTGTCCGAGCTCTTTGCTTTTCACTAACAAATCGTCTACGCACACTTCCATATTTTGGGTAGATCTGCTACTTGAACATTCGGTTGACTAATCGTTGGTAGGTGGCCCCAGCATTCTTCAAGCCGAACGACATTGCATTGTAGAAGTAGAGGACTTGATCCGTTACGAACGTTGTCTTCTCTTCGTTATCTAGGTTCATCTTGATCTGGTTGTACCCGAAATAAGTATCCATAAAACTAAGGAGGGGATGCCCTGCCGTCGAATCCACAATCAGGTCGATGCGTAGTAAGGGGAAGCTATCTTTCAAGCAGGCTTTATTTAGGTCGGTGAAGTCGACACACATCCGCCACTTTCCATTGGTCTTCTTCACCAAAACTACATTAGATAGCCATTCCGGATAGTGGACCTCTCGGATGAATCCTACCACTAGGAGGCTATCCACCTCCTCAGCTATCACCCCATACTTCTCTAGCTAAAACTCCACCGCTTCTGCTTGACTTTCCAAGCTGCTGGGTCGATGTAGAGTCGCTGCTCGATGATGGAATTGTCAATCCCGAGCATATCCTCATGGCTCCAGGTGAACATTTCTTGGTGTTCGATAAGGAGAGATATCAACGCCACTCTCATCTCTAGGTCCAGCTTAGTCCCGATCCGGACCTGTCGTTCCAGTCTTTACTGGTTGACTGCCACTAGCTCCAAAGGCTCATTGGGTGCAGCTTGCCGAAGGGCCTATTCATCGCAGACTTCTTCATCCCATTTAGTCAGGACCGGAGGTGCACTCAGCTTAGGCGTCTCTTCCGTCCTTTTGATGGATGCAACTATTTTGACCTCATGCCTCAACTCTCGGTCGTAGCACTCTCGGGCCAGGACCTGCTCGTCACGGACTTCGCCCACCCTCGAGTCAGTAGGGAAGTTCATTTTGAGGTGGTAAATGGACGTTACTATCCTCAAGCTATTTAGGGTGGGGCATCCTAGTATGGCATTGTACGAGGATGGGGCCTTGACGACTACAAAGTCAGTCATGGTGGTTGCAGTTCTGGGGTCCTTCCCTGCCAGGACTGAAAGAGTGATGGTTCCCATCGGTTGAACATCGTCTCCCTTGAAGCCCTTGATTGGCATTGGGGTCAGGCACAATCGATCCAGATTGATGCCCATTCTAACAAAGGCTTCCCAGAATAGGATGTCAGCCGAACTGCAGTTGTCGATCAGGATCCTCCAGGTTTTAAAGTTTGCCACTTGCAACATTACCATCAATGCATCGCCATGTAGGTGGAGGATGCCTTCTTCATCCCCTTCATTGAAGGTTATCGTCATGCTTCCAGTGTGTCGTAGGGGCCTGATTGCGCCCCTTTCAGCAGCGATCACTTTCTTGTAGAGTGCCCTTTGGGCGTGTGCCTTTTGGGACGACGAAGTGGCTCCACCTCTGGCATATCCTCCGGTGATTGTGCTAATCTCCCCGAGTGGTGTTTCCTCCACTAGGGGGCTTCTCCGTCTTTCATCCCTTGCTCCCTGCTGGAAACCCTGGCACCCACCTCCGTGTTGGTCTATTTGATTCTCCAATAGGTGCGCCCGGTTCCTCTACTCTTCCACCTTTATTCTCTTCAAGGCATAGCAGTCTCGACATCCTATGTCGGTTATTCATGTGATACTCGCAATACGGGCGGTTCTCCACCTCTCGGAGTAGTTCTCTTTTGGGGCTTGAGTGTTGGTTCCCTTCTACTGCAAGGTATGTGTGAATGTGGCTCCCCCCTGGGGTCGAGCTGGTGCTTCTCTCCTTCTCCTCGCATCCAATGCTCTCCTCTTTTCCCTTCCATGGTAGTGACCTCCTTGTTGCCCTGCTACCTTCAGATCCGCCTACTCTATGTTGGACCTTCGTGGGGCAGTTAAGGCCTCGAGGGTGTCTTCAGCATTGATGAACTCATATGCTCGGTCCATGAACTCCCTCAGCGTGGTAGGAATTTTTCGTGCTATCTCAGACATGAACGGATTCCGTGGCCAGATTCCTCCCAAGAGGGCCGCCAACGTGATCTTCTCATCTTGGTCATCTGTGGTCATGAGCTCTCGATTGAATTGCGAGAGATATGACTTCAGATTTTCGCCATCTCATTGTTTGACAGTAAAGAGGTAAGCTGTCGGGCGTCTTCTCTTACGACTTGTCAGAAATTGTGTCATGAAAAGGCAGGCAAGCTCCACGAAGCTATCTATCGTTCCTAACGATAGCGACCCAAACCAGGTCCGAGCGGCCCCTTTCAGTGTGAGCAGGAAAGCTCAACAGACAACTTCTCCTGGTAAACCATGCAAGGTCCTGTGGACCTTGAACCTCTCCAAGTGCTCCAACGGGTCTATGGACTGGTCGTACGCTTCCATTTGGGGGACTTTGAACTTGGGGGGAAGCGGTATAGCCATGACTCCAGTGCTGTATGGGAGGTCGGAACTGACGAGAAGCTGGTCTACGGTGTATGGGGTGTCTATTTTCTTCTCCATTTTTGCACATTTGTCCCCAAGCTCTTAGATTTTGAGGTGCATATTGCATCTCTCTTCATCTATCGCAGTGTTCGTAGGGGCCCACCACGAATCCTCATGCTCGTTGCTGCTCGGTTCTGCTCCCTCCACCAACTCCTCGTTGGTGAACCTAAGGGTCGTGTTCTCCTGGCGGAGCATCCCAGTTACCTCCGTCAGATTTCTTGTTGTCTCCTGCATGCTTGCGAGTCTTGCTTCCATCGTTTCCTCCTCATCATCCCCCCTTCTTGCAGTTTGGGACCGAGTTGCTGTCGACACGTCCAATAAACCATCGAGAGACAGGATGACCGCAGGAAACTAGGAGAAGCATTTATTGAGCGGGCAAGTGGCCTCGAGAAGCCGAATCAACAGGATTCAAATGGGTAGCCTTAAGAAACTGGAAGCGATGGAAGCCGAATGGGCAACACCATGATTAAAAGTGTTATGAATTCCCATCACGTGCCCGTGATAGGAATTCGCTGGATACTATGAGGGAGGGCCCATCCCAGAAGGGCCCGGGCCCGAGGAGGTCAAGCTATAGAGCCCCCAGGCCCAAGGAGGAAGCGGCTGAGAGCCCAGGCTAGGGAACCAGGTACCGAGCGCACACCAACCCAAGGTCTTTCAACACCAAGCTCGGATATGCCAAGGAGAACGACTCGGGACTCGGCAACTTACCGAGCTCTACCGTATGGCACCAAGCAGGACATCCTATTGAAAGTGGAAGATTGAACGTGCCCTATAGTGGTCACATCAGACTCAATGCATGTCGCATTCAATGCACATTTTAGAAGGCCCGGCACCCAACGACGTGCCTCCAGAGCATGCAAGACAGCTCGGCCGTGACCTGACACCCAACCCTGGCAGAAAGTAGCAGTAGGTCTAACCCAACATGACCTGACAGGCCACGATCTCCCCCAACCGCCTAAGCCGCGGGCTGACACGCTGTTGTGAAGGGAAGTGAGTGGAGCAGGACTGACTTCGGTACAACCTGACAAGCTACGATCTCCCTCGACAGTGGAGCCTGAATCAAGTATGAGTAGCAGACATCCCTTCCACAAGAGGTAACCCTTGAATCCCTTACTATTCATTCTGATATTCTAAGCTTTTCCTCGTCACTAGAGAATTATTCACTGACTTTGGCATCGGAGTGACCCCAGACGTCCCAGGAGCCTCTTCTCCCTCTGAGTTACAGGTGACATGAAGCCTGGTTATCACATTACTGCTCGGGTTTCGAAACACGACATCAACAAGAATAAAGTTATCCCCACTAAGATTGTTGTTTTTGTGTGGAAACAAGGGTATAACGATATTCCTTTGGATGACAAAATTCAGTAATGTGGTATACTACTAGCTTCAATCTATGTATGTTGTTTGGGTCATTCTGAGTCAACAAATCATGTATTCTTGGCCTGTCATGTGCCTAATAATGTTTGGTTTCATTTTTCATTACTTTTTGGTTGTTTTCACATCATGACAAACATTTGGAAGGACAAAAGTACTCTATGGTGGTCCCTCTTCAAAGGCTCAGACCAGTATCACTTGATTGCTTAACTAGTCTCAATTTTCATAATATAGGGAACTATGGTTGGGAAGAAATACTACCAAATTCAACGGCCACGTTTCCTTCATTTTAACCTATTAAGCAGAAGGTTCTCACATGGCTAAAATAGATGAATACCCTTATTAGGCCAACCTTTTTAACCATCAATACAACCATTTATGTTCTCAATTATCTCCACATTCCTTAAAGGCTAATTCAATAGACTAGTTACGGAATGTCCTAAGGTCTTTCAACTATTCTTTCCTATTTGGTTTCCCTATTTTTCTGATAGTAATGAGTACCCCATTACTCACGTAGTGTCCATATGCGTGGAAAAAGTGATTAACTCCCCATCACTAGCAATTAATTAAATTCTAAAAAAGTTAATTAACCACCACGTCAAGAATTCTATTAAATAAGAGTTTTACGTACATTAGTTTTATGAGTGTGAAAAAAGTGAACATATAAAAAAAAAAAAAAAACCTCTCCTCTCTTTACAATTTCGGCCTACTCTCAGCCTTAGAGAGTGCACTCCACCCTCGCATTTTCAGTCACTTTTTAACCACACTATGACTTTTAAGGAAAGTCACAAACCCAATGACACTAGAAACAGAAGCCGAAAAGTCTATACAAGGTAGAGGTGTTGTTCACTCTCCACAACGGCACATGAAACAAAGGCAAGACAACTTCTTGAGCCAAAAAAACACCTACATATGTAGGAGGCCCATGGGGGCATGTTCGCCGATTTCCAGTGTTCATGTTTGGTCACGCGTGGCACGTGTACTCTTGGGTTGGTTGGGATTAGTCTACAAAATTCATACATATATTGCTTTGTTGAGGCCGAGAGTTGAGAATATTTGTTTTAATCATTTTTAGTAAAATGCTTACAAAAATAATGATAATAAAAGTTATTTTTAGGACATTTGTCATACTTCCTCAAGTCTTATTTTTCTGTGTTACATGAACATTTATACAAATTGTTTGTGGATACATGTATTGTGCTGTTATTGTTAAATGCATGTCCATATTGAATATTTATACTAGATTTGATGGCCTATTAAACCCGTCTCATTAATTAAGAATGTGGGTCATCTATCCATTGAACCATTATGCATACCATTATGATTGAATTTTGATTTCATTGATATTTTTTTATTTAAAATGGATGGAGTTGACATTGCTAAGTAGTTTTTTTTTTTTTTTTTGATAACCAATGAATCATTCCATTCAACAAAATCCTTACAAAATATTGCTTCTATCAAGCCATACAGCTTGAGATACAATAGAAGGACAAGAACCCCACCACATATCAGTATCCTCAACATTCCATGCATTCCTAGCTAATAGATGTCCTGCCACATTACCTAGTCTACTAATATGAAGGAACTGGACCTGTTGAAAACCCCGCTGCATACGTCTAATGTCATTAAGGAGAAAAGCAAAATCAGTTAAAAACTCAGAATGGGAATTCAAAGCATTCACAAGAACCAAACAATCCGTTTCCACAATCAACTTTGGAATACCCCATTGAGCACAAAATTGTAATCCCCTCAAAATAGCACTGGCCTCTATAAACTCAAGAGAAACAACTTCACTTTCCACCTTACTACACGCAACAACCACATCCCCATTTTGGTCCCTAAGAATAAGCCCAATACCTGCCTTGTGTTGATCATGGAACACAGCACCATCCACATTTAATTGCAGGAAATTAGGTGGTGGAGGAGACCAACAAATCACTTTCCTTGCATCCTGTGTAAAACCATCAAAAACTTGAACCCGCTTGTAGGCCAATTGCATGGAAAGAGCATTGTTAATAACAGCTGAACATGGATGCACAACCTTTTCATATAAAATCTGATTCCTTCTATACCACATAGCCCAACAAATAACAAAAAAAGTGGATAAAATTTCAGCACCACCTTTATCTCGGACTTGAAGCACCAAATCCCAAAAAGATAAATTAGTTTGTAAACATCCCAAAGTAGGTAAATATTGTAAGAACATATAATGAATAACTGGACAGAAAACTAAAGCATGGGCTGTATCTTCAGAACACAAATTGCAAAAAGCACAACTATCTTCATCCTTAACCCTTCTCTTTCTCAGATTCTGAAAAGTAGGCAAATTATCTTTGCAAGCCCTCCAAGCAAAAATTTTCATTTTCTTTGGTATCTTCAACTACCATAAACACTTCCAAAACTTTAAAATCTGTCCACCATTTGAGACCTCCCCTAAATTCTGAGAATGAGCCATCTGCAGAAATTTATACCCACTCTTTACTGAATAAACACCACATCTTTCCTGTGTCCAATACCATGAGTCTTCTTGAGACAAACAAATATTGATTTTCAGAATCTGATTCGCCAACATTGGATTAAAGAGAGGTCTAATAACTTCCATATTCCACCAACCAGTACTTACATCAATTAATTCATGAACCAACAAAGAATCATCCCTTGACTACCCCATTACATTCTGAACCACTTCACTACCACAACCAGGAATCCAAGGGTCTTGAAACACTCTAACATTCCTACCATTTCCCAATCTCCACATACATCCAGAATTCAATAAAGGCAAAGCACTATAAATACCTTTCCAAACATAAGAAGCATTACTATCAAGATTGGCCTCAAACAAACTACAATGTGGAAAGTACCTTGCTTTAAATACTCGATAGAGTAGTGAATTCTGATTTGAAAGGAGCCGCCAGCCCTGTTTTGCAAGCAGTGCCAAGTTGAAATCATGGAGGTTCTTAAAGCCCAAACCCCCACGAAATTTAGACTCACACAGTTTGGCCCAACTAACCCAATGTATTTTCTGACTCTGAGCTTGATTACCCCACCAAAATTTTGCCATCATCATTTCTAAGTCATGACACAAAGACTTGGGAAATAAAAAACAACTCATGGCATAATTCGGTATAGACATAGCTACTGCTTTGAGCAAAACTTCTCTAACACCTTGACTGATCATATTCCCTTTCCATACTTGGAGCTTTTGCCACAAACGGTGTTTAATTCCAGAAAAAGCCCGCTATTTTGATCGACCAACCACCGGTGGCGGCCCCAAATATTTTTCATACTGCTGTGTAGAACTTCCACCCCAAAGCTGTAAAATATCGGATTTCAAGTCCTCATTAACATTTTTACTAAAGACCATAGAGGTTTTCTCTTTATTAATGCACTGACCTGAAGCCTTCTCATAGTTCTCTAAAAGAAGCTGAATCTTTTCATTAGTGACAACATCAGCACGACAAAAAATCACACTATCATTCGCAAATAACAAATGATTGACTCTTGGCCCGCCTCTACATATTCTAACCCCCTCAACCATACCCGGACCCTCACTCCTCTTTAATAAACTGATCAAACCTTCCGTGCATAGAAGAAAAAGATAGGGAGACAGAGGCTCTCCCTGTCTAAGTCCTCTACTCGGAAGAATATGTCCTTGGGGACTCCCATTCACAAGAACTGAAAAAGAGACAGTAGAAAGACATTTCATAATAATATCAATCACCTTTTGAGCAAAACCGAGGACCCCCATCATTTTTTCAAGAAAACACCATTCAACCCTATCATACGCTTTGCTCATATCAAGTTTAATTGACATAAAACCCTTTTTTCCATATCTCTTTCTCCTAAGATAATGTAATAATTCATAGGCCACCAAAACATTATCCGTAATCTGCCTCCCTGGAACAAAAGCGCACTGGGACTCCGAAATGACCAACGGCAGAATTTGTTTTAATCTATTTGCAATAACTTTAGACATAATCTTATAAAGAACATTGCACAGACTAATAGGACGAAAATCAGCCACTTTAACTGAGTCGGGCTTCTTTGGAATTAAGGTAATAAAAGTATGATTTACCTCACTTGGAAAAACTCCAGAATTCAAGGCAGACAACACAGAAGCTACTACTGATTTACCAATCACCCCCCAATATGTTTGGAAAAATAATGGAGACATTCCATCGGGACCCGGAGCCTTTGAGGGGTGCATTTGCTTAATCACAGCCTCAACTTCATCTGCCACATAAGGTCTGGTCAAATCCCCATTCATTAAATCAGTGACTTTACATTCCACCCCTGAGCAAACATCATCCACTTCTACCCGATCTGCAGCTGTAAACAGATTCTGAAAATACTCCACAATCATATCATGCATCTGCTGGCCTCGTTTCCAAACACCCCTATCATCTTTCAGCTGTAAAATTCTATTATTCCTTCTTCTAGTAGTAGCTTTTGTATGAAAATACCTAGAATTACTATCCCCTTCTCTAAGCCACAAGACTCGAGAACGCTGTTTCCATATGATCTCATCCCTCTCCAGCCACTTTTGAACATCTTCACGAGCACTATTATGCATGGACAAAAACTGACAAGTTGGATCATTATCCTGAATAGATTTTAATCTCATTTTGGCATTCACAAGCTCTCTTTGAACATGACGAAATGAACTTTTATTCCATTGCTTCAATTCAGTAGCACAATCTGAAATACACCCCATCACCTGGTGAATAGAATTGGGAAAAGATCCCAACCTCTCCCCACCCCTCCACACCTTTTCAATAATAGAAGCACACTGCTTATCACCCACCCACATAGCCTCGAAAAGGAACAGTTTTTCCCCATGCCTTCTAATCAAACTCCCATGAGTATCCAACCAAATGGGGATATGATCCGAATAAGAGGCTACTCCATGTTGAACCATTAAATTCGGGAAAGCATCACACCATCCCGAATTTGCAAGAAAACGATCCAACCTTTCACATATAACACCCTCCCCTTCGCGTCTATTGCACCAAATAAAAGGACTACCAACAAAACCCAAATCTCTAAGATGCCCTTCCTCTAAAACAGATCTGAAATTGCTCATCAACCTTTCATTCCGCCATCTTCCACCACTTTTCTCATCATGAGTAAGAATCTCATTAAAATCACCAAACACCAACCAAGGACCCATAACTCAACACCCTATTGATTTGATCAAATTCCACACTTCCTCCCTTTTACTGGAATCTGGTTGCCCATAAACACCCGTGAGAAAACAACGACCCCCATCCACATTAGAATTTTGAAATGCACAGTGAATATGATGCATAGAAAAATTCAAAACAGACAAATCCACATCATCTTTCCAAAGCAATGCTAAACCACCACTACGACCCAAACAATCAACTACAAAACAATTTGAATAACCAAGCTTAATCTTACAATAATCCCATTGCCGAGAGGTTAAACGGGTTTCTTGTAAAAAAAGCACATCGGGAACTTCCTTCGTAAGCAAGTCACGAAGAGTACGAATACCTCATGGGTTCCCAAGCCCACGAGGATTCCAGCTCAATAGTTTCATGGTGTTCGGCGGGGCTGTTCAACAGCCACCACCGATATCTCATGAGTAGAATTAGAGACGAGTACCTTCTTTTTCTTACGCCCTGCATCCTCTTTGACCGAACTCAACTTCCTCTTTCGTCCACCTGCAGCTTGAACTGCAAGAGAGGACTTCTCAAACCGAGAAGAATGGCATCGCACTGCTCGGCTACTCGCAATATTACTCTGCACCAACTGAGGCTGAACGTATCGCACCACCCGTGCCCTAGTATTTGATTTAGGCTTCCAATCAAGTGTGCTTGCGTGAAGGCCAACCCCATAATCTAAATCAAAAACAGGGCCCAAGCCCATTACAGGCCCCTTAGTGATTGGTACATCAAACAGCTGGCCTTCAACTTCAGATGAAGATGCGATACCCTCCACACTCTCAGTAACCATTTTCCCCATTTCTCCTAATCGGTGTTGACCCAGTCGTGCCTCACCAGCACTAGTGTCAATACAATGCATATCAACTTGTGATTCCAAAATAATCAGCCTTCCCACAGTACCAGAATCCGAGTTTTCCTCTCCTACTCTAGCACGTTCGATAACGACATCATCTCCACCAACAGAAAGACTCTCACCCATCACGGCTGTTTCAAGAAACTTCCCTGGACCAGTAACTACGATGGGCACAGGCTCAACCACCGTGGGCGATGGTGGCACTTCAGGTCGCTTCCAACCATTCCCCCACACTGTAGAACCAGCCTGCCATGCTCTCTGAGTTGCTGAAGGCCCTGCTCGAAGCCAGTTTCCATAAGGCAACTGATCAACCTCGTCTGAAACAGATAGAAAATCTGGACATTCACGATAGGAATGACCCAATAAACCACATTGGTAACAGAAATCAGGAAGCCTCTCATAAACCAAACGAACCCAACAAAAATTATCCCCCCCTAACTTCAATTTCTTCCTACGTTGCAGAGGTTTAGAAATGTCCAAGAGGACCCTCACTCGCATAAACTCACCCCACTCAACTTCTCCTTTATCCAAATCAACCTCCAGAAAATCACCAATCAAGCTGCCAATTAACTTACCCACATAAGAATTACGAGCCATGAGAGGTAGATCACAAATCCTCACCCAAAATGGAGCATGAACAATTTTGAGACTATTGATCTGCAACAAACCTTCAAATTCCTTCAGTAACACTAATTGTTTATCAAAATTCCACGGCCCCTCACGCATGACCTTCACCTTATCTCGCACCTCCTCAAACTCCACCAAACTGAACACCGAATTCAAATCACGAATTTTAACACCCTTCACTGTACGCCAAATCTTCCTCATCGTTTGTTTAAAAGCTTCGTGATTATAATGCTTCCGAGTTAACAACTGCATAATCAAGCAGTTCTCCCCTCGAGAAAGAATTTCCTCAACTTGACTAATCTCCACCACCACTTCTTCAGATTCCTTCTCAGTAAGAGATAAACTAGCATACATCCTCTCTAACGCTTCAGCCATGTTGCCTCTAGAGCTCGTACCAGGACGAGTGAAATACCTCTACTCTGGGTGCAGAGAGAGGACTATCTGTGATTTACCCATAATTATGAGAAAAACCAGCTTAGCTTACTTGAATGACTTAATAATATGCGACATTGCTAAGTAGTTATGCACATGTGTAATGTATGTATTTATTTTTATGTAAATGGATAAGGAGTAGCTTATAAGTATATCGGTGATATGCCATCCCTGTTTAATTATTATTTTCCTAGAATATTTGTATAGGATTTTGTTTGGAAATGTAATATTAGGAATGTATTTTTATTATGGAGGCCATGTGAAGGGGTGTGTTTCACGTCTATCGATATACTTTAAGGTCACCTTAACATGATGCACCAAAAAACTAATGAGGCTTCAGGTGAAAGCCTATGCGCAATTTGTTTAATGCAACAATGATGAATGAATCATATGTGCATGAGTTATGAGTTTTTAAGACTCATTAATAAATTTTATTGAAAATTAACTAGATATGGTATTTTGACTTATATAGTGCGAGATAATTACTAGTTTTTTGCGAATTCTTCAATCTCACAATGTAGAAAGGAATTCCATGGTCTAGTTAGATTTTGAAAGAAAATCAAATGTGTGTTAATGTCAATCTCGCACAATGAATATAGTGACAATGACCTCTAAGAATGTAGTTGTGTGTAACGTCCGTCCTTGTGGTGGGACTTAAGAAAATTATTTTAGCAAAACGAGATCGGAATTACTGAACTTTTAAAATTTTTTCCTTCCCTTCCCAGAATATAAAAGATTATACAGTTAAAATTTAAAACTTGCATTTATAAATCTAAGATAGAGTTTTGCAGAAGAAATCATTAAACTAAAATATAAGTTCTTTTACAAAAATAAGATTTCATATATTACACAAAAAAAGGCCTAGGCTTCCATCACCTTTTCCTTGGACCGTGTCTATCTTGACACTTTGTCCTCATTTCATTCCTGGGTGGGGCACACATAAAAAGAAAATTAGTCGAATACTCGGTAAGCATTACTTCATATTGTAAAAATATATTCACATAGATTTCATTCATACATTCATCATTGATATACATACTTTACATAAAACGTTTTCTTTTCTTTGAAAATATTACAAGGTAGGGTTTTTCTTTTAAGAGATTTCATTCCTTAAAACACTTCCCACCTTGTACTTTCTTTCGTAAAACTAACACCTTTCATGCATACAATTAATCTTATCATTTTTCTTTGACCAGTACACACTGTTATGCTCAGTGTGTTGGGGTTAGCGGTCTTTTGGAACCCTATTCTGCTCGTGATTGCGGGTTGGAAATCCCTCAGTCAGGGGTAGCACTGGGTGCACTACCAGTACTACTTACCCAACACTGCAATCTGTGCAGTCCTTTGGTACCATCATTCATTCATTAGTCATGGCCGTTACGTAATTTCATACATTAAAACATTCATTTCTTTTCAACCATTTCCTTTCCTTTCATTCATTCATTTCCTTTTCATCAGTTCATTTCATTTCATAAAACATCTTTTCATAATCATAAAACATAAAATCTCATCATTCATTTCATGGAACATACATACAATACATGCTACATATAGCATCCATTCACATGCATACAACTATTCTTGGAGTGCATAAAAGGGGCTATCAAAGAAAACCATTACATGCATATACTTAAATCTTAATACTTTAACATAGATTCATAAAGCATATTCATTCTAAGAAACATTTCTTTTCTTTTCTTTTCATAAAAGAACATTTTCTCATAAAAGCATTTTATAAGACATTCATTTTCATTTTCATATTTTTAGAAAACTCTAAAAGAGTATGAACGTAATACTTACCTAGACTTCATGCTATGCACATTTCATCTAGTTCGTTCATGTGCGTGTCAAATGGCAACCTACATGCATTCAAAACCTTTCGTCATTTCCTTTTCATTTACAAGAACACTAACGTAGAACTTGTATAATAAAACTATCCCTAACTCTTAGTCCATTCTCTCCCTCATGGCTTTAACCTCCAATTGATTCTTTACTTAGACTTCTCCCACTTAGACCAGTCATTGACCAAATAATCTTCATTATCTATTTAGTTGCATACTTATCCATAAAATTCGTAATTGTACAAACTTACACCTCTAGGTATTCAAAATATCAATCTCATTGCACTTACACATGTCATCATCCAATCCTTGAAGTATAACCCTTGTCATACATCTTAAGCCTAACTATGAATCTGAAATCGTCACCTTATTTTCTGACTAATAAAGTGAGCTTCCATGCTTCTCTCTAATCTCCAACCATTATTCAAAAGCCTAAAACTTAATCCCACTTCACCATAAAATCCAGCTGCAATCACAATACAAGTTCTTAAACAATAACGTTCCCCTGTACCTAATCCAACCCACATTAACCCAAGTCTCAATTCACTTCCTCACATCTAAATGCATAACAAAAGCCAACTAAGCGTACCAATAAACCCAACCCAAGCATACATATGCAACCTACCAAACATACATGTGTCATACCCCTTTATCACTTAAGATAAACATATAATCCATTTTAAGTACCCAGTTATTCTTACAAATTTCATCCATATATAATACATTCAAGGTACATACTTTGCCTAAACACATACCATTAACTCCCTTGCAATCCAAACCATTACACCCAATACATGAAATCAACTCATACCATTTATACACCTACACCACGCATTCACAAACACAATCACACACCTAATCCCAGTACTTCATTCAATTTACAACTTGACGTTAATTCCCCAGCACTTCACACTACACACAGCCGCATCACAACCTACTCCATTCACAATCCACCGTTCACAATACAACATATTCACAACACCATTCAATTTCAACTTCACAAACCCCACAATTCTAAATGTAAGGGAATGGAGATTATACCATAGTGAGGGGCTGAAAGCTTGCATCTCTTGCTATCTGGCATGATCTCATGGCATCAAAAGCAGCTGGCTTGGCCTGTGCACAGTGGTGGAATCGGAGGAAGGCTGAGCTAGAGTTTGGTGTTCTGATTGTGCGTGGAGTGGAGGAGAGCAAGGGTTGTTTCATAGGGATGGTCATGGCAGGGGATGGGGGTTACGTCTGGCAATAGTGCTACCATGGGTGGTGGCGGCGAGGCCATGAGGTAGAGGAAGGAGAGGGATCTAAAGGCCTCGGGCTAGCTGGGGTACGATGGTGGTATGGGGGTCCGACCGAGGGTTAGCCATGGGTGGCGGTGGGCGTGGCTAGAGGTGGCGCATGGTGATAGTGTGGAGATTGAGTGCGATCTGAGAGGAGAAGAGAAAGAGAGCTTCGGTAGAGAGGACTGGGTGCACGACGGTGGATTGGGGGGTCGCGCGACATTATTGGGTGGTTGTGGGTGCAACAGGACTAGGCTCCAGTGGGCAACGCTGATGTGGCCAAAGAGATTGTGAGGGAGAGGGAAATTGGGGTGCTCTGTCGTGAGGGTGTAACAAGCCAAGTAACTTGTGCCCAATCCAAGCCATGGACAATCCTTCTATCCTTTTATTACTTTTACTCTTGTGTGTTAGGCATTAGACTGTTTTACTGGATCTTTGGATTTTAATAGGTAGTGGGCTTAGGCCCGTAACATAGACTAATTGCAGATTCTAGTCTTATTATCTTATTGTTACTTTTAGCCTAAGCCCAATACGTGGGTTATATGTACTGAGTAACTTGGCTCTGAAGATTTATCCAGAATCATTAATGAAAACATTTCTCTATTATCTTTTCTCTCTTTCTCTTGGAGGCTAGGTCAACCTCAAATGTGACCAATTTTCTTATCTTTTCTCTTATATTTTCTAATCATCCAAACACCTACTATCAGGTGTGTTACAAGTGGTATCCAGAGCCACTCTTTCCTTGGCATCGGAATCATGGAAACAGAAAAAAAATTTCGTCATTACTCAACATCAGAGAGCAACTCGAACAATCACAGAAACGTTTAGATGTTATTTTGCAGACATTTGAAGATGTCAAGAACAATCTGGAAAAATTTCAGAGCAACTTCAACGAAGAGTTCACCTATCTGCAGCACCAAATTTGCACGTTGCAGGAAGAGGAAAAACACGCAATAATGGCTGTAGACAAAGGGGAAGTGAATCCCAACAACATTCCTCAGTTCTTTGATCTCCTTCTCCAACTCTCACTTCCTTCCCTTCCTCTTAGGAGCTATTTTCTTTTTCCTTCCTTTATGTCGGTCGCTCCAAGTACTAAGGATTCACTGACTGTAAAAGGGAAACACCTAGCCATCCAATGGGAGTTTGATCCCGAAGGAATCAATTTTCAGTTTTTTGATTCCTCACCCTCACCACAAAATAATAGACATACCATATTCCAACCTGTAGATCCCTCTCATTCCCAATTCTTTGTGTCTCTAGAATGTCCTCTCTTGGTCCGAGCCTATGGATCAACCAAGCCTTTCCATGGAGTAATTTCCCCTATTTGGGATGGCTACACATAAAACCAGAATGCTCGAGTTAGGGTTCTTGCTGCTACTAATCGTCCATCTGGACTTGATGAGGCTATACCCCGACGTCTACCTCAAGCATTTGAAAGGGGGATCTTTGTTCGCAGGGAGAGGGCTGAAAGTCTGGGAGATGAAATTGTAATAAATCTGTTGTCCAAGCATCTTGAAGCTAGTGAATCAAAGGAAAAAAATGGCTTCATTCTTGATGGTTTCCCTCGAACCATAACACAGGCGGAAATCCTAGAAGGGGTAACAAATATTGATTTGGTGAGCAACCTGATGCTCTGGGACTTTCTAATTCTTCAATACAGGGTTTCCTTTGGATTTACAAAAAATATACCGATGGCAAATGCGGAGGATGTGGAGCATGCGATGGATGCAGTGCGGAAAGCTCTTGCTACGAACAAAGGCCTCTGCTTCCGGGGTCGTTTGTGCCAAATATTTGCATGCTATCACCGCCAAGATAACAGATAGGAAATCTGAACTAGCTAAACTTGAAGCAATTGATTGGGGAAAGCCGCTGGATGAAGCAGCATGGGACATTGATGATGATCCGCTACTGTTATTCCTCATGGGAGGTAGTGAGCATGGCATCAAACGAACTTGTGTTCATATTCTTACTACTGACCGTGATGTTTTGGATGGATTTTTTCCCCAAACATGGACAAAAGGTATGTCACCTCAAATGTTTGACAAAATTCTTGAAAAAAATCTGATGATGATTTTTCAACTTTCTAGCTCCATTTTCATTAGTCTGGCGTCAAGATTTAGAGCTGGATTCAAAGCAGAAAATCAGATGGTATTGTGGAATTGTTTTATTGTGGAATTTTCTCATATTACTCTTTGGGTGTGGGATTTTGGTGATGCCGATGGCTTTAAGGCCAAAGGATTAGGTGGTGGCTTACTCCAAGCCTTCTCCTTCTCCGATTTTCTGGAAGGGTTTAATCTAAAAATGGATGATGATGTCCATGAAGAAATGGGTGATCTGGGAGACTTCCCACAAAATTTGAGAGGGTGGTATGAAGAATTTGACCTTGCCTTCATGCCTCACATGGAAGAGGCCCCTCACCTTGAGCCACAATTTTTTGTGGCAATGTTTATGAGGAACATAGATGCTGAAGTTTTGGGAAATTTAGGAGATAAGAACTTTGTTCCTCAACTACTTGATTTTTTCTCAACCAAAGGAATTTTTGAGCCCTTTGATAGAGGAAGAGGGCATATCCATGTTTACACATTTGAATCCAAACACTACCCATCAGGTGTGTTACAAGTGACCGTGTCGTAGAGTTACACCAGTGCTTCCAACCTTGAGGACAAGGTTCTTTAAAAGGGACGGCAATATAACAAGCCAAGTAACTTGGGCCCAATCCAAGCCATGGACAATCCTTCTATCATTTTACTACTTTTACTCTTGTGTGTTAGGCCTTAGACTATTTTACTAGATCTTTGGATTGTAATAGGTAGTGGGCTTAGGCATGTAGCATAGACTAATTGCAGATTCTAGTCTTATTATCTTGTTGTTACTTTTAGCCCAAGCCCAATACGTGGGTTATATGTACTGAGCAATTTGGCTTTGAAGATTTATCCAGAATCATTAACGAAAACATTTCTCTATTATCTTTTCTCTCTCTCTTGGAGGCTAGGTCAACCTCGAATGTGACCAATTTTCTTATCTTTTCTCTTATATTTTCTAGTCATCCAAACACCTACTATCAGGTGTGTTATAGAGGGTGGTGGATGTGGGGCTCTGTTGGGTTCACGGTGACTGGTCGACGACAGCTTAACGGCAAGCTCGTGGAGCTGCTCACGGTGGCGTGGTTAGTGGCGTCGTGGAGAGAAACCGAGGGAGAAAGGAGAGAGGGGCTACGTCGTGGGCTAGGGAGGAGATGCGAGAGATCCGCGGCGGGGGGAGGCTGCTAGGGAGGGGGCTCAGTTGGCCGGTGACTGTGTGAGTGAGGAAATCGGGGAGAGAGGGGGATGGCTGGAGGGGAGGGGGAAAATGAGGGAATTAGGGTTTTCTTGGGAATTTAATCCTACCCCTTCATCTAGGGATCCCTAATCTTAATCTAAGGGTGGAGATTTAAACATTTAAAAGGATGAAAATAAACTAAGTAAAATAGGTAGAAAGATGATACGGAACTGCTACATACAGTCGCTCTAAGTAAGCAGCGTACAAACGGCTTTAAAAAGTAATAATAATAAATATAAAAGGTTGAAAACAGGCCATGTCTGCTAAACACTATGGTAGCACTGCAAAAGGTTGGAAACTTTAACGTCAAAACCAAACCAACGACGTCGATAGAAACAATGAGTTTTGAGTCTGTTGTCGTCTTCGCTGGAAGTTTGAGTTGTGAATCCGAAAGAGGTGCATACAACTCCCCAGCACCGCGATCTCCTCCATTTTTATTTGTACCATCGTTTTTCTTTAACTAACATATATATACTATAAAAACTTGGTGACTTTGATTGCAGCCAATCACAATTTTTACATCAAGATCAAATTGTGACAACTCTAGAGACAGAGATAGAGAGTTATGGTCGTGTATGTTTCTTCCCAAAATTTGCGATGTTGGTTCTTCTTGAATTGGGCCTCAAATTCTATGTTTGTTTCTCTATTTGGTAGCTGAGAAAGAGTAACGATTGCGAGGGAAAAAAGTATTGGGTTTTTTTTTTTTTTAAAGTATTGGGGATCCAGTGTAATAAAGAAAAAGAAAGAAAAAAAAAACTCTAGTCGGAAAACGAAGGGGCTGAGGGAACAAAGGGGCTTCAAGGTTCGAAAGGGCTTAAGGATGAGGGAAACGGGGACCTTTATGGGGAAGGGTCTTCGAGGGAACGAAGGGGCTTCGAGGTTCGAAGGGTCAAAGAAACACAGAGACCTTTACGAGGAAGGAGAAACAGAGAAGACCAAGTACAAAGCTGGAAAGAGAAATGGGGAGAGAAAGGGGGAGAGGGCTTGAAGAAGAAACACAGAAAAGGAGAGAGCTTTACGGGGAAGGAGGAATTGGAGAGAAGGAGGGAAATGGCCAAACTTAATAAAAGTTAAAATGGCGCCGTTGCACATTTTTCCACGTCAGCGTTTGCATCCGGCGTTTGCATCCAGCATTTTTCAAGATGATATGAGACTATGTTTAAAATCAAACTTTGTTTTATTACTCCCAAAATAATATTTTTCATCATAAAATAAAATAATGAATTTTACTGAATATTTTTAAGAGAAATAAAATCATCTAAATGATTAGAGTTTTTTAACATAAAATAAAATAATGAATATTAACTAATATTCTAAAAGAAATAAAATCATTTAAATAAAACGATTTTCTAAAACTATATTATTTTCTGGACTCCAAAAAATGAAGAGGCTTACTTTCGAAATTGGGCTTGGTCCAATAACTCTACAAATACCCTATTTAAAATAATTTTGGACACTTAAAATATTTCGAAGAGTTTAAAACACTAGGTTCCATTTAAAAATCATCTGTCAATTTAAAACTCAACTTCAGGATTTAAAATGCAAAGACAAGACTCGTGATCAATCGAAAGAAAATGAGCAGTTGGTCACATTGTTAACCTTACTAAAAGAGACAAATTGGATAGGACCAACTATAACATTTGACATAGGAAAATCCAATATCTACTTAATGAACAAGAGATTCTAGAAAATCTATCCCACCTTATGATACAACCTGAGGAAGGAAATACTTTCCAACATCATCTTAATATGGAAGTCTATCAGACTTGGGCAAAGAAAGATTGGTGCAAGTATTTTACCATGCTTAGTAGCATGCACAATTAGCCAATTGGAGAGGTTGAGAACTGCCCAACTGCCCAAGATATGTGGAACCAACTAAAAATTACCTATGGGGGAACATAAGCAACTAGGCTTCGTGCTCTTACTTTAATGTTTAAGTAGTATGTTATATACCCTAAACATACCATGACTAAGCATTTGAGGTTGATGTCTACCTTGATTCATGATCTAAAGGCTACCGGCAAGAATCTCACTGATGAACAGGAAGTTACTACTATGATAAGATCTTTACCCGAAACAACATGGGTGCAAATGAATCTCGTTTTAACACAGTGAGAATATTAAAACTTTTGGTGATAAAACTCACCATTTGGAACTAGTGGTGGAGAGCACAGATGCGCATTGTAGTACTCTTTTTGTTGCCCAAGTTGGGAAGCACAAGGCATTCAAGCATAAGCGCAAGCAACATAGGAGATCTATTAGAGCAGCAAATAGTCTTGGGTCATAGTACGGGAAAGTATCAGAGCACTGCAAAGGCAAGAACGCAGGCAAGGACAAGTCCAAATTGAAGCTTTATAAAATTGGAAAAGTGATAAACTTTACTTGTGAGTGCACTAAGGCAAAAAAGTATCCATTAAACACAACTCTCTTATTACTTATGTTTGTTCACATGTTTTTGTTGCTCACTAAATCCCTAAATGGATTGTAGACACGGGATCAACCAAACATTTAGCTTGAGATCAAGTTGGATTAATAGATTATAAGAGAATACTAGCTGACAAACAGTACATTATATTAGGTAACATAACTTGAAAGGAAGCGTTTGGAGTTGACACCTACAAACTCAAGAGCCATCTTGGCACTTGTTACTTCTTCACGATCTTCTTTATGCACTTGGTGTTCAATGTATTCTGTTTTTAGTTATCTCTATGTTGAAACTTAGTTTTATTTTTCACTTTGATGGCCCTCAATTGAACTTTTATTTGGATAAATTTTTGTATGGACATGATTTTCTTTTGAATGGTTTCTTTATGATAAATTTAGATAATTCCTCATTTTCTTTTATGGCTTCAAATGATGATAATGTTGTTTCTAATATATTGAAATAACATGCTAGACTAGGCCACATAGGAAAATATAGAATTGCTAAACTAGCTAGAGAATGCCTATTAGGATCTCTTGCTACTATAAGCCTATCTGTGTGTAAGCCATGTTTAGCTAGGAAAGCCTCTAGAAAGCTTTTTGGAAAGGCTCCTAAGGCATCTTATCCTTTAGAGCTAGTCCATTCTGATATTTGCAGACCTATGAATGTGAAAGCACGCCATGACAACTCTTATTTTCTCAACTTTACAGATGACTACTCAACATTTCAATTATATCTATTTGATCTCCCATCTCTTTGAAACATTAGACCGTTTTAAGCACTTTGAAGTTGAGGTTGAGAATTAGAAAAAAAGGAATTTAAAAAGTCTACAAACCAATTTGGGTTATGAGTACTTTTCTAAAGAGCTTCAGGGACTATGTGAGCAAAATGGGATAAGTAGGCAATTAGCAATTCCTCACACACTACAACAAAATGGTGCTGCAGAAAAAAGGAATCATACCTCATTGGAAATGGTTCAATCAATGATGGTGCAAGCTAACTTGCCATTATCATTTTGGGAGATGTTCTTTTAGCTGTTGACTACATTTTGAACCGTGTACCTTCTAAGTGTGTTCCTTCGACCCCATATGAATTATGGAATGACATAAAATCAAATTTGGAACATTTATGGCCTTGGGTTCTGCGGGTTATGTTCACACCACTTCTCATAAAGATGGAAAACTTGGCCTAAAGAAAATAAGTTTATCTTTATAAGATATTTAGAAATCTTAAAGGGCTATGTAATGTATGGTGAACATCCTAACGGAGGAATGACAGAGATAGAGTCACGTGATGTCATATTTATTGAAAATGATTTTCCTAATATTGGTGAAGTAAACAAATAGGGTTAATTACACTTTGTCTCCTCGAACTTTCACTCAATTCACAATGTGCCTCTAAAATTACTAATTGCATCAAAGTGGACTCT
>QEOT01124190.1:113160-134944 GCA_003123785.1 Pterocarya stenoptera | reverse complement strand
TGTTATGAGTTGCAGAAGTGCTGGAGTGGAAGGGTTGCAGTATTGCGTGTGACGTTGGAGATGGGCAAGGTGTGAAGATCAGAGCTTCCAAGATACGAAGGCCAGAGCTTCTGGGTTGTATTCTTGCTTCGGAAGCATGGGGTAGTTGATGGCAGTTAACTTGGGCAGAGATAGCTGGAAACGGTGTCGTGTTATGCAGAATTAGTTTCTTCTCTTAATAGAACGATGACGTTTGATGTTCTTCTTCTTCATAATTGTAAACACAGTCGTTTTTACTTACTATAATTGTAATAAGTGTTTAACCAAAACACTGCCGTTTCGTTCAAATAATCACTATAAATAGAGAGCTTGGAGGGAAAAGCCTCCAACGGATGATTCACTCAGTTAACTGAATTCTCTCTTCTTCCTCAAATCTATTCTTCTTCTTCTAAACCTAACTCTGGAGAGTGACTTCTCGAACAAGTCGATTGGGCTCATTACAGAAACATCATCATATTCATAATTCCAAAAGAAACCAAAATGGGGATAAGCAAAAGAAACCCACGGAACCCAGAAATCGGAAAGCTCCAAAAATCACCAAACATGAACGAGCAAACGAAACCCAAAAAGATAATTATAGAGAAGAAAACTCATGGAAATTATACGTTTATATTTTCTTACACTATCATTTTTCAATTTATCTTTTGAATTAAAAAGTGTAATCCATTTGAAGAGGAGAAAAATATAAGGAAAATATGAAGAGAGAAACCCAGTGTAATGCTTTCACAAGCGAGCACCTTTTACGTGTGCGCAGGGGCAGCTGCCTTCCCAAGCCACAAGTTCTTCCTTTTCTTCATCGATGGCAATGCCGCATCTCGATCTCGTTGAAATCAAGGGTTACAGAGATCTCGTCAGAATCGAGGGGCTTCTTCGTCGATGGAAATGGGTGAAATCTCGTCGATTCAAGGTTCACGACGATTTTGGGGGTCAGGCTCAGTCTCATCTGGGAAAAGGGAAGCTCGGTTTCGAACAGAGTTTTCTTTTGTTGCTAAAGTGATCTTGTATTGTCCATTTCTATGCTTAGCTCAATGCGCCTTTAACGTGGCACCCTCCATGGAGGGTGTTATTTGACCAAAAACACGACGACAGGCCCGAAGATATTCTCCATAGCCTGGACTATTGCGTCGTTTTGACTTGATATAATCAATGGTGGAACCAGAAATATTTTGGATGGCCAGCTTTTCTAATGTATCACACGTTTATGTGAAATAAAAAGGGACAAATCTTAAATTTAATTTCACGTAAAATCATAACTACATAACTGTATATAAAAATCAATTCTCGATAATTTGCTATATAAATGCAGAGATAAAATTATAAAAATACATCTTAACATCTGTTTAGATTTATGACCACAATATTTCATGGATATATATATACATATATATATTCATCTATTATTATTTTTGTAATGAAATATTTAGAATTTATTTTTTTCATAAAAACTATCAGGTGATCTTTGAGAAGCCTATCTTTTATTCTTGTATGTAAGTTAGCTTGTCAAGTTTGATGTAAAAATAAAATCTAGATATTTTATGTCACATTAAGTATATAATACTACAATTGAGATTTTAAATAAATTTTTTCTTACTCGATGAAGTCTAGGGGGATAAACTTCGAAATTATTTTTCATATAGATTATCAAACTTGAATAATTTTCTTGAATTTATTTCACTTTAAATTCCATATTAAGAAACCTAATATTGTATAATAAAAGACTTTGGGAAACAGATTAATAAGTTTTTTATTTCTCGTAAACTTAACTTTAACTTAATTTTGGATGGGCCACATCATAGGAAATAAATAATATATGAAAATTATACAAAATTTTAAGGCTATAGGAAAATAATTGAAGAGGCATTTATATGTATATAGAAGCTTTAGAAAGTTTTGGAGAGTATGGGAATTATAATTTTTTTAAGGGAACCATTTTGTGTGTGTATTAAAAAAAAAAAAAACTACGAGATATTTTGAATTTAAAAAAAAAATTAGGGATCCAAATAACTTGGTTCCATCACTAGATATAATCATGAACATATTATATAATATGAAGTCAATAATTGTTTTGAGTTATTAACTCGTGAGGGATTAAAGACCCTTAACCTAGTGAGATTAAATAGTACAGGACATAGATGAGATGTTATAAGTGATGTATTATGTTAGTAAGATGGTGACTTAACATAGTACTCTTACTCTTTGCCTTACCGTCAGATCGTACACTTCATTTTTCATATGAGGAATAATTAATTGAGAGATTATGAGGAAATTGTTAATGGGCATGACACCCATTGTGAACAAGTAGAAAGATGTTATAGTAATGGATGGTACCCCATGACCCATTTGGCACCCACATGGGTGGGGAGTTATAAGCAATTAATTAACTTCTAGGAAAGTTAATTAACTACTCCATCAGGAAACTGTTTAAATAAGAGTTTTATGTATGTTAGTTTTATAGGTGTAGAAAAAGTGAACATATAAAAAAAATCCTCTTCTCTCTCTTTACAATTTCCTAGAGTAACTATCTTAAATTCTTGGTGTGGAATTTTTGTAGAAGCCTCCTTAGTAACATAGAGATACAATCACAACAATTTGACGTGGGCTGTAAGACAAATAAAGATTCAGACTTATGAGGTAGTTCGAATTAATCTTATCTAACATGTCCTAATGTCTATGCTGAACTTTCAGCTTTAAAGATTGGCTTGTTTTGATGCTATCAACTGAGTTGGCAAGAACTCATTATAGAAACTGGCTCTTTGTTGGCTATAAATTTGTTGAAGTCAAACTCCATCCCACCATGGAAATACTATTAACTATGGGATGATATACTTCAATCTTGGTAGATAGCTTGGAAAACCATGGGGCGCTTTGCTCTTCTTCTACCTTTCAATCTTTATCTCAGCTCCCCAAGAAATCAATTGGTTCTAAGTTAGGGACCACGCAAGTCATCCAAATTTCAGGTAATGGATGGCTGGTAGGTTTCCTTTGATACTTGCTATATATTATGTTTTTATCTAAATGGTTTGTTAAGAATTAAGTCTTATTTTATATAGTATTTCCCAGGTTTATCTTTTAAGTAGCATAGTTTTATCATGGTTTTTTCTACCACCATGGTTTTGGAATTTTTGATAATTTCATGCTCTTACTTGTAAAAGGTATTCCTCCACTAATAGCGAGGGCATATTAATAAAATTTGGGTATTGGCTTCTCTATTTCACAGCCAACGTTTTGAAAACAAGGAAGCATGGTCACAGTCTTGAATTTAACGTTCTAGGCGTGGAGGTTCAAAGAGAAAAGTGCCGCAAGTATATAAGATTTCTCTAGATAGGTCTCACGTATATCGTTGTTTTGACTCATGATGCTTTCATTTTTTTGTTTTCTGAGCTCTCCGATCCTCTTCGTTCTAAAGCAAAATGCATTTGCATACAGAATACAATTTATAAGTTTCCTTTATTAATGTGGAAGTTGTTCTACATAATGGGAGGGGACTCTTGCCGGACTCCTATTCTGTTGACAACGGAGCTAGCTTGGGGCTCAAGATGATATTGACCCATCTTTCTTATCTATTCATCCAGTTCTCAAATCTATTGAATCCAATTTCCAAACCAAACTCTTACACAAAATCAAAATCTCATATATTACCAATCATTATTAGCAACAAACAGAAAAGGGGAAAAAAGAAGAAGAACAGGAATTGTAATTTATTGTTCTATTGAGACTTAGGATAAATGAACCATTAATCTTCTCCCCATGAGACAGAAGATATGTAAAAAAAATCAGGGACTAAGGTTGCTAGGACAGGAAATGATTTATACTCTCATAACCTTGACCAACAAACACATTTAAAAAAAATAGTGGGATAATACAGCAACTAACCTAGCCAAACCTAACTTTTCTTTTCCCCTTCAATGGACCAAATATAATAGGAATGAATAAGCACTAGACCTAATCCTTGTACTTCATCTCAGACACCAGGAATCCGGGCATGTCAAAAGAGGATGAGAACTTCTCGACATCGACCTTGAGATTCTCAATGTCCTTGTTGTTCACCAGGCCCTTGTTGAAGTCCTTCAATAGCTTTCCAAACTCTTTTTGGATGTTCAAGGTGATTGTCACGGCGCGATGAAGGAACTCTCCTATCTGTTCAAAGTCCTTCTCAACCAACCCTCTTGAAGTCATGGCCGGGGTACCTGTTAGAAAACAATCACCATTAATTCTTGTGTATTTTGGGTAGGTTTTTCATGGGCTTTTGGGTCATTAGAGACTCTCTTGTATGGGCTAGGTGTTTTTCTTGTATACGTCCAGTATACTTGGTTATTCCTATTGATATATATATAATATTTTTTTTATATAAGTATAGATATATAATATTATTACTTATCAAAACAAAAACAATCACCATTAATTCTTCATGATTGATAAAGGAGTCCAAATTATAATAATATGTGCATGAACGCTCTGTTCATAATCCTTCTACCAGGTGAAAACTGACCGCTGATTTCAAGTGTGATGTCCTTTTGATAAAAATGCTGAACAATGCTTCTTCTATTTCAAGAGAATATAAGACATTGAACCGTCACATATGCATACAACCATTAAGAAAAAGAAACTAACGATATCTCATCCCCGGAGAACCAGAGAACGAGAACCTAACATCACATTTTATGAAAACCATCGCTTTCACTCTAAAATATTCATTGATAGACCCTAAACATCAATTAATTTTATATGGTAGCACTTACCAATCCGTACTCCTCCAGGAGACAAGGCACTACTGTCACCAAACACGGCATTCTTGTTCACAGTAATATTGCACAGGTCACAAAGCTTCTCAACCTTATTGCCTGCCAGAAGGCCATCAATAATTCATATTCGTATTAGTGGAATCAATTCCCACAACAGTAACTTTTTCTAAACCAACTAAATCATTCTTTTACCAGTCAACCCAAGAGGCCGAAGATCCCACAGGACAAGGTGGTTTTCAGTTCCACTAGTGACAAGCTTGTATCCCTTGCTCATCAGGTAGTTTCCAAGGGCAACTGCATTGGCCTTGACTTGTTTGGCATAGGCCTTGTACCCGGGTGACATGGCCTGTTTCAGAGCAACAGCCAGAGCACCAATCTGGTGATTGTGAGGACCACCCTGAAGGGAGGGGAAAACAGCAAAGTTGATCTTGTCTTCAAAGTCGTAAACTGCATCCTCTGGCTGGCCCTTCTTGGCTGGTTTAGGCCCCTTCCTGTAGAAGATCATACCAGCCCTAGGACCCCTCAAGCTCTTGTGAGTTGTGGTCGTGACTATGTCACAGTATTCAAAGGGATTCGCAGCTTCCTACACACAAAAGGAAAATTAATTATATAGACAAGAATCAGATCTTGAAAATTTTAAGTAGAAATCTAATATGCATAGACAATACACAAAAGAAAATGCAAATGTTAGAAGGAATACAATAAGCTAATTACTAATTTTTGAGTAAAATTTGAAATTGAAACTTTGAGCACAACATTGAGCATGCTTCCGATAAAAAAATTCTGAGACTCAATTTAACTTTTAACTTTCAACTTGACTGTCTGTACAAGACCAATAATAATGAAGCCTTGTATACAGAAAAATACATAATCCCTCCCACCACAGATTAACATATTTTGCAAGCAACCAAAATCAACCCATGCACTTAGAAACTTGAATGAAATATTTTTTGAATAATATTACTATGGTGCATGAAATATTACAATGGCAGATCTTTTTTCTTTTTTTTTTTTTATAATAATAATCTCATTTCATTCATTGAAAAGGACATACAAGTTGACTTAAAAAGTCAATTACAATGGCAGATCCAAACTTTCGTGTCCACTGCATGCAGCAATGTAATAGAAAGAACAAAGTTTCAATACAAAATTACAATCTCCCGTTACATTTATTCAAGATCAGACACTACTACACGGTGATTTTTTTCTTTTCTTTTCTCAAGTAACACTACAATGCAATGATCCAGTATAATTTCTTCCCGCATCACATTTTTAACATATCCTAAACTCATTATCATAATTAAGACCTCAAAGTCACAGCTCAAATGCAGATCTATACAAACTATCGCTCAAAACTCAGGTCCACCAACCTATAATTATACCTGAATCAGATAAAAACTAAGAGCCAGAATGTTAGATTTGTCCTCTCCAAAACAACCAGACACCAAGTGACATGCAGATCTAATCCCAGAGCAGGCAACAAGACCAATCAAATTCCAATATACATCAAAAGACATCAGCAATTAAAAACCAAGAAGAAGAAACGTTTAATGTACCTGAGCAGCAACAAGGCCACTAATGTGAGCCATGTCACAAAGCAAGAGCGCGCCGCACTTATCGGCAACAGAGCGGAACCTGGCGTAATCCCAGTCCCTGGGATACGCACTCCCACCGCAAATGATCAGCTTGGGCCTGAAATCCAGGGCCTTCTCCTCCAACTTATCGTAGTCAATATACCCAGTGGTGGAATTCACCTTATAGGGAAGACTCTCGAAGTAAATCGAGGTGGCAGAGATCTTCTTCCCTCCGGAGGTGTAGTAGCCGTGGGTGAGGTGACCGCCAGAGGGAAGATCCAAACCCATGATGCGGTCATGGGGTTGGAGAACGGCTGTGTAGGCAGCGAAGTTAGCAGGCGAACCGGAGTAGGGCTGCACATTGACGCCCCAGCCGGTGGGGTCGAGGTGGAAGGCCTGGAGGGCACGAGACCTGCAGAGATTCTCGATCTCGTCAATGAACTCGTTCCCACCGTAGTACCTGTTCCCGGGCATGCCCTCGGAGTACTTGTTGGTCAAGGCGCTGCCGAGGGCCTCGATGACAGCGAAGGAGGTGAAGTTCTCCGAAGCAATTAGTTCGATGCCGCGGCATTGCCGGCGCTTCTCCTTCTCTATAAGGTCATGGATTTCTGGGTCCACAGTTTGGAGGGGTGTGTTTCCCCATTCGTTAACGGGATCCATCGAGAGAGAGAGAGAGAGAGAGAAGCGGTAAGAGAGGAGAAAGAAGCGAGGACAACGAACAAGCAGCTGAGTTCGGAGGGTGTTTATAAAGGAAATGCATTCGGACATAAAAGTACGTATCTACCCTTTTTTTATTTTTTGACTTGACACTTGTTATTTTGTTGGTGGGGAGTTGGTTGTAGGCGTGTCGGGTCCCAGTTCTTCTTCTACGGACAGTCGAGAGATGCAAGCGGGAGGGAGTCGCCGCCATGTCAGCCTGCCATAAAGAAAAAAAAAGACGAAAATATAAGCTGCAGCGGGAAATAAAAATGTGAATAGAGACGAAAATATATACCGCTTTTATTTATTTATTTATTGTTCTTTAGTCTTCTCTCTGTCAAGAAACTATAGGTATCTCAAACTCAAAACTGGCACGAAGTACCAAGTCTCTGTCTCTGCTTCTGACCTAGGGTCATAGACTTTCGTTTGGCAAATGCTGGGTACAGCAACTCTTGAAACTTCTCCAAAAACATAGTCCATTCATCCTCCCTCATGTCTGCCAGCTTCACAAAGCTCATGCTTACCTGAAGCTGCTCATTTGCACTCCTATGCACTGAGGACGTATTTGCTAAATAGCCATTCTCAAGTTTTGTTCCAGTATATTTATGGTGTTTTCAATTCTTCTCCCATAAAACAATATTCTTCAACGACATGGAAAGCTTTGAAATGGCTGGGATCCTTTCAGGAGCTGGCAGAGTTGCAATTCCCTCTTGCTTTTCTTCTCCTTGACTTTCCTCATCCTCTCCTCGATGCTTTCCTCCAGTTCAGAAAGTGGACAGCGAAAAGAACTACCACCCATTCCAGATTGGAATGATGCTCTGGCCATACCATCTTCTACTACCATATTTGGGGTCACGTCCAACTCCAGTTCCTCACAGTCTATATCAAATTGGAAGTTCTCATCTATAGAATCATCTTTGGGGGATAACACCTCCTCTGCTAGCATCCTCCTTGCCTCTATGCAAACAACCTCGAGTTCACTGGGTTCCTCCTCACCACTACGGAATTCCCTACTCATCACCTTGCCAATTTCAGCAAGGCAGAGACCGAAAGCAGCAGCCTCCTTGAGGAAAATGGTGTAGAGAACCAAAACCCAACCATCTCAAATCATAGGAAGCTCCCTCCGCAGCATCTCACAATCCTAAACTGGGTCAAGATTTTCTATATACTCAAGCTCATCCTCTGAGAATGAAATTGATGCTTGAGGCCAATGAATCCACTTGAAGTATGGGTCGAAAATATATGCCGCTTGCATCCCGCATTTGCATCCAGCGGTTTTGTTTTCTATTTAATCTCTTCCTATTTTTTCTTCTTTCACTTTCCTTGCGTCTGTATAGTACCTCGGTCCAATCCTCTCCACAGTCGCCTTCTGCTACATGCAAATCTACTCTCTACCCCAAACTCTACCGTTCCATCCTCTCCACCGTCCGCTCCAAGCCATCTGACGCTTACGGCTATGGCAAGTTTTCCATGAAGCAATGTCTGAAGCAAGCACATAAAATGTCAGACCGGATCGGCCACTACCTCACCCACAAAGAGCGACTCTTGTCGATGAGCCCTCTTCGCAAAAAGGCAGAAGCTAACGATGGTTGAGGCAGATACCTCTTCGCAGAGGCTTAAGGTGTAGGCTATGGACGTACATTGTCTGTGTCTTTCCTTAAACGAAATGGAGAGAGAGAGAGAGAGGGAGAGGTAGGTTGGAGGAGAAAGGAGAGGGATTGGAGGCGAGAAGAGGGAGGGATAAACTGAAAATTTTGAAAGCGAGATGGAACGAAAGTAAGAGATATGAAAGGAAAAAAAATATTGACGTGGCTACGCCGATTGCAAGCCGTTTACAACCGACGCTTGCAAATAGCATTTTACTTAAAGTATATACTGCACTTTTATTTTATTTTTACCTTGTTATGTAAATGTGTTATTGTTTATTGGTTTTTAAATTTTTATTTTTAAAAAAATAAATTCTAATCCAAGAATAATGAACAATGTTACATCAATATAATACAATATAAATAAGAATACAGTGTAATATGTAACATTTTTCTAGTTTTACATGTTCATGTATTTGTAGGACTAACCATCTTTGATACGACTTATGAATTCAATACGGACTCCACGTGAAATAATGAGAGTGCGATCAAACTTAATTAGATCTGGATCAACTTGACACAATCCAAATTAATTCGATGAATAATCTTGTCGTATTTGAGTCATGCAGATTGGCTTGACTAACCAATTTATTTGATCTACTTTTAAAAAGTTTTAATTAATTCACGAACAAATTATTAGTTATTGTTTTTACTAACAAAAATGCATTGCGTCTATTTTCAAAACCAAGTGAATTCCCAAAAGGAAAATATGCTGGTGTTGAAAATTGAAAGCCCTCGAAAAACCCAAAAAATAGGATAAACCTAATTTGGAAATTATGTCATTAACTACCACAAAATTATAGTCGAAACCCAATTCAATCCATGTTGCCTTCCCTAATAAGGACTTTAGGAGCTAATATAAAATTTCAAGTAGAAACTCTATGATAGAAGTGTTGTTTATGCAAAAATTCTCCTATCTAGTCTAGGCGACTCTAGAGGAGGTGTTTGGTGTTTGAGTTGAAACTAATAGTGTGTTCTGTGAAGGGTGTGGATTGTGAGTGGCATGGATGATATTCAAAATAGGTAGAGTCAATTGCCATTCTCGAAGGAGGAGGATGTGGTTTTGGATATCCCTTCTGGGGAGGATGAGGAAGTGAAGAAGAAATGGGAAAGGGGTCTCATTGGGAAAATCTGTATGGATCGAGTAGTAGGAAAGGAGAATGTAGCAAATACTATGGCAAAAATCTGGCGGATCAGCAAACGTCCTGAGTTTCAAGAAGTGTGGAAGAATGCTTTTGTTATGACTTTTGCTACTCATGCTGATAAACAGAGAATTCTTGACAAACGACTGTAGCTTTTCGACAATGCTTTGTTCCCTCTATTGCCTTATGATGTTGTTATACAGCCTGGTCAGATTAAGTTCGAATTTGAAGTTTTTTTGGTTACAGATATACAATTTACCATTGAGACAAATGATGAAGGATTGTGGAATGCAAATATAGGCTTTAGTGGGAAGAGTGCCGGAGGTGGATGTGGCGTAGGATGGAGTATGGTGGGGTAAGTATTTGAGGGTAAATGTTGAATTACCTATTCAGAAGTCTATTGCAAGGGATAGAGTCATTAATTCGTATGGAAGGAAATTGTGGGTGCAATTTAAATATGAGAACTGCCGAAAATTTGCTTCAAGTGTGGTTGGTTGGAGCATGAAGCTTCTGGTTGCGCAAAAGATAGTATAGGAATGGAAAAGGAGGAGAACTCAGTCATTCAATTCGGTGCATGGTTACATGCTGGGAACGGTTTCTGGTGTAAGTCATCTCCTATGTCTACTACTGTGAGCTTTGGAGGGAAAGAGGCATGCAATACATCATTTTGTCGGGAAGAGGACTATCGAGTGGTGGAGGGGTCTGTCGGAAGCACAGATCATGGTGGCCAGTTAAAGGTGGGGGAGAAGGAAGCATTACATAATACCGAAGGTTGTGGTAGTTATGGCAATAGCGAATATGTTGGCATTAATTTAGATTTGATTGGAAAAGGTGGATCCGTTGTGGAATTTGAAGGAGGAGATAGAGTGGAGGATTAGTGCGAGATAATGGGGGTGTTGTGAGAGAATTTCGATGAATCCAATTATGAAAGATTCCGCGACAGATGTTTTGAGTATATCCTTTACAAATGGTGGGCGAGATAAGGGGGAGTTGGTGGGCTATTTTAGGCCTGAGCTTATAACTCAGTTTGCTATAAGGCCTGTTATAGATGAAGGGACCAGTGTGCAGCCTTATATAGTAACTGAGGTCTTAACAGTTAAGCGGTTGAATTTGGCTCCTAACCAAAAGAAAGAGAAGGTGAATGTGTAGCAAATATCTCAGAAAACTCATAAAGGAGAAGGTAAATGCAAGAGGAGGGCACAATCTCAAGGTAAACATGTCTCTAATTTGGGTCCTTAGTTTGGTAAAAAAAGGCTGATTGATGAGAAGGAATAGTTGCTATCTGATTTGGAGTGTTTTAAGAAAGGAAAGAGTGAGGTCCATCAAAGTGGTGATGATCATCATAAGGTATTGGCAGTCGTTAGGTTCTAGCCTCGCCAAGCATTATGAAAATATTAAGCTGGAGCCGTCGGGGGCTTGAGAACCCCCGAACATTTCAAAGCCTTTGCTTCCAAGTAAAGGCCAAAGTGCCCGAAGTGGTTTTGATTATGGAAACTAAGTTGTCTTCTAATCGTCCTAAGTTGGTTGCTAGAAAAGCCAAATATGTAGGTTGTATTGTGGTGGATGATGTTGGTAAGTGTAGAAGTTTAATGCTTATGGGGAAGCAGGATATCAAATCAGAACTAGTGAATTATTCTCAAAGACATATCAATGCAGTTATAATTGATGAGTTGTGTGGGACACGATGGCTTCTTGCATGTTTCTATGGCCACCGAGAAGTAAGTCAGAGGAAGGTTGTTTGGGATATGTTACAATCCTTAAACCTATTGATATGGGATGGTGTGTTATTGGGGATTTTAATGAGATATTGTCTAATGGTGAGAAGATGGGGGTAGAATGAGGAGTGAGGACCAAATGGGTCTATTTAGGCAGGTTTTGGAGAATGGCAACTTGTTTGATTTGGGGTGGAGAGGAGAAAAATTTACCTAGAGTAATCGACACGAGGATGCTACTTTCACCAATGAGAGATAGACAGAGTTTTGGCTAATAAGATGTAGTTGGATAATTATGTTTAGTATCAGGTGGATACCTTAACTGCCATGTTTAGATCATAGACTTGTTTTGCTAAACTATGCTTCTAATCGAGATATGTAGATGAGGGGGCTTAGTATTTTCAAGTATGAAGCTAACTGGAGTAGAGAATAAGGGTGCAGCATTATAGTGGCAACAGAGTGGCAGAAAAGGGTGGGGGGTTTGTCTCAGCTAGAGAATGTGCAAGCTAAACTAGAAGTTTATAGCAAAGGACTTTATGGGTGGAGCAAGCATATTGATAGGAAAAGAGTAAAGGCTATTAAGGAAAAGTCTAAAGTTTTAAGTCTGCTACAAAGGGATAAGGGGCCGAGTACCATGCATGCTCAGAAACAGTTGCAAAAGGAGATCGGGTTTTTGTTGGATCAGGAGGATATGAAATGAAAGCAAAGAGCACAGAGGTATTGGTTAGATAAGGGTGATAGAAACAAAAAATTCTATCATGCTTGTGTTAACCAAAGGAGAAAAAAGAATACTATTAAGAAGGTGAGGGATGGTAATGATATGTTATTGACTAAAAGTAAGGAGATTGCTTATGGGTTTTGGCAGCATTTTTCTAACGTGTTTCTTTCAACTTACCCTTCCAAGGAGAACATTAATCAGTGTTTAAGTGGGGTGGAACCAAGGATTTCAGAGGACATGAGACTAAGTTTGGGAAGAGAATTTACAAGGGAAGAAGTTGTGATAGCTTTGAAGCAAATGTCCCCTTTTAAAGCTCCTAGACCTTATGGTTTTAGTGTTGGGTTCTATCAAAATCATTGGGAGACTGTTGGCAATGATGTTTCTCAAGCAGTGTTGGATTTTATAAGAAGTGGGAGCATGCCTAGAGGTCTTAATCATATTCACATTGCATTGGTACCTAAGGTAAATTCTCCAACTTCTATGCATGAGTTTAGACCTATTAGTTTATGCAATGTGTTGTATAAGTTAATATCTAAAGTTTTGGCTAATAGAATGAAGGTGGTACTGTCTAAGGTTATTTATTGGAATCAAAGTGCCTTTATTCCTGGTAGGTTAATCACTAACAATATTATGGTTGTTTATGAACTTTTATATACCATGCAATTGAGGCAAAAGAGTAGGGTGAGAAGTATGGCAATTAAATTGGATATGTCCAAAGCATATGATAGGGTGGAATGAGATTACTTGGAGGCAATGATGCTTAAGTTGGGGTTTGGTGAAAGATGGACTGGTTTGATCGTGGCTTGTGTCAGATCTACTAGTTATTCAGTTAAGGTAAATGGGATACCAGGGGAAACCATTTTTCCTTTAAGAGGCTTAAGACAAGGTGAGTCATTATCTCCATATTTATTTCTCCTTTGTGCTAAGGGGTTAAGCTCTTTATTTCAAAAAGTTGAGAGAAATGGGATCATTAAAGGAGTGGTAGCTTTGAGAGGTGGACTGAGAATCAACCATCTTTTATTTGATGATGATTGTGTCATTTTCTGTAGAGCTAAGCAAGAAGAGTGGTTTAATGTGGAACAAATTTTATATTAGTATGAATGTGCCTCCGGTCAGAGTATGAATAAATAGAAAACTTTGATTCTGTTTAGCTCAAATACAAACTCAGCTGCTAGAGATTTAATAACTCAGTCCACAAATGGAGTGCTTTGTGGTAATTATTATAAGTATTTGGGTTTGCCAACTGTAGTAGGCAGGTTTAAATACAACGCATTTAGAAGCTTAAAAGAGAAGATCTGAAAGAGGATTAGTAGTTGGAAAACTAACTTGTTGTCTTCGACTCTTCAGCAAGGAAATTCTTATCAAGAGTGTGCTGCAAGCTATTCCTGCTTATACTATAAGTGTGTTCGGATTGCCATGTGTGTTGTTGAAGGAGATTGAAGCCATGTTATTTCGATTTTGGTGGAGCCATAACAAGTCTAAGAGGGGTATTCTATTGAGACTTAGGATAAATGAACCATTAATCTTCTCCCCATGAGACAGAAGATATGTAAAAAAAATCAGGGACTAAGGTTGCTAGGACAGGATATGATTTATACTCTCATAACCTTGACCAACAAACAGGAACTAACCTAGTGGGACAATACAGCAACTAACCTAGCCAAACCGAACTTTTCTTTTTCCCTTCAATGGACCAAATAATAGGAATGAATAAGCACTAGACCTAATCCTTGTACTTCATCTCAGACACCAAGAATCCAGGCATGTCAAAAGAGGATGAGAACTTCTCGACATCGACCTTGAGATTCTCAATGTCCTTGTTGTTCACCAGGCCCTTGTTGAAGTCCTTCAATAGCTTTCCAAACTCTTTTTGGATGTTCAAGGTGATTGTCACGGCGCGATAAAGGAACTCTCCTATCTGTTCAAAGTCCTTCTCAACCAACCCTCTCGAAGTCATGGCCAGGGTACCTGTCAGAAAACAATCACCATTAATTCTTCATGATTGATAAAGGAGTCCCAATTATAATAATATGAGCTTCACCGCTCTGTTCATAATCCTTCTACCAGGTGGAAACTGACTGCTGATTTCAAGTGTGATGTCCTTTTGATAAAAAGGCTGAAGACTGCTTTTTCTATTTCAAGAGAATATACGACATGGAACCGTCACATATGCATACAACCATTAAGAAAAAGAAACTAACGATATCTCATCCCCGAAGAACCAGAGAACAAGAACCTAACATCACATTTTATGAAAACCATCGCTTTCACTCTAAAATATTCATTGATAGACCCTAAACATCAATTAATTTTATATGGTAGCACTTACCAATCCGTACTCCTCCAGGAGACAAGGCACTACTGTCACCAAACACGGCATTCTTGTTCACAGTAATATTGCACAGGTCACAAAGCTTCTCAACCTTATTGCCTGCCAGAAGGCCATCAATAATTCATATTCGTATTAGTGGAATCAATTCCCACAACAGTAACTTTTTCTAAACCAACTAAATCATTTCTTTTACCAGTCAACCCAAGAGGCCGAAGATCCCACAGGACAAGGTGGTTCTCAGTTCCACTAGTGACAAGCTTGTATCCCTTGCTCATCAGTTAGTTTCCAAGGGCAACTGCATTGGCCTTGACTTGTTTGGCATAGGCCTTGTACCCGGGTGACATGGCCTGTTTCAGAGCAACAGCCAGGGCACCAATCTGGTGATTGTGAGGACCACCCTGAAAGGAGGGGAAAACAGCAAAGTTGATCTTGTCTTCAAAGTCGTAAACTGCATCCTCTGGCTGGCCCTTCTTGGCTGGTTTAGGCCCCTTCCTGTAGAAGATCATACCAGCCCTAGGACCCCTCAAGCTCTTGTGAGTTGTGGTCGTGACTATGTCACAGTATTCAAAGGGATTCGCAGCTTCCTACACACAAAAGAAAAATTAATTATATAGACAAGAATCAGATCTTGAAAATTTTAAGTAGAAATCTAATACGCATAGACAATACACAAAAGAAAATGCAAATGTTAGATGGAATACAATAAGCTAATTACTAATTTTTGAGTAAAATTCGAAATTGAAACTTTGAGCACAACATTAAGCATGCTTCCGATAAAAAAATTCTGAGACTCAAAGTCACAGCCCAAATGCAGATCTACACAAACGATTGCTCAAAACTCAGGTCCACCAACCTATAATTATACGTGAATCAGATAAAAACTCAGAGCCAGAATGTTAGATTTGTCCTATCCAAAACAACCAGACAGCAAGTGACATGCCAGATCTAATCCCAGAGCAGGCAACAAGACCAATCAAATTCCAATATACGTCAAAAGACATCAGCAATTAAAAACCAAGAAGAAGAAACGTTTAATGTACCTGAGCAGCAACAAGGCCACTAATGTGAGCCATGTCACAAAGCAAGAGCGCGCCGCACTTATCGGCAACAGAGCGGAACCTGGCGTAATCCCAGTCCCTGGGATACGCACTCCCACCGCAAATGATCAGCTTGGGCCTGAAATCCAGGGCCTTCTCCTCCAACTTATCGTAGTCAATATACCCAGTGGTGGAATTCACCTTATAGGGGAGACTCTCGAAGTAAATCGACGTCGCAGAGATCTTCTTCCCTCCGGAGGTGGTGTAGCCGTGGGTGAGGTGACCGCCAGAGGGAAGATCCAAACCCATGATGCGGTCATGGGGTTGGAGAACGGCTGTGTAGGCAGCGAAGTTAGCAGGGGAACCGGAGTAGGGCTGGACATTGACGCCCCAGCCGGTGGGCTCAAGGTGGAAGGCCTGGAGGGCACGAGACCTGCAGAGATTCTCGATCTCATCCATGAACTCGTTCCCACCATAGTTGGTCAAGGCGCTACCGAGGGCCTCGATGACGGCGAAGGAGGTGAAGTTCTCCGACGCAATTAGTTCGATGCCGCGGCATTGCCGGCGCTTCTCCTTCTCTATAAGGTCATGGATTTCTGGGTCCACAGTTTGGACGGGTGTGTTTCCCCATTCGTTAACGGGATCCATAGAGAGAGAGAGAGAAGTGGTAAGAGAGGAGAAAGAAGCGAGGACAACTAACAGGCAGCTGAGTTCGGAGGGTAATTGGAACAAAAATTCTGCTTACAACCGACTGGGGAACCGGCTGTGAAACCGTGTCCTACGTGGCAGCGTGGTGTGCGTTTAGAATGATATTCCTCCGTATGCTTCATTTTCACATTTGATTCAGTTGCTCCCGCTCGACAGACCCTTTTCTTCGTTCCCATCATCATCCCAAACCCTTCTCCCCACCATATGAACCACGAAGCCCAAGCCATGTTCGTCTTCACAGAACCACGAAACCACGAAGCCGTGTCGTCTTCACCGAACCATTTCGTCTATCTCCTGCATCAAGTACGGTTCCAGGAAGCTTCAGTTTCTGGGTTTTCAACAGTCTAGAGCTCGCGTCAGACCCAGAAAGGCGTATGGGGCTATGATCATGAATTATGGGTTCTACGATAACGGGCATATGCTGTACTATTACGTGAGCCCCATGTGTTCTGGGAAGAAGGAGAAGGAGAAGAGTGTGAATTCGTGTTCTTCGCTCACCGCCAAGAAGAAGTTGAAATTGATCAAGGGGCTGGCCGAGGACCTGGCCAAGTTTTCTGATATGGGCTTTGGTTTGGATGCTCACGAAGGTTTGGCTACTGATGTTCAATAGAAAGCCATCGCGGTATGTATTTTTTTTAACATATTAATTTGTTTTTATTTGGGTCTTTAGATTCGAACTGTTTCTTGAGATTTCTTCTGTTTAATCTTATGCGATCGTATTTTTGGTAGTTTTACATTTAATTCGCTCGAAGTACGACGAGATATTTTGAAGCCCATGAACTAATTTCATTTTTGCCTTTCTGATTGATTTGGAATTTGCGTCAGTTTTATGTCAATCCCTTTCAGTGATGAGGCACTTACTTAAGTTTATCAGGCTCGATTAATTATAACACAAATTAACTATGATTATCATCCTCCATTACAGCTTTGATCATACAAATTGAATGGCCGCGATTATAATTTCGATGTAATGATGATTGAAGTTGGTTGTGGATCTGTATTGGTTGCCCCGCTTTAGATTGTTTATACTGGTTACATTTTAAAAGAAAAGAAATTAATGGCTCTTTTTTATATTGAAGTTAAATAGCATGGTTCTTGGAACTATTTGATTCTTTTTTGGAGGAAGAAAGCTTTTTTGCCCTGCGTTTTTCGATGGTGTTGTGTATGTTTTGGTGGAACTGAAGAATCACACAAACAATGTACAGATGATCTGGCTTTTCATGCACAGTGCTGAGAGGAAATCTATAGTTTGTGTTGCTGATAATTGTACCTACCTGCTTCATAATTTAGATGTCCATTTTATGTTATTCAGGATGCAGTAGAGGTATTGATGAGTCAACTGCAACATCTGAGAGCCGCGGAGGAATTGAAGAAAAGGAGTAAACAAGAGAATGCCGAGCTTAAAGATAGACAAATGAATATTATGCTTGATTGTGAATCATCATCATCTTCATCCGAATCAAGCGACAGTGAATGTGAGGATGTGATTGACATGAGCTTCCTGAGAAAGTGAACCTCTTACACAAGCAACACTACCAGTATTAGATGAAGTGCAATTAATTTCTCAAGAAAATGCAACAACGTTGACCCTTCCTAGCAGGCTAACCCAAGAAGGGAGCGCAGTTCTGTCATGAATTCATAGAGATCTTTTTATACTATTTTAAATCTAAATACGCAGATTGAAGTTGTGATGAAGTTTATTTGACAATAAATTTTCTCCAATATTTTCTTTTGCATTATTCTCTCAAATTAATGGATCAAAGTTACTATGTGATCATCATCATCACCATTGTTTGACCACTAAACTCCAACAAAGATAGAAATGAAGTCATTGTAAGGAAAATTGCAAATGAACATACCAAATGATGTCATCAACTATGTCATTTGCTAAATCAGAAGCAAGTGCTGCTGTTTAATTAGCACCATTAAGCATAAATCGATGAGAACAATCCAATCACAATTCCTTCTTCAGAGCTAATGTCTGGTCTTTCTTATAATAATATCACAATGACCAAAACTGACATAAGCCCATTATTGCTAGACATATGATTTTCATCCTGGTTCCTGATAGGAGCTTATATTCATCCTGGTTCCTGATACAGAGCTTATAGATAGCTGCACAATGGTAATTAAAGATTCAAACTCGGAATCAAAATATAGCTTTAATACCAGATTGCATGTCAACAGAAGATCTAGCTGGCAACTCTTTAAAAGATTGAGTCAGGGGGTTGCATATGTAGAAGTTCCTATGACCAATATCAAGAAAACACACTAGGCCCCCTGCTGAAGCCACAGGCAAAATGATAATCTTATTGGGTAGAGAAGAAATGGTGGGGTGGTGCCATTTCTTTAAGGAAGGGTCATACATAGCTCCAGAAATCACGTTTTCATGGGTAATGGTGTAAAACCAGGGATTGCCTTGTGGGACTTTGGCACAATGCTGAGAGAAACTTTGAGAGTTCAGCAATGAATTCCATTTCTGGCAAATTGAACGAAAGCAACAAAAGGTAGCAATGGGAATTCATGCAATAACAGCTTCAAAAAGGTCCTCTGGAAAATCTCTCCAAATCTGTTCTTCCATCACCTCAACTGTATTGTTAGTCATGGATGATTTTCCACGGGTCCGATCCTTTCGAGATTTCTTGGCCAGTGGAAGTTTGTAAGGTTACAACATCTTGAGACTTTCATACTTTCTAGCCGTCATTATAAGATTGTAGTAATCATCAGTAGAACCGTCATTGACATCGAGCAAGCACAGCCTGCATGGAGAAAAAGCAGACCCACGTCGACGGCGACGGCGACAGTGGAACACTGTAGATTTGGAAATCAAGAGCAGACCCACGTCGACGATGGCTCGGATCCAGAATGTGTGACAAATGGCGACCACAACAACCGGTTCTTCAGTCCATGCTGGCGACCACAAATGGAATCTCCAGAGGATGAGTCTTTGGGTTCAGTAGCTCGAGCAGACTACACGGGCTTCGTTTGTGGTTTGTTTCGTTTTCCTGTAGATTTCTTTCATTTCTTTTTTTTTAATATATTAAATCGGCTGACGTGGCACGCCAGTTCCGCGCGATTTCGCACCCGCGGTTGTACGTAGAAGAACTATTATAGGAAATGCATTCGGACATAAAAGTATGTATCTACCTTTTTTTATTTTTTGACTTTTTTGTTTTGTTTGTGGGGAGTTTGGTTGTTGGGGACCTGGGGTTGTAGGCGTGTGGGGTCCATAGGGCTGGTTGCCACGCCACACAAGGTCTGTACATTTTTTATTCGGTGGATTTTGTGTTTTTTTCCATGTAAAAAAATGAAGGCCCCGTAGAACGCCCCGCCCGCAAGAGTAACGGGCGGGAAATCCACTCATTATCTCCGACAGGTGAGTGGGCAATATCGAGAAACAAAATGTGTAAACAACCGAATAGCGAGTCGCCGAGTTGGGTTTTCTCTCACCCTCCCTGTTTCCATAAGTATAAAAAAAAAAAAAACATATAAGTATGTTTGAAAATTGATCTGTCTTTATATTTTTATACTATTTTATTATTAATTTATAAACCGTTTATTATTATTTAGTATTATTTTACTACTATTTATAGATGTGTAAAGGACGTGTCTCACTTCTAATCTGCTTCGTCAACCTGTGCAAGAATCAAAGTGAAGTCAACCTGGTTCGCCTAGGAACACTTCGATGCTCAAGTCAATTAGAGTTTCGAAATGATTTAATCACCAGAGGAAAATCAAGAGAGCCCTCGCTATTGAGGATTACCTGGTTTATATATAATCTTGTTATAATGTTTATCTGATGCAGAATTTATCGGAGCGTGAAGCTGGACTTTTTGGGTGTATCCCGTGGCTGAGCTGGTCACATTTCTACATGGGATCCCTATTTTTCCGCAAGTGGTTACATACATATGTTTGACTTAGTCAGGCTCTTGATACTCCAGCTTCTTTTGTTTGACCAAGGGCCCCTTCATATTAAGCTCCTTTCATATTTGGGTTTGTTTATTTAGAATGGGCTTCTCTACTATTATAGACCCTCAAGCTACCCTGCTAATTCTCTTCATCTTATGGCGTCGGGAATTAAATGTCTGTCAATGTTGTGTCTTTACAAGTAATTTGCGATTCTTGCTATAGGCCCTCGATTATGGGCTTGTGCGGTGTGCTCGTCGTGTAGAATGGCTATTGATTGTTAGGACAGGCCCATCTCGTACATATACAGTTGGGTTCTAGCCGACCTTTCATATTCTTTCGCCATTTCCCTCTTTCTTCCTTTTTTTATTTTTTTTCTTTTTCTTTTTTTTTTCAAAAAAAAAAAGGAAACGCCTACAGTTCTTGCTGACGTGGCGAGAAGGGAGAAGGTTTTCGTGCGACAGTTGCTTCTATCCTTAATGTCAGGTCATGATGCCCATGACTGTTGGCATCCTGCATTTGTTCTCCTTTAAATACTTCTTTCTTCTTTTCTTTATTTCTTCCCTTCGTTTGTTCTTCACTTCCAATCTGCTTCGTCAACTAGCGCAAGAATCAAAGTGAAGTCAGCCTAGTTCGCCTAGGAACACTCCGATACTCAAGTCAGTTAGAGTTTCGAAATGATTTAATCACTAGAGAAAAATCAAGAGAAGCCCTCGCTATTGAGGATTACCTGGTTTATATAGAATCCTGTTATAATGTTTATCTGATGCAGAATTTATCGGGGCGTGAAGCCAGACTTTTTGGGTGTAATCCCGCGGCTGAACTGGTCACGTATCTACATGGGATCCATATTTTCCCGCAAGTGGTTACATGCATATGTTTGACTTGGTCGGGCTCTTGATACTCCAGCTTCTTTTGTTTGACCAAGGGCCCCTTCATATTGGGCTCCTTTCATATTTAGACTTGTTTATTTAGAATGGGCTTCTCTACTATTATAGGCCCTCCAGCTACCCTGCTAATTCTCTTCGCCTTATGGCATAGGGAATTAAATGTCTGTTCATGTTGTGTCTTTACAAGTAATTTGCGATTCTTACTATGGGCCCTCGATTATGGGCTTGTGCAGTGTGCTCGGCGCATAGAATGGCTATCGATTGTTAGGACAGGCCCACCCCGTACATATACAGTTGGGTTCCAGCAGACCTTTCATATTCTTGCGCCATTTCCCTCTCTCTTCCTCTTTTTTTTTTATTTTTTATTTTTTATTTATTTTTTTATTTTAAAGGAAACTCCTACGATTCTTGCTGACGTGGCGAGAAGGGAGAAAGTTTCCGTGCGACGGTTGCTTCTGCCTTTAATGTCAGGTCAAGATGCCCATGACTGTTGGCATCCTACATTTGTTCTCCTTTAAATACTTCTTTCTTCTTTTCTTTATTTTTTCCCTTCGTTTGTTCTTCTTGTTGCGTTTCCCATCTGTGCTTCATTTCTTGCTCTTGCACTTTTCTTGCCCCATTTTCCTTACTTTCTTGCTT
>QEOT01124190.1:19087-113014 GCA_003123785.1 Pterocarya stenoptera | reverse complement strand
TTTTTTTCTTTTTTTTTTTTTTTTTTTTTTTTTTTTTTTTTTTTTTTTTTTTTTTTTTTTTTTGTTTTTTAACATCACTGGTTGACCAAGGCGGTTCCTCCAACCTACCTTTCTTTGTTCCGGCGGGTACCGTTTCTGAAGGTTATAGATGGTGTTATGCTCTTCGGGAGAAAAATCTTCCTGGACTTCGGGAGGAGCTTAGCATTCCTGAAAATGCCAATATATTGATTCCCTTGAGTGGGTGCTGTGATGACGAGGGCTACGCAGGCAAGACTGCTTTGCCCACCGTCATGTTTTCTCAATGTTTGAGGCTTCCCTTCTGTAGTCCTCTTCGTGATATTTTGGACTTACTCGAGTTGGCCCCCACCCATCTTCATCCTCACTCTTTTAGGACCAATCTTTGCGCCTGCATTGTTTATCGCATGGTCCTGGAGCCTCTTGGAGATGTTTACCATGACTTAACTGCTCAGGAGTTTTTGACTTTTTACACCGTGCGGTCTACCAAGAATAACATTGCTAGTTTCCGTAAGAAGGATAAGGTTCCTTCTTTGGCTCATTTTGAGGGCCGCCATTCCAACGCCAAAGCTTGGAATACCAAGTTTTCCTTTATCACCGGTACGGGCTAGGATTTTCCTGCTGGGGAGGCCCTTAATCGAGATTTCCTTGTTAGGGTGATCTGGTGCCCTGTTCCTGATGACAAAACTGTGTGAGCGACCATGCCGCCTTTATCACATCGGGAGTTATCCCGTGTTGAGATTGTTCGTTCCAGGGCGGAGGCCCATGAAGACGAATTGTGGACCAATCTCTTGTTGACGCCTGAGAACATAGATCATTTCTTGGTGACTCCCGACCGTTCCCAGGCTCAAGGGCGTCAGTTTATGGTTTCGAACTTGATTCCTGCTTCCATCAAGAAACCCTCCAAAAAGACTAAACCCTCTAGTGGACAGAAAGAAGATAGCCGTCCTAAGCAAGAATGGGTTAAAAAGACAAAGAAAAAGTCTGAGAAGAAAGGGTGAGGAGAGAAGAGAGGTAAGGAGCAAAAAGAGGAACGATGGCACGAGCTAAAAAAGGGCTCGTCCTGAAGGCTCCCATCACTTGTCACCCCTGCGAAAGAAACCCATGGCGACTTCGGAGGGCGCCATGGTTCAAAAGCCCACGTTCCCAGGAGCTACAGTGCCACTAGAGGGAGCCCAGGTGCAATCGCCCATTCGGCAGCAGGAGGAAACTACTGTGGGCACCCAGGTGCACACACCCATTCGGCAGCAACAGGACACTGCTGTAAGTTCGAGGGGCGTCTAGGCTCAACAACCCTCCCCGCCAAGTATTGCCGCCCGTCCATGACCCTGCGACTCTTCTGCAAAGTCGCGGTCTTTCAGTCTGCTAGATGCTGAGAGTCTGGCTAGTATGGCCCTCTTTGATCTGGCCGCCACTTTTCAGGTTAATCCCCCCTCACTGGCGCATCCACTGTCAACCACTCCCATTTCTAAATTTCTTGTTGTGGAAGGTCAGGTGAGGGGGGGCGAATTGGACGCCGAAGCAACAACCACCTTGAACCTTGATGGCATTTTGGGCCCAAAAGTTTGCGAGGTCTTGGACACTTGAGGGGCAAAACAGATTGGTGCTGTCGAGCTTACGCCTTCCCGCCATGAAGCTGCTTGTGCCTAGATGGAGGCTACTCAAGTTCCTCCTGAGACCTCGCCCGCCACAATTTCTGGGGGAAGTACCCCTGCGCCAACTGGGAGTGGCGAGGGACCCTCCATCCCTTCACATTGTTCCCTATCCCAAGGGGAAAGGACAGACTCTCTCCAAGAGAAGAAAGGGGGCGGCCTTCCCTAGGGAGAGACTCACTTGGTCAAAAATGACTCATCTCGCCCTCAGCCTCCCATCCCAATCATATGTCTTGAAAGTCCGTCTGAGGGAGAGGCGGACTTAAACTTAGAGCTTGCGATGGTGGTGCCCTTGGTTGAGTTTGGTCGTGCCTCCAATGGTGAGGCCTCTTCTTCTTCTGGCAACACTCAAACTGAAGCTGTTGTTCAAATGGCCAACCATTTAAAGGATTGGTTTTCGAAGGTATTGCTAAATGCTTTTCCCTTCTTTCTTTCTCTTCTTTTTTTTTTTAAAGTAGTTTTGACCTGGGCGATCTCATTTCGTTTGCAGGGGATCAATGACTTGGCGGCATGGATCGTGGTGGACCATGCTCGCCTTGAAGAAGAAGTTCTCAAGCGGCGAAAGATGTGTGAAGCAGCAAAGCTTTCCGCCAGGAGATGGCAGACGGACAGGACTAAGCTAGACACCCTGTCGGGGAGGGTGAATGAGCTTTAAGTGCAATTGGAGCAGTCGAAGAGTCATTCCCACTTGCTTCAAGGCGACTTGGAGATTCGAGAGGAAGAACTCCATTAACTTCGCAAATTTGGCCGCCTTGCTTGAATAGCAAAGGACCGAGATGCTCACACCCTGCAGTTTCTTCAATCTGAGAGGGACTTGGTGAGGTCCCAGCTTTTTGAAACTCAGCAAAAGTCTGAGGCTGAGGTGTCCGCTCTTAAGTCTGAACTTCTCGCCCTCACCCAGAATCGGGATTTAGCTCGCCAAGAGTTGAATTGTTCGCAGGAGCAAGTTTGAGAGCTGTCTCTTCAGCTGGCGGCTGCAATGGAGAAGGCTCGACTTGCTACCCTGGATCTCTCTGTGGCGCTAGGGGATCTGCAAGAGCTTGAGGAGCATCATAGCAAGTACAAAGAAGATCGCAAGGACGTGGATGAAGAGCTTAGGAAAGCCATGCTACAAGCGGGGCCTGGGACAAACGCTTGTCCAGGAAAAGAAAAGAGCTTGCCGAAGCCCGGGCTGAAATTGAGCGCTTGCGCAACCAGTTGGCTTGTGTGCCTGATACCAGAAACCGTGCCTTTGGTTAAGGCTATGGTGCTAGCATTCTAAGGCTCAGATCCCGCCTCTTGATTAACCCCTCCATGGACCTTGTGAATTTGGACCGGGAGTTATTTGTGCCTGAGGAGAATAGCCTTCGTCGAGCTGACAGATTCGGGCGGAAAGAGATGCCTGATGCCTTTATAGGGGCTCCCTCTTTGCCGCCGCCTAATGACGCTACGTAGCCCCTCGACTCGCTTTTTTGTTTTTCCTTGTATACATTTTGGCTTTCGATGTACATTTTGTTTTACTATTGGACCTTTGGCTTGCTCCAGGATTTATAATGATATACATTTTTTATCAGTGCTTCACCATGTATTTTTGGTTTCTCGATTTATTTGGACCGTTTACATTTTTAGTTTTCGGCTACTAGAGCTTTGTAGGTGGGGCAGCGTGGTCTTGATGATCTCCGCTCCCTTGTTTTCTTGGCACCACAAGGTACTATGGCTTGTCTTTGGTGTTTAAGACATGGCGTGGTCTGATGACCTATGCGCCATCTTTACTTGGCACCACAAACTGCTATGGCTTGTCTTTGATGTTTAAGGGATGGCGTGGTCTGATGACCTACGCGCCCTTTTTACTTGGCACCACTAGCTGCTATGGCTTGTCTTTGGTGTTTAAGAGATGGCGTGGTCTGATGACCTACGCTTCCCTTTTTACTTGGCACCACAAGCTCCTATGGCTTGTCTTTGGTGTTTAAGGGATGGCGTGGTCTAATGACCTACACGCCCTTTTTACTTGACACCACAAGCTGCTATGGCTTGTCTTTGGTGTTTAAGGGATGGCGTGCTCTGAGGACCTACGCGCCCCTCGTTTTTTGCTTGGCGTGATGTTTTCCTTCTGCTGAGAGCTTATCATCAAAAGGAGACGCAACAAGTTATGAACAACAATAGGGCGATCAAAATATCCTTGCATTGACAAGCATAAACGTAATAACTCAAGTATAGAAAATATGGAATTTAACAGAAGTAAAAATACTGCAAATCTATTGATAGAATTTCTTCAAGTGCTCTGCGTTCCATGGGTGGGATAGTTCCTTGCCCTGGCTATCCTTTAGCCGGTATGACCTCGGCCTATTGTTGGCTATTACCAGGTCGGGTCCTTCCCACCGAGGCCCCATCTTTCCTTCACCCTGGGTGGTCACTCCACTTTTCCTTAAGACCAGGTCCCCCACTTTGAAAGTCATGGGCCTTACTCTTTTGTTGAAATACTACTTGGCTTTGATCTTTTCTTGTAACATCCTTGCTTCCGCCATCTTCCTCTCTTCCTATACCAAGTCGAGATATTCTTATATTTTTTTTATCGTTCTGGGCAGCCGAAAAATATGTCATCCTGTAAGGAGGGAGCCCTATCTCAACTGGAGCTACCACTTCGCAACCATGTGCCAGTGTGAATGAAGATTCCCTTGTTGGAGTCTTAGCTGATGTCCTGTATGCCCAGAGCACTCCGGGCAACTCCTCCGCCCATTCTCTCTTTTTCTCTGCAACTTTCTTCTTTAGGATTGAAAGCAACGCCTTATTTGTAGCTTTTGCCTGTCCGTTTTCTTAGGGGTGACCTGGTAAGGTACTTCACTTTGATCTTCAACTCCATACACCACTCTCTGAAATGGTCTGAGTCGAACTGACGCCCGTTGTCCGTTACTATGCTTTGAGGGATCCTGAACCTGCAAATAATGTTTTTCCATATGAACTTTGTCACGGTCCTGCTTGTTATGGATGCCAGTGGCTCTGCCTCGGCCCACTTTGTGAAATAATCCACAGCTACAATCATGAATTTTACCCCGTCTCTTCCTGGAGGGAAAGGCCCAACCAGGTCTACGCCCCACTGGGCAAAGGGCCAAGGTGTGGTCATGGATGTTAACCCTTCTGGAGGGGCGTGCTGTATTGGTGCATACGCCTGGTATTCCGCGCACTTTCTACTAAATGCTTGAGCATCCCTCAATGCGTTGGGCCAGTAGTATCCTGCCCTCATCGCCTATCTTACCAAAGTCTTTCCACCTGAATGGTTTCCACATATTCCTTCATGTATTTCTGCTAGGACATATTGAGCTTTTTGAGTGGAAATGCATCGCAGTAATGGGGCAGAGAAGCCCCTTTTATAAAGGACTCCGTCAATGAGCAAGAACCTTGCCACCTTTCTTCTTACTCTTCTCGCCTCTTCCTTCGTCTCTGGTAGCTTTCCCTCATCTGGATACCTAACTACTTTGCTCGCCCATTCAGGGATGCTGGTACTCAAAATGCCTACTTCCACCCCGATGGCTGGGATTTTGATGACTCTATGTTCTACTTGCCATGGAAGAGATGCTTCTTCCATGCCTAATGCTGCCCTGGCCAATCTGTCCGCCACTTCATATTCTGCCATTGGAATCTGAGTTATATTGAAATACGATAGGAGATCTCGTGCTTCCCACACACGCTCCAAATACTTCTTCAATTTCTCCTCTTTCGTTGCATACAAGCCTAATACTTGATTCACAATTACTTGAGAATCTAACTTAACCTCTACCTCGGTTGCCCCTATCTTGGCGGCTAGGAAAAGCCCTGCTACGAGTGCTTAATATTCTACTTCGTTGTTTGTTACTTTGAAAGTCAGTGTTGCCATATGGTGTAGCTTCCTACCATTGGGATCTACTAGATGTGTCCCCAGGCTCCCGCCCGCCTTGCAGGATGAACCGTCGATGTAAAGTATCCATGGTTTTCCTGCTGGGACTACTGTGTCTTCCTAAGGGAATCCTGAGAATTTTGCTATAAAGTCGGCTAGAGCTTGTCCTTTAACCGGCCTTCTTGGTTCGTACTTTAAGTCAAACTCGCTTAGTTCTATTGACCACCCAATCAATCTTCCCGAACTGTCCGGTTTCTTCAAAATTTTTGCTAGTGGGGCCTCCGTAAGTATCTTTATAGTGTGCGCTTGGAAATACGGGCGGAGTTTTCTAGCCACCGTCACCAGGGCAAAGGCTAGTAACTCGATCTTTGGGTATCTTACCTCTGCTCCCCTAAGGGTGACTAGTGTAGTACACTGGATGCTGAGTTGTCCCTTCCTCTTTTACTAGGATGGCAGACACAGCGTTTGGGGAAACCGCTAGGTAGGTATGAAGCACATCGCCTTCTGTGCTTGTCTCAAAAGTGGCGGGCTGGCCAAGTGCTGTTTCAACTTCTCGAACGCCTCATTGCATTCTTCTTTCCAGGGGTGCACCTTCCGCAATACCTTGAAGAAAGGGAGGCACCTATCTGTTGATCGAGCGATGATCTCCCTAGGGCGGCTACCTTACCCTCCAACTGCTGGGTTTCGTTCAGGTTCTTGGGTGGTTTCATATTGAGTATGGCAGCTATCTTTTTTGGAGAGGCCTCGATTCCTCTTTTAGATACAATGTAACCCAAAAACCTCCCTGACTCTACCCCGAAAGCACACTTCGCTGGGTTCAATATCATCTTGTAACGGCATAGAATTTTGAACGCCGTCCTCAGGTCGCCCAGGTGCTGGGTGGACTCTTTACTCTTCACTAAAAGGTCATCTACGTCAACTTTCATGGATTTTCCAATCTACTCCTTCAACATCCGATTCACCAGCCTTTGATATGTTACTCCTGTATTCTTCAAACCAAATGGCATAACTTGGTAGCAATACAACCATCGGTCTGTTATGAATGAGGTTTTCTCCTCGTCTGTCGAGTACATCCGTATTTGGTTATAACCTGAGTAGGCATCCATGAAACTCAACATACGGTGTCTTGCTGTTGCATCCATGATTATGTCAATGCTTGGCAGGGGGAAACTGTCTTTGGGCCATGCTTTGTTAAGATCAGTAAAATTCACGCACATTCTCCATCTCCCATTTCCTTTTTTCACCATGACCATATTGGACAACCATTCCGGGTAATGAGACTCTTTGATGAATCCAGTGGCGAGCAACTTTTCTACTTCTTCTTTAATGGCTGCATACTTCTCTGCACGAAATGACCGTCTTTTCTGGCGTACGACTTTGTGTTCAATGACTTCGTTATCTATGACTTCGTTATAGATACACACATACACAATCTGTGGATTTGAACCTTTCGTAATTGAAAATCAAATACATAAATCAAAAATAAATTAAAAATATCATCTAATGTGCATGTTCATCCCTAGCCCTATTTGAGAATTTAGTTACCCATAATATAATGGACAACAAAAATCTTAAGAGAAAAGTAAAGCAAACGGCTGCCATGACAATTAATTTCCTCTCTTCTCTTTTCAACCTCCTAATGACATACTTATATAGGGTAGGAAAGAAACCCTAATATCTTCATGATTCCCGCTTAGAAAAATCGCCTAAATGTTAGGACTTATCTTCGTAGCCACTTACATGCTTCAAAAATTTGAATTTGAAAATTCTTATTAGAGACAAAGTCGTAACCCTTTAAGTTAGCTTTCCAACTCATTAGAATCGTATCAATCCGATATGTGAGTAGAAAGTTACATTCAAAATACTAAAATATATCTAGACTGTCTCTTAGAGCATGTTGGATTTTGACTATTTTTCTTGATCTGAATTACTCTTGAACCCCATCATTATCTTTATTTAAAGAGTCCTGCACTCATTGAAAGTTCTTAAATTGTTCTAACTCTTGCCCATTTGAAAGTCCTTTGAATTTAATTAGGTTTTGACTTACTCTTTTATAGTCCTTGAAATTAAACATAAACATCTGCTTAGGAGTATCTCAAAGTAAATAGAAACTCAATTCAAGAATACACATTAATTTCTATAATTTCTATTCATATTTTAGCATTATAGTCCAATAATGAGGTATTTAGAGTGTACTTTCGTACACTCATCACACCCCACAACTTACTCATTGCTAGTCCCTAGCAATTTTTATGCCAAAACAACAAAATAGACCAAAGAAAATACACACAAAGGTCACCAATTCACACTTTTCAGATTCACATATCAAAGCAATCTTAGGAATTCAATAACCCTATCACAAGCAATCTACCTATAGCAATCCACAGAGTGTGTATGTGTGTGCCAAGCTATAACCATCTAACCAGAAGTCCTGACACATGCAACATCAAGAACATCTCAAGCGAAAGGTTTAACTCCATAACTCACGAGTATAAAAGTGTTTCGTGTGACAATTCTCTCTATGGAGTTGACAATGGGTGTACACACACTCTCGTGGGAAATTAGGCAATTATGTACAAGTAACAAGCAACATTGATCTTATGATAGGAGCACTAACAAATGAGACTTCCACCACTCTTTTCAAAACCTTACTTAGGATCACAAAGGTCAACACAAAAGGTTGTAACGTGGCTTGGGTTTGGGGCTATATGAAAAAAAAAACGAAAATGATTCAAAAACTTCCAAATACATACAAAGGGAATCTTATGAAACCTCTCAATAAAACACATTTCTCACTTGATGTACTCACCAATTTTTCAAATCATCGAATAATGCCTCTTTTTCTCTTTTTTCTTTTTCATTTTTTTTTAAAAACTTGGTGAACAATTATGTATGTCACCTTGGTATTTTGCTACTTTTACCCAATCTTGGTATTTTTTACCTTTGAAGCTCACTCACTTGAACATCTTGTAACTCATGTTCTTCCCCTTTCTCTCTCTCCTTTTTTTTTTTAATTGATAAGAAAAATAAATTCCAGATCTAGTACACACTTGGAAGAAACAAGGGTAGGAAAAATCAGTGTATAGGTTATACTCCAATGTGGAGAGGTATGGATGATGTGGGCATATGCAAAGAAAAAGCTACATGTATTTATTGGCTCAAAGTTGGCTACTAGGGGTCTTTGATAGAAAGGGCTAGCTTGAAAGGCTCAAATGTTGATCCTAAGTTGACCTTCGTTATATCCCAAGTATATCCACCATCTTACCACAAACCATGTAATGATATTCTGAAAAAAAATGTCTAATTCAACAGATCAATGAACGCTTATCACAATTTACTACATTTGTAGGCTCTCGATCATCTCCAAAACTCACATAAATACTTAAGCAAAAGAGTTCTCTAGTTATATGTGTCAAACCACCATCTTACCACAAAACTTGGATGAGTGCATTAGGGGTTCTGTGAATGCTTCAGCAAAAAATGATTATGATGGGTTTAGTGAATTCACGAAGATGGCTATGAATGAGAATGAGTACATATGTGAAAATGATGCATGTGTGATGCAAATTTTAAAAAAAAAAATTGACACATGAAAATCTGCCACAGATATTGACACATGAATATATGCCATAGAGTTCCAACAAGCATTTTCAATACTGACTTTGCACCACCACCCCCAACTTAAATAAAACATTGTCCTCAATGTTTAAGAATGAATGGGGAGTAACTAAAAAGGGTAGAATACACCTGATGAGTGACGTGAGTAGCTTGCTAAGCACCAAAGATGGTAACCTAAAATGACAAAATGAAACTAACCTACAAACAAAAACAAAGAAAACAATAGCAACAAAAAGAAAAAGAAAGAAAATAAGAGAAAACAAAACAAATAAAGAAAAAAAAACATATATGCGTGGTGTGGTCAAGGTTGATAGACCGAATCCACAATTGAAATATCTTCCACTTCCAGAAATTGCCTATCAATTAATACTTTAAGGTGTTGACCATTTACTTTAAAGATCCGACCATCATTAGGATCCTCTATTTTTACCGCCCTATTTTCAAAAACATTATTCACCATAAAAGGGCCGGTCCACCTAGACCAAAGTTTTCATGGGTGCTTATGGAATCTAAAATCATATAAGAACACTCTATCATTAGGCTTAAATGTTTTTCTCAAAATATTTTTATCAAGAAATGCTTTCATTTTAGCCTTATAGATTCTAGGTTTTCATAAGCATCATTTCTCAACTCTTTTAACTCGCTCAACTGAAATTTCTTAAGCTTACCCGCATTCAATTTTGACGAAATACTAATAGGAGAAGTGTCACCCAGGTCGAGAAATGCATGCTTTAAACCTGAGGGATGTGGTTTCAATTCCAATTTGGAACTCTCCATGCTTGAAGGAATCTGCTTTTCACTTTTCTTAGACAGCTCCTCAAATTTAGGTTGCAAAATATGTGGGCCATAATCCTAAAGTTTATAAAAAATAGCACAAACGTCAACAACATCAGATGAATCATTCATAGTATCAAACTCAGAATTAACAAGAAAATATTCAAATGAATCAGAATCATGAGTTGTATGAACTCCCTTGTCTATGAGTGCGTCAATCATGTATGTTTGTTGGCACTTATCATCCTCCCCAGGCTGCTTACTAATGTGGCATATGTTAACCTCCATGGTCATGTTTCCAAAAGATAGTTTCATCAACCCATTCCTGCAGTTTATAAGTGCATTAGCCGTAGCAAGGAAATGTTTACCCAATATGAGAGGAATCTTAGAATCAAACTCAACAACCGATTGAGTATCCAAAATTAAAAAATCAAAAGGGTAGTAAAACTTGTCAATTTGGATCAAAACATCCTTAAAGATCCCTCTTGGTTTCTTAATTGAACGGCCAGCCAATTGAAGCACAACAAAAGTGGGCTTAATTTCACCCAAACCAAGCTGCAAATAAATGGAATAAGGCATTAGATTCACGCTAGCTCCTAAATCTAGCAAAGCTTGCCCAAACTCATGATCTCTAATATTGCATGCAATGGTTGGACAACCAGGATCCTTGTACTTGGGGGGAATCCATTGTTCAATTAGAGCATTAACTTGCTCTGTCAGGAATGATGTCTTCTTCACATGGTGCTTCCTCTTAACTGTACACAAATCCTTGAGAATTTTTGTATAAGTAGGAACTTGTTTAATCACATGCAAAAGAGGAAGATTGATTTTTACCTGCCTTAGATTCTCTAGGATTTCACTATTAGGATCCAGAGTTCGCTTGCTTGATTTTAAAGCTTGAGGGAATGGTACCTTAACAGGACTCTTTGTCATCTCAAGTTCTTTGGGCAGCTCAGCATCACTACCATCTTGATCCTTTTCTACATTCTCTGATTTGTTCGTTGCTGGGATGTGTAATGACTTACCACTTCGTGTCAGAATGGCATTCACCTCCTTCAAATTCTCTTGCGCCATGTGTTGACAGTGGTGTGAGGACTGAGCTTGAGAAGGGAGCTTACCTCGCTCATTCACACTCAATGAGCTTATCAATTTAGACACTTGGTTCTTTATCTCCTTATTTTCTTCCATAATCTGCGTAATCAAATATTCAAACTTTTGGTTAGTCTTACCCTGTGCTTCAATAAAAGCATGCAAAGTGTCTTCTAAAAGACTTCTAGAAGATGAAGGTGTATGATATGGTGCAGGATACGATCTAGAAGGTTGTACAGGCTGCTAGTTTTCAGACTTCCAGCTAAAATTGGGGTAATTGTGCCACCCCGGATTATAGGTATCAGAGTAAGATGTAAAAGGCTTCTTGTACATACCCAAGGCATTACATTGTTCCTCATACACCCCTCTCATCTCAGCAATTGTGGGACACTCTTGGGTGAGGTGATCTATCCCTCCACACACAAAACATAGTCTAAAAGACTCTGCATGATTAGCCATGTGTGTTGCCTTTAAGTCCTTATTCTTTAATACCTCTAGCTCCCTAGTGAGCATCTCAACCTTTGCCTTTAGGCTATCCTCTTCCCTGAGATGGTAAATTCCACCACCATTTGGGTTTCTTGCAGGTCGTGACCTATTTGTACTTTCAGTAGCACTAGGTCCAGTCCAAGTGTGAGTTTTTTCAACAAGCTCATTGAGATATTCTATGGCCTCATCAGGATCTTTCTGTAAGAACTCACCATTACACATCATTTCCACAAATTGGCGCTCTCTATATGTAAGTCCCTCATAAAAATAGCTCACTAGGCGCCAATTCGCATACCCATGATGAGGGCACATACTCAACAACTCTTTAAATCTCTCCCTAGACTGATACAAAGTCTCACTGTCCTTTTGTGCAAAGGTGGAGATTTGCCTTTTTAAAGCATTGGTCTTATGTTGGGAAAAATATTTATTAAAGAAGACTTGAGTCATCTCATTCCATGACCCAATAGATCGGGATTTCAGTGAATATAGCCAACTCTTAGCTCTATCCTTCAAAGAGAAAGAAAAGAACTTAAGTCTTACAACGTCATTAGTTGCATTATGACTATGAAAAGTCGCAACTACTTCCTCAAACTCCAAAATGTGCACATATGGATTTTCATTTTCCAAGCCATGAAAAGTAGGGAATGACTGTATCATCTCTGTTTTAAAATCCAATTGGTGAGTATTAGCTGGAAACATGATGTATGATGGTGTGGCTGTGCATGTAGGGTGGAGGTAATCCTAAAGGGTCCTAATGGGTTGATCTCCGTGTTCACTCATTTTTTCAGGACTAGATGGATTGTCAAATAAAGGATTTAAAAAATTTGATTCTAACTCTAGCACAGGCCTACAAATAAACCTACCCAAGACGTCTCTATATCTGTGCATGCAAGGTTAAAAAAATAATAAAACTACTATAAAAAGAAAGAAGAAAAAAAAATGCAGCAAGCTAAAAGAAGGAACGAAGTTACCGCATTTACAAACTGTTAAAAAGAAAAACTATCTAGCAATTCTTTTATCGTCTCCCCGGTAACAATGCCAAAATTTGATTACGCCCAAAGAATAACGCGATAGTTGTAGTACAGCTTTAGGGTGTCGATTCCACAGAGAGACAAATTAAAATAATAGTAGAAGAATACAAAAAAACTAAAAAAAAATATTAAATGATTAATGGAGAACAAAGATTAAGAAATGAGAGACAATAGGAGACAATTATTCATGTGTTATGGACATGTCTTGCTACTGCGGATGTGTGGGGGGGAAATGATAGTCCTGTTAAGAAATGGAAAACTGTTTATGAGGATCTTGCTTTATTATGGATTGACTTGTATGTGAGATTGGATGCAAAGTAGTTGGATCAAGTGCCTGCAGTTTTTCATAAGCTTTGGACAAGAAAGAACAGTTTGGTTTTTGATAAACAATTCAAGAGCCCACTAGCAATTCTCAAGTCAACTTTGGATGAACTCGAAATTTTTATGAAAGTGCATCAGAAGGAGCATACTGTTGTAGGCAGGGAGGTACAATCAGAGGCAAATGTACTGTGGAGACCATCTATGGATCCTTTTTACAAGCTTAACTTTGACGCTGCTTATGATCTAGAAAAAAAAGTTCTATAGGGATTGGTATTGTTCTCATTGATTGCAGAGGTGATGCTGAGGTAATTTTATCTGCTCCCAAGTTACATGCTAGTTCTGTTTTCACTGCAGAATGTTATGCTCTAGTTTGAGGTTTGCAGGTGTGTATAAATGAGTTGGGGCTTAATCCAGTGGAGTTTGAGGGTGATGCTAAAGTAGTGGTTGATGGTATGAATGCTCTTAATTGGGATTGTTCATGGAATGGGCAGTTGGTTGATGATATTCAATTCTTAATCTCCAGACTTTCAGGTTGGAAGCTGGTTTTCATTAGAGCTGGTAATAAGGCAGCACATGTTGCTGCTAGAGTAGCAATGTCTCTAAATAGTGAGTCTGTTTGGTTAGAAGGACCAAATGAGGATATTTCTGTTATTTTGAGTGATAAGGCTTGTATTGTTTGATTATGGAGCAATGAAGTTTATTTTTATTTTTATTTTTTTTTAAAGTAGAAACTCTCTGGTTTTCCAGATTTTTAAAACAACTACGTTATGCTTGGCGCTTCAATCTATATTTGAATTCTTGAAAATTTAAACATTTCAACTTTATAATATATTCTTAATCTTATCGATAATACCAATATATTAGGGTGAGGAAATGAGTGATGAAGCAAATAAGATGTTTCGTTAGAAAGCATTCAGTAATAAAATAATTGAAGTAGATCCATTCAATAAAAGAAAAAAGAAAAATAAAATTGAGAGTGCAAAAGAAAAGAAAGAAGAACAAGAATTCTAGAACCAAGGAGATGATAAAGTTCTTGTATTGTATATCATATGGAAAAGGCAAAAATTAAAACTATTTATATGCATGTGAAGTGAGAACGACTGCGAAGTAATTTAACAAATTAACACGTTTACAAAACTAATAATACGCCCCCTCACATGGAGTGTCGATGTTAATTACACCCATCTTGCGAAGATGTATGGATTGTTGGTTAGATCCAAGAGCTTTAGTAAGAATGTCAACCAGCTGTGTAGAGGAAGAAACATGTAAAGTCTTGGTACGAAGAGACTTGCAAGTACTCAAGCTACCTTCTAATCAAAGAGACCTTCTTTGACTTGGAAGAGAATTATCATTAGATGTAATACGAATAGATTGAAGATGAATGCCTTCTATAATAGGAGAAGGAATGACTAGAAATGGATCTGAAATAGAAGAAGATGGTAATGAGGATTGAAAGGGAAAAGAGTCCTCGTGAAAAATAATGTCTCTGGAGTTTACAACAGATTCGGTAGAAAGACTAAGTAAATTATATCCTTTTATTCCAGGGGGATAGCCAAGGAAAGCACACGGTTTGATTGTTGCATCAAATTTTGAACGACAAGTAGCAAGTCTAGATCTATAACAAAGACATCCAAAAGCCTTAAAATAATTATAAGAAGGTGGTTTCTGGAATAATATTTCGAATGGTGATTTGTTAGACAACAATAGTGTAGTAATATGTTGATAATGTAAACTAAGGTAAGAATGAAATCAAACCAGAAAGAGAGAGGAATGTTCTTTCAACAAAACCATTATGTTGAGGTGTGTATACAAAGTTTTATGGTGTATAACACATCTACTATTGTAGAATTCTGTCATATTGAATTCATTGTCATTATTAGATCGTATAACTTTGATCTCAGAATTGAATTGTGTTTTGTTAGAAGTATTCTTACTAAACATCAAAACAAGTTTTGAAACATTAGTCGAGATAGTGATAGTTCGTTGGCATTCTTCTTGAAGAACAAGATAGAAGACCTTGTTTATGTTTAGTAAAGGATCTCTAAGCAAGATCTGGCAACAAACACTAGCAAATGTCTCATTCAGTCTCATCAAAAATTGTAAAACATACTCTCGTTGTTGATAATCAAGAACAGTTTGTAGTGCGCCGCAATTGCATTTCTTGTATTTATTTTCTATTCACTGTTATGGATGTATATACAGACAACTTACCACCTCTTCGGACTGTCGTCGTGGGCTTCAGACTGCCTCATTGAGACCTGGACCACCTCAATGGGTCGGGAATGAATCTTTCTCCTGTCCCGACCTGCTATGCAATTGTTGGCATTCACACACCACATATTGAAATATTCACACGTCAACTTCTAACTTCTCCAAAATATTTGCACCGAGTAATTCTCACAATTTTTCAACTTCAAGTGGGAAACAAAACAAAACAAAAATTATTTGCTCTCATTGCCTTTTACCTATGTTTGCATTGGATTTATAGAGTGCCATGCGAAAGTCGTTTAAACAACCAAATAAAACTTCAAAAACATAGAGACTGTACGGTTATTTTATAATTTTTACAAATTATATAATAAAATATGATTAATATTTAGAATTATTAAATCTTGTTTAATTTTAATTTTAGCGGTTATTTGGCAAAGCCTTGACCAATAACTAACTTCTCTTAGAATCTTAAGGGTAGTACGATTTATGATTTGTACGACTTTTTCTGCCAAACAACCAAGCATTTATTAAGAGCACTGGCATTGGATTGGCCAAATGTATCTTCAAATTTTAGTCAATATCACACTTTTTTACATTTGCATATTCTATTTAAATTCAATCCCCACATTAGATTAACCATTTACTCTCTCTATAATACTAAAATATTATTAAATTAATAATTTTGTTATTTAATTTTTTTATATCACATTTTATAATTCTACCAATTTAATATTAATAATAATTATATTCTAATTAAATTAATATTAAAAAAATCATATTTTTAAAAGTCATTTAATGCTAATAACAAAAAATATTTGATTAAACTCATCAAAAATTCTATCTAAATTTCTTAATTACAAATCAAATAATATTTTTATTGGAGTGAGAAATTAATATTTTAATGTTTGCTTGGAGTGAGAAATTATTATTTTAACTTTTGGTGAATCAATTTGGTTCTTCAAATTTGGCTAATCACTGTAGCTAACATCCAAATAGTTTTAGAGATGCCCAATCCAATGTGGAGACTTTTTAGCACATATTATCTAAAATTTGGCCAATCCTTAGTTTTGGCCAAGCCAATACTAGTGCCCTAAGTGGCTATTATTATGCATTGCCCCTATCTTCACAAGTCTAACCGAGCCAAGCTTGAGGTGATTAGAATTCCGTTTGTTTAACGGCTAATAACAATTTAATTAAATAAGATTGAGACACCATCATAGGCTTAAATTTACTTGGAGAGAAGTAAATGTTTTAATGACAATTGCTATCTACAGTAGTAGTAAGATAAAAGGTTTAATGATTAATCATTTAACGCAATAATCAAAATACCTTATATTTTTGTACTTAAATTGACTATAAGTTCTTCTTCTCTTTTTTTTCTTCTTTTTTTCTTTTTTTTTTTCAGGTAACTATACATTTACAATTTCTTTACAACTATTTTATAACTCATTTTCAATCAACCAATACAATTATGCTACTCCATTAAAATTAAATTTTAGTGTGAGGGGATTTTTCCCCCAGCCCGTGGAATTCCCTAAGCCCAGCCCATTGAGGAGACTCATTAGAAGACAAAATATTAGAGAAGAATGAGGGACAAGAAGGAACTAAAGACATGGATGTGTCAGGAGATATGGGAAAGTAATATCAGAAGAGGAAAATGAAGGATTTGACATAAAGCAAGGGAAGACAAAGTGTACGGTGTCATGAGAGAAAAATAAGGAAGTGACTTAAAGCCAAGAGAGGGCGAGAGATAAAAGGGACGGGGACTTCGACTTTTCGGGGACTCTAGATTTTCTTTCGACTTTTGGATTCTATTTCGACTTCTTCTTCAACCTAAGAGCTCCAAAGAGAACTTCTTCTCCAGCGAATATATCTATAACTTTCATTGTACAGTGAGAAGTGAGAGGCTATGAGCGACTAAAAATAAACTTATTATAGTAGAATCTCTCCTTCCCAAGCCCCCATGGACGTAGATCTAGTGCCGAACCACGTAAATCTGTGTGTTCATCTCTCCTTATTTTCTTTGCATTTAAATATTATTCATTGTCATGGATGTATGCACCAACACCGTGCAGCCACATCAGAACATTGTCGGAGGCTCCACACAGCACCGATCAAGGCCCAACTCTGAAGACCCGGGTCGCTAGAACTTGGCGCAAAGGCGTGTGAAATACAACGTTATAGATCTTGTGTGTAATTCGTTTGCCCGCTACAACTTGTTTCAGGCGACTTGGAAGAGACACAGAGAAAGCCATGGAGGCAAGATTGAAAAACATAGAGGAATGGGTGACAAAGCTAATTGACGAAGTACAAACGCTTCACAAAGAAAACGAGGAGTTCATACCGAAGGAGTAGATGAAAATTTTCCAGATAAGTATCTTTAACCTTTCCACTTTTGTTTTTATGGGTATTTATCAAGGAATGGCACCTGGTTGTTTTTGCCCGAGCACAAAGCCAAATATCCTGGCTACGTAGAATTGTAAAATACTTAGTTTTGAGCATACTTTATAAGGAAAGAGAGGCCGGGGTACACTGAACAGCTCCCAAGCAAGGACCAAGTGTGCACACTGCACTGTGGAGGTGGTCGTGCATGGCATGAACAGTGTGATGCATGTATTGCATTAGGTGCACAGCAACGTGCACCCAAGAGCTCGCATCACCCAGCTGCAAGCCCAAACGGTTTTTTACGGGAGACCCGCTGGACTTTGCCGGCGGGAATCCGTGAACAGCGTACTCCAGTGTGCACCTCACCTCACACACCGGGCAACAGTTCTGCCGGACAGCAGTGCAACAAGGGGACCTCGCCGACAGTCACCTTGTGGCCCACCAGTATCGTCTGTCCCCGCTGGATTGAATTCTGATCACCTTTGCAGACGAACACCTTCCCGTGGCCACACACGGCTTGGATTCACTGCGAACTCACGGCAGACTGCCTTGAGCCATTCCTGCTTGCCCACAGCCAGAGGCCTCCACTCCTTGACCATGCTATGCCGTCGAGGTCTCCCATTGCCCACTAAAGGACCCCCACTCAGTGACCAGCCCCTCCACTGGCAGGGACTCGTCAGCCCATCACTCCTCAGCAGTGTTTCTCCTCGCCCACAGCTGGCACCATGCCTAGGTCATTCCATGGCGCTTGATGCGTCTCTCCTCAGCCATGCACGATGGCACGTCGGCCCATCACTCAACGGCCTTGAGACTATGGCCATGACCACACAACCGAGGTCCTCTTCTCCTCGGCCATAGGCACAGCGGCCTCCTCTCGTAGGTCATGCACAGCTAGCAGGACCACACAGGCGAGGTCCTCCTCTCCACGGCCAATGCATTGTAGCCAAGCACTACATGACCTCCTCTCCAAGGCCACCTGTCCACAACCTCTTCTCCACGGCTTCCTTCACACGGCCACTAACTGGAGGGTAGACCTCCACTCCATGGCAACAAACATCAGCACACGTACATCTCCACAACCATGGGCCACCCCTGAGGCACGTCACATGGCACATGCAAGTTGGCAACATGCAGCACACATTGCATGGCCCATGCAATGTGTTCACCGGACACGTTCGCTTGACCGCCACATGCACGCCTCAGGACACCTCGTGTGTCACACACGCGCAGTACCAGTACACTGCATGTTGCATTCACACCTTGGACGACCGCCACCTCAGTCAAGTGCAGCAGACGAACAATAGCAAAAAAAAAGAAAAAGGAGAAGAAGAGAAAGAAAAATAAGAAAAGGAAAAAAAATGGAAGCGGGAATAAAAATGAGGAGCGAGGAAGAGAAGAAACGACAAAACTACGAGCAATTTCGATCAAGCAACGGGCAAAAATCAGTCGTGGCAGCTAAACGCTCCAGTTTGTCTCCTCCAAAACTTATGTGGATTTTGTTTCCCTAACACAATTATTTCCTATGGTGCGAAACACCAGTTGTACGACCCTGCATGACATCTCCAATTAGCATAACTTGCAACGACAAAATCAACTAAGTTCCATTAGGATAGTCAACTCCACTAAACAGGAAATCCATCAACAACTTACCTCCCCGCGAGGTAAATATGAAAAGGTATACCTAAAAGGTTGCCTTATCCCTCTAGCAGATGAGTGCAGGTCGGTCCTTGGCCTTCCGAAGACAGAAATTTACCTTCCTTACAAGCATCAACAGGCGAGAGTTAGTCCAGTAACAAATTGTCCGAACGAATTACCTCCCTACGGGATACAATAGGGAAAGGTAGGCCTAAAGGTTGCCTTATCCATCCCACAATAGAGAGCGGGATCAGTTTCATGGCTACCTAAATAACTTACCCCAACCACCACTATGATGAAGTGTGGGATCAACGCCAGCCTGACCCAAAATTACATTTTCCTACGGTGTCAACGGGAGGGAGCAGGTCTAGTGACAAACTGCCCGAACGACTTACTTCCCTACAGGATAGGATAAGGGAAGGTAGGCCTAAAATGTTGTCTTATCCCCCCAGGCAGTAGAGAGCAGGTTCAGCCCTGAGGCTGCCCAAATACTTACCCCAACCCCACCATGGTGAAGGAGAGGACCGGCCACATCGCTGTCCGAATTACCTCATTGGGGGAGAAAGACACGGTTGGCATGAGGCATTCCGACCTCTCCCCGATGAAGAGCGGGTCGAGTCAATGAACCGCCCAAATAATGAAGAGAAAGACACAGACATTATGGGTGTAAATTTAAACCGGTCCAAACCGGATCAGACAGGACCGATTTTACGGGTTTTGAATCGGTCCGGTTTGGAACTAGTTCTTATATTTCATAAGCTGGCATCAACCGGTCCGGTTCCGGTTTTGAGATTTTCCGGACCGGACCGGACTGGTTGATAAAATATATATATAAAATAATATTTTATATATAAGTTTTATACAAAATTAAAATTATATAAAATATTTTATATATATTAATATATAAGTTTTATATATAATTTATAATTATATGTGAACTTTTTATAAATATAATATAATTATATTTCATATATGAAAAAATTTCATATTATAATTTATAAAGTATAACATAAAATATTAATCTTAAATATGAACATTTGTAATTTGTTTGATCATATGTTATTAATATAATTATATATAAGATAATGTTATTATAAAATAAAAGTTTAATCTTAAAAATGAAAATGTAATTGATCATGTATTATATAGTTATACTAATAGTCTAATATTTATATTATGAATCTAATATTATACTAATGTCAAATTTAGGAGGGTAATCGGTGTGTAATCGGTTTTGAAAAATACAAAACCGGTCATGCCGGTTCGGTCCAAGATTTTGTCCAAAATCGGACCGGACCGGTTACACCCCTAATGGACATCGTCAACGAAATCTACATCAATAGGATCGCCATCAGTAGCCTACCTCTCTGCGAGGCAAAAGGGAAAGATAAGATTTAAAGGTTACCATATCCCTCTCACAGATAAGTGCGGGTTGGCTTTGGCCACCCAAAGACAAAATCTCTACCAACGGACTCTACATCAGCTAAATCTTTATCAACAAAATCTCCACCAAAGGAAACTCCACCAACTCCAACCTACCTCCTTGCGAGGCAGAAAGGACGAGTCACACAAGAGGCGGCTCCATCCCTCTTGCAGAAGAGTGCAGGTCGACCTTCAACCACCCGACATATTTATCAGTGGAATCTCCATAAACATAATCTTCAACAACGGAAACTCCATCAACAAAATCTTCAATAATGGAATCTCCATCAAAGGAATCTTCACATACAAAAACTAACACTCTGACAATATAGGAAGGAGAAAATGGCAAGGAAAGCTAAGGAAAAGTAGCGGGACAAAGCAAAAAAAAAGGAAATGAAGAAGCAAATGGAGAGAGGAGCGAAAGGAAAGGCAGTTAAGCGAATAGGAGCGAAAGGAAAAGGTGACTCAAGGGCATAGTTAAGGGAAAGGCAACTAAAGGAAATAGGAAATGGAAGGAAAAGGCGGCTAAAGGAAATAGGCAAGGCAAAAGAAGGTTAAAGGAAATCGGTAGGATAAAGTGACAACATGAAGGCTCGGCGGGGTAGAACCCCACCTAAAGACTCTCTTCTTATTTTGTTTAATTGAAAATGGTATAAGATTCTCCTCTTATCAAGCATATTTGAAGCAACCAACATATATGGGAAACAATCAAATAAGGAATTTCAATAATCACCGTGAGATCAGGTGAGGAAAATTCAAGTAGTCTTCAATCAGCCTCATTCAAAATATTCATCAAAGAAATTTCTACATGAAAAAAAAAATTATGTTAAAAATATAATTAATTGAAAGGACTATATGAAAATATTATTTAAATATGAATCTTACCAGTATATAACTTGTAGCTTTCTGCATCTTCCATTACATCTTGAGAGTCATAATTAATAGAGGAAGACATCAACCAATTTTGTGTGCAGATAAGAGCTTCAACTATTGCAGGGGCCAATGAGCTACGGAATGAATCTAAGATACGACCTCCAATGCTAAATGCCGACTCGGAAGCAACAGTAGATATGGGAATAGCTAACACATCTCAAGCTATATTGGCAAGGATCGAAAAATTAATTGAATTCATTTTCCACCACATTAAAATATCGAAGTTGGGCGTCAATCCTTCAAGGCTCCCCATAAAATATCGATCTAACTTTGATTTGGACTCTACAATACCCTTTGATGCTTGATACTGCCAATACCTACTATAAAGATCCGTCGCATTATAAGACGTTGTGTTGCTTTGACTCTCATCAACACTTGAACCTATATTCAATTTTGAATATTGTTTATACATCCTCTCAAGCATCCTCCTTAACCTTGTAACAAGTTCGGATGCTCGCTCATGGCTAAGAAAATCTGTAAACTAAAACTCCAAAACTTTCAACTTACCGAGCAGATCAAGCACAGCCACAATAAATAAGATTTTGTTTACTTTCTCAAAATCCCCCTAATACTTGTCATATTTCAATAGCATCCTCTTTGACATAGTTTTCAACATATCATCATCACCCATGGAAATGTAAAGTTGCAAATGGTTATAGATTGAAGATATTTCTCTGATGAACAAATGTGAAGTTGCATAGGTTGAGCCTGAAATCGTCAAGGTGATATCGTAAAAAATCTTCAAAAGTTCTACAAAAATCTTGACGATTTTCCAATCATCTAAAGTTGGTGGTCCTTCTCCAACCTCACGTAAATGTGGACCAAACTGATTGTCTTCATCTTGCATCACCTCAAAAGCCGCATAATATTTTAGAGCCACACTCAACATCATATATGTTGAGCCACACTCAATTAACAGTCCTAGTTTTAGACTGTTAATTGTACCATCCACTCCATCCCTCCTAGGTTCTGTTGTTTTTTATTGGGGGTTATTCTTTCCAATCCCAGTCTCAAGAAAGGCCTTACATGTGTCAATATGGTATCTCAAGGATGAAGTACCTTGTTTTTTAGAATGACATAATAAAGTCTTTCCACAGTAATTGCATGCAGCTCTTTGGTCATTGGGATCCTCATTCTCAATCTTAGAAAAATGAAGCCATACATCCGATCTACCTTGAGATCTTTTGATAGGAGGGCGAGCATGAGAATGAGTACTTGTAGGGAGAGAGCTATCCAAATGAATTACATCAGGGACTGATTCAAACCCTGACGAAGGCACAGTAGTACTAGGCTCCATAACTGCAATTTGAGATAAAGAAAGCATCATTAATATATATTTATATATATATATATATATCAATATATATCACATATATATGTGATCAGATATCATGATTCCCAAGAAGCAAGACTTTACAATATAAAAAGATAATTAAGGTTTTGAAGTAAGCCTATTTTTAACAGCCAAGTTCTAAGCATCTCAAACAGAAAGAAAATATGATGATGTGTTTACAAGCATATTCATATTTTATATTTTGTGCTCTCAAATTAATAAGCATATACATTGTAAGTTGTAGATAAGTTTTGAGAGAATAAATTTATACCCCTAGGCACCACTGCACCATCAATGAAAAGGTATTACACGTTTGATTAGTAATTCTGAAGCCACCTATTTATATCTAATAGAACCTAGAATCTGAGTGTTTGTTTAATCATAGCAACAACCCCCTCCCCCCAATAAGAAAAAACAAATAATGGACCCTTTTATTATAGGCACGAGCAACAAATAACCTGATAAGCAAGCATGTTAAAGCCGAACTGGCTTGGCCATTATCCAACAGTCTTTCATAAGTGTAATATTAACTCACTTCTATTTATCAGGAAAAAAAAAAAAAAAAAACCCCTCCACTTCTCACTGTTTGCTCACTATTCATTTCACAAGCATACATAGCAATTTTCACTAATTAAAAAAAACTACCAATTGTTGATAGAAATTGAGTCCCAATTTGTTGATCTTAGTAAAGTTCGTACCCAAACTAGCATGACCAATATCATCTAGAGGAAACCCAAAAAGAAGAGTACCAGCTTACAGAAGACCAAATTAAAATAGCATGAACACTTTGTACCATGCTCTGCAGCTGCCCTCGGCTTTTCTGAACCTATAATAAACAACGAGACAGTACCCATCTTCCAATACAGCTGAATAAGGAAGAAGAGACTAAGAAACAACTCCTCAATGCTTTAAACTCTCTCCCCTCTCTCTAAACCCCCCAACTTCAAAATCGGCCAGAGGGGGTCGGAGCTTAGGCTCCTCCCCTTCACCCCTCTTCTCTCTCCCTCTCTAGTTTTCTTCTCGTGTAGTGTTTAGTTTTTTTTTTTTTTTTAGGACAAACAAAGGGAGAATCGGCGTTCGAGACCTTCCAACACCGCACAGCCAACACGCGCCCCACCAGGAGGTTGCCCTGGCACCGATCTGCAAAACCTCCAAATGCGGCCTCAAACGGAATAGAGCGTAGCTTGCACACACGGGTCGAAGATTTCGGAGTCTGTTGGACATCACGTGCCACCAAGGAACCCTCTGCCGCTACAACGCATGGCAGTTCCCAAACAGGTGACTCTGGATCTTCCAAGCTCGACCATCGGTTTTCCCTCCAGTAGCCTTTTTGTGCAATGATTTTCCACTTTATAATGTTTTCACAATGTAATATATTTTATATCTTGTCTTTATTTTCTAGAAAATAAAAATTCAAAAATGTTGTGCCATTCAGACTAGGTCCGAATGGAGTTTCTCCCCCCTCCGCATAGGCGGAGAGCGTGGGGTTTTCCTCCTCCATACTCCACTTAGTCGGGTATGGAGTTTTATTTTGTTGTCACTATTACCTCTGTCATGGACAGAGTGAGGCTATCTCTTAAACTTAGGTGTTTAGAGATTTGCCGTCTGGACTAAACCATGTCAATCACAAAAGTGTGCTGGGGAGCTATTAACGTCTGTAACTTGCTTATTTTTAAGTCAACTTTGTATGTCTTATTTAATGAATGGAATGAGATCTGTTATTATAAAAATAAAAACTCCTCGAGAGAATAGATAATGGCATGGGTAAAACGGAGGACGTGATGACTATTACAACGAAAATCAAAATAAAAATAACTACCATCCAATGAAAATACCCACGAGAGATAAACCAAAAATCTCAACAAAAACACAAAATCAAAATATGAAAAGAACTAATAAAATCCCAAATCCAAAACTAGCATACAAACACTAACCATAAAAATCAAAATAGGAATAGAGTAGTATTACACAGAGAGAGAGATAGAGCTGTGAGAGTGAAAGATCTACGAGCTTGTAAGATAGTGACAGAGAAATCCTTCCTTAGGGCAAGCGAGCTGTGGCTACAAGGGAGAAGAGAGTGCCTGAGAATCTGAGATGAGAGTGAGAGTGAGTGAGTGAGGGAGAGAAGACTCAAGAGAGTGCCTGTGATTTGTGAGGGTGAGACGAGAGAGTGTTTGGACTTTGAGTTGAATGGAGAAGAAAAAGTCATGTACGGCGCCGTTTTGGTCTCACGTTCAGTTAACGAGTATTAATCAATTCAACCGAATTATTTCAGAACTCAATCGGCATGCTTCCACTTCTTACCCATTTCTATTCAGGTCGGTTAAATTGGGTCGATTAATTCAAAATTTTCGGGTCGGATCGGGTCAAGTTGGATCGGGCAACCGGCTTAAATGGTAGTAAATTGAGGCAATGGTAGAAGTTTGAGGGTTGGTGAGTGGCAATATGGTCATTTAGACGTCACATTCCCAGAATTGAAAGTGGCTTTATGCAGTCCATGCGGTTGGTGGTGGAACACTACGCTACTACTCCCATATTAGCCGTAATCCATTCCATACAATTTTTTAAATATAAACTATAATTAAGGAGTTAGACTTTAGAAAATAACATCATCACCAACCACAACCACAAACCAACCTAGTTTGTCCTGATAGATATATAGAAAGGGGTTTGGTGCAGACAGGGATATTGATAAAAACTCTGGAGAAGTTAATATGGCGGTGGACTTTTTAGCTAATGAAGATATTAAAAATGTTGATAGGATTATCACAGGTGTTGATTTTAGATCTGGAATTATTCGAGGACTACTACGTATAGATCGCTGAGAATTACCTTATTTACGTATTTAATTCATTGTAATTTTTTTATTGGTTATTGGTTATTTTTTGATAGGTACAAGGGATATTTTTATTCGTTCTTCTTGTAAACCCTTGTGTTCTTTGATTTACCATGGTATTCTTCTGCCATAAGCGAAGGTTTTAATAAATCTGGAGAGGGATCACTCTTAGACAGGTGGTCACCGATTCTTGAAAATAGAAAAAAGTATAAACTTGGGCTGCTGTCATAAATGAGCACATGTATAATCATTTTTATAATTTATTATATAATTATATTTTAAATTAAGTTTCTGTAAAATAATATTATTTATAAGTTATTTTATAAATCATTTTATAAAAATACTTAAAATTATTTCAAACAAAGTCGTGAAAAGGGTTGTACTACGTCATTTTCGATAATAAATTACCTCCTCGGCTTTGATGATTTTTGGGATTGTTGTATCAGTCGTTTTTATAGTATACTTTTTACGGATTTCACTTTTGGAGTTCTTGACTGAATTACAAGATGTGAGACAAAAATAAACACATACAGTAAATTTCATAATATTTATTAAATTTTTTTTAAAAATTCACTTAAACATTATAGATGCTGTAGAATTCACTTTGCACGATTTGCATACAAGAAATATTTTATCTTATCATTATAATTTTTTAAAATTTTTACATAAAATATAATAAAAATTTCAATATTTTTAAATTCTAAAATAATATTATTATTAAAAAATAATACTCTAATAATATTTTATTCAACTTTCAACTTTCATCTTAACTCATCTTATCTTATCTCAACTCACTATCCAAACAGCATTACGTGTTTATCTATTAAAAAATCTTCTTCATCATCTCCACATACCACAAACCATACATTTTTTACTTTTATTTTTCTCTTACCAAATGTCTAGTATATGGATGATGTGTATAAGATTTCAATAAGTTTAAAAAGAATAAAATCTAAAAAAATTTAAAAAAATTAGAAAAAAATATATAGTATATAATGTACGGAGACGATGAGTAGAAAACTCTTATCAATTTCTTATTTTACGCCTTTTAGGTTCGGCCAAGAAACCCATATCTCTTTTTATACTTGATCAACCGAGACAGTTATTATTTGACTCCATTTTACACTTTTTTTCCTTTTATTTTATTTTTTATTACGTTGTTGTGGCTTTGTTATGGAATTATTCTTGGATCTCTCCACCTTTTACTCAAAACAAAGTATTTCTGTGGTTTGGCTTGCCTATCATTACCATAACATTGACTATTCAACAATTATGAGCATGAAATTTTTCTCTTTCCTCTCTGTTTTTTTTTTTTTTTTAATTATTTCTTTTGATTTGGGATTGAAATTCTAACTATAACTTGACAGTTATGTAGGGCTGTGCATCCGGATTTGGATCTAGATATTCGGACAGATCCAGATCCAGATTTTAAAAACCGGACAGATATTTGTCAAGATAAACCGGATTGAAATCCGGGCGGATATCCGGATTTGGACCCGGATATCCGGTTTCAATCCGAAAACTAGATTTTAGATCTCTTTTTTTTTGTGAGTTTTTGTTTTAAAAAATCAATGTCTTTACCACTTTTAAAATGCTTTTTTTTTTTTTGAAAAAAGACTTTTTAACACTTTTTAAAAAGCTTTTTCATCCAAATTTGTACCAATATCCAGATTTTATACCATGTTTTTTTTTTTAAATAAATATGTTTTTAACACTTTTAAAACGCTTTTTATTTTAAAAAAACTTTTTAACACTTTTCAAAAGGCTTCTTTATAGGCTTTTATGTTTATTATTTTTTCTATGCATTTTTTTATATAATGAATATTTTTTAGGCATTTTTTTAACCTTTTTTTTTTTATTGCCTATTCAAATTTTTATAAAACAAAATAAAAAATAATAGACATCAACATACACAATTCATTACATTGTTGTTTACAAGGAACAAATAGTGAAAAATTTAAACACAGCAGCAAAGAATTGTGGAAGAACCATTTGAAGTCGAGCTCCCTATCCTCTTCATTGTGAGCTGTGGTAAACAAAGAATTGAAAATCAAGAAATTAATTAAAAAATCATATCCCAAACTGATATGCATATATATTAGAGAAAAAATGAGATAGTGAAAAAGATATCTGCTTCAACTATCACTATGTAAATCTCTGCTTTTCTGATAATCAAAACACTGAATAGCACCAAAACAACGCACCAATGTTCCGATATGCACATATTCATTGGTTAAGTAGCCCAAAAGATCTATTTATCCCAATACAGAGAGTTTAGTACTATCAACAAAAAATCAGTTCTAATAGGAACCTTTGGCAGGAAGGAAATTTATGTCATAAGCAATCTAAAATGTAAAAAATATTCTTATATTCTTAACAAGGAGCAATTTTTATATATCAACAAGCATCAAAATCAAGTGGTTGGAATAGATGCAAGATCAAAAGGCTTAAAGCTACTTTAAAGAGATGGAATGCACAACTAGTCTTTATTAGTGACTCCTAGCAACCAAACACAAAGGGAGTTAGAGCTTAAACTTGGGGAATAGCGAGAATAGGCTTTTGGGTCTTCTTTACTGCTTGTGATTTGGGTGTTTTCAGCCATTTTCTTGTCAGGTCAAAATCGGTTTTGGATCAGCATGTGGGGTTGGTTTGGAGGTGGCAATGAAAACAGAGCAAGTAAAAATGAGGGGTTTCGAGTTTATATATATATTTGCAAAATCAGATCTTGTCTTCTCATTCTAGGTTACAAAATTTGCAAATAAACAATAAAAAAATATTTTCAGTATAAAAAACAAAACAAACACAGATACAAATCCAAACCCAAAGGAAGGAAAAAAAAACCCTAGATAAGCCGACAGATTTGAGATTGAACAAGTACGAGTACCATAGTAACATAAACTTAGATCTACAAGTACAGGAACTCAGATTACAAACCTAGAAACTTAGATCTACAAACCCAGAAACTTAGATATACAAACCCAGAAACTCAGATCTAGCCAAAGTCGTAAACAACCAACAAGAGAGGAAAGTGATATACAAACCGAGAAAACATTTGAACATTATTTTTCAAAAGCAAAAAAGTACAAAGTTTTACAAACCGAGCGAGATAGATGAACATACCGTAGGTTTTAGAGTTGAGAGAGAGATGGGGCAAACGGCGACACCGAACGGAGCTAAACCAGTGAAATGAGAGGCACTAAGGCAGAAAGGTGACGGCAGGGCTAGGTTTCACTCGTTTGCCAAAATCGCAGAGACTGAAATGAGAAATGCTCTAGGACTCAAGGGAACGAGGCATAAATATCTGGGGTCGAGACTCAACACCGTTTTGAATCAAAACTAGCGTTTTTAAAAAAAAAAAAAAAAAAGTAGCCGGTTATGGAAACCGGGTTAAAATCCGGATCCAGGCGGGTACGAAATTTTTTTTACCCGCCCGGGTTTAATCTGGGCGGAAAACCGCTCGGATTCCGGGTTCTGGATCAGACCGGAAAAAAATCCAGTCCGATTGTACACCCTTACAGTTATGTACTTTTAGTCACAACAATTGATGTGATTATAATTTGAGTTGACCTTTATTTAAATGATTGACTTATAAAATTAGTATGACTAGAAGATTAGGGATAAAAAAATCTAAGATGAAGAGAAGCATTACTTTTTTTTAATGGAAATTAAGCTTAACTGCCTAACCTATGATGGAATAAATACAATTACTAGTATTCACAAAAGTAACATTTAACCCTTATGCAACTGTCTTAGAAGGCCAATTTCAGGAAAGGGTATCTTTCAAGTTTTAATTTCACAATGTATTAATATCCATAATTTGTATGGAAGTTTTTAAGAATATCTTTTGTATTTCTTGCACTCAAGAGGGAAAACAAAACTATAAAGGTCAAACTTTTCTTAAGTTCAATGGCCTATGACTTGTGATTGAAGTTTAGTTCACTTCTTAAGCTCATTTCTACATTAAACTCCTATATATAAATATATATAGATATAAATATATAAATATTATAACTGATATACTTTCATTCCATAAAACATGGCAGATGGGTTTCAACCATTAATTACAAGGGACTGGATACGTGGGTTAACATTGTCAATGTCTATTATCTCATTACATTAAACTCCTATATTCTTTTGATAAGCGCGACCTCATTTGTATATGTTTTTTATCCTAAGAAGAATCATGTTAAGGGAAGGCGTAGTGGAGAGCAAGATTCATATTATGTGTTAAAGAATAATAACAAATGAAAGTTGATCGATAACAAAGGTTTTGATGCCAGGCAGAATGTCCAGATAGCCCATATCAATTTGGGTTTGCATCAGATTTCAATTAATCAAATCATAAGCCCTCTTCCTATAATAATCTTAGATGATTAAAATATGTGATGTTAAAGTCAAAAATTGCACAACAGACCGAAAATGAGGAAAGAGTCATCCCCGACCCACGAGATGATTCGGACGTCTATACGGTGCTCTTCATGTTCATCCATATATTAAATAATAAATAAGAAAATAAAAATAAATAAAGGAAAACATAGGAATTTACGTGGTTCGGCATAAAAGCTTACATCCACTGGTCGTTTGGGGACAAAATCCACTATAACAGGTGATAATTTTACAATATCTCATGGCCTCACATATCGCTCAATACAATGGAAGAATTTAGTTTCAGGAGAGTTCCTCTAAAGAATTGGTGAATCATGCATGAAGAGAGCCCTTTTGATTTGTGGGGAAGCTACTCCTTATATAGAGGTTATTTTCTTGGAGTTATAAGAGTCCAACTTGACTTGTGATACATTTTCCTTTTAGAAGTTGGAGCAACTTCTTTGCCTTATCTCTTTCTACCTTATCTCTTGGTTTTATCTCTTACTACCTTATCTCTTGGCTTTATCTCTTCCTTTAGTGATAGGTTTCTAGAGGGTTTGACCAATCAATTTAGTTCCTAACAGATGCCCTCGATTCTTAAGGTCAACTTGTTTATCAAGAAGGCCTTGAGAATCTTCAAGTCAACCATGGTGGAAGTAACCTACAGAAAAAGAAATTCTAGTTGCTGGTAGTTTTTCACTGTTATACAATGAAGATCTCCATGAGCGGTCCTCAAGAAGAAATTGTAAAATTTGTAGTAAGGGCCTTCAAGGATGGGTCTTTGTGAATTTTTTTGTAAGAACGTTTGTGTAGTGATTGTATGTGAATGTTTATCGTTAGTATAGTGCGTATATTTCCTTTCGGTGGCCTTAGTGGGTTTTGCCCCGTGCTGTGATTTTTTGTTAGTGTTTTTCCATTTTAATGTGTATGTAAGATTTTGTTTGTAGTAACTCACGCTTAAGTGGTTAGGGTGCCGGTCGACCCCCTAGATCCATCTTAGACCATTGCTGAGCTTGTCGACTCATTCCCAAAGGACACCTGCGCGAGTCGATTATAGAGCTTGGAGGCTCATTTCCGAAGGTAACCCGCTAGCGGCGGTTGTAGCTAGTGTAGACACTCGGATGTGAGTGTAGTGGGAGAGTGCCTCGACCGTGTAACTCTGAGAGATGGGCGTAACGAGGGATGCTCTTCCCGTGTAGCCATGGCCAATTGGTGTAGCTGGAGAATGCCTCAACTGCGTAATCCTGACAATGAGAGTGTAATGGGAGATGCCATCGACCGCTTAACTCTGCCAATGGGTGTAGCGGGAGAGTTCCTCGACCGCATAATCCTGGCAATGCGAGTGTAGCGGGAAATACCCTCAATCTCATAACTCTAGGGATGAGTGTAGCGGGAGAGTGCCTTAACCGCGTAACCCTGGGGATGGGTGTTGTGGGAGAGTGCCTCGACCTCGTAACCCTGGCGATGCGAGTGTAGCGGGAGATGCCCTCGACTACATAGCTCTAGCGATGGGTGTAGCGGGAGAGTGCCTTGACCGCGTAACCCTGCCAATGCTAGTGTAGCGCGAGATGCCCTCAACCGCGTAACTCTTTGAGGTGGGAGACAAAGCGCGAGATGCTCAACCGTGTAGCCTTGGCGAGGAAAGCATGGCAGGAGGATGACTCTACCGCTTTGAGGTTAAAGTTGAGCTCAACTGCTTCGTTGTAGTAGGAGATAAAATGTGACCGCACTCTATGGTAGCAGCCAGAGCTCTCCTTGTACCAAAATAGAAACCAAACAGGTTAGATTAAATAATCCAAATCACAATTTTAAGGTTTGAAAACCTGGTCCATCCGATGCGAGTGTGGCGAAGGCTGGTGACACAAGGGCAATGCCCGCGGGCAGCCATGCTCTGGCATTGATAAAGGCCTGGGATGCCCGCGATACCAAACGACCTATTTTGTTGAAGATAAATTGAGATGCAGAAGTGGAGTATGTTCCCATGACATGTAGCAGCCAAGTTTCTCGTGGAACCTTGAAGAGTTTCATGGGAAAAGTCTTTCAAAAAATCAACTTCGTTAATAAAAAATAAAATAACAAATTTGAAAGAGTCAAACCAGAGTAATTTGTCCTGATTAAGATCATTCACTGCTGAATGATTTTTGCACGAGGAATTTGTTCATCCCTGAGCTCTTTTGTAGCAATGAAAACTCTTCGCCTTTGGCGAGTTCACTTTTAAGTCAACCAGTTCGACTTTTTTTCTTCTTTTTCTTCTTCTTTTTTTTCTCTTTTTTGTTTTTAATTTTATTCCAGACTATCGCTGAGTAAAATTCATGTAAATGGCGTGAAAAATACTATGTATGGCAATGGCCATTTGGCGAGGAAGGCTATATGCAGTGCGTAATTGGCGAGGAGTATCTCGTGGTTAAGCAATTGGCGAGCAGCACCCCCCGACGAGCAAACCATGCATGGACTGAAGTCCCTGTGGCAAGTAAACATACTGTGGAGGAGAAACACGTAGAAGGAAGCCTACTGACAGTAGAAACTATGGTAGGTTGCCTCTGCTTGCTACTACGGGTTTTCTGCTTGCTGAGAAACACTGCATGTGGTGATTAGTGATAACAGAACACAATATATGGAGAAACTTCTCTGATTCTCATTGAGTACGTTGGGTAACATTTATACACAAGTAAAAAAGGAATAAAGAATAATAGTTTGTTACAAATAACTGAGAGAAATACTAACGACTTCCTCTACTGTTCTATTCTAGAAACTCTTGTGAATTGCTGTACAATGTGAGCAGAGTAATATCGGGCTTTATGTTATTGCCGTAGTCCCTGTAATGCCCTCCTTGTGTTTGTGTAAAGTCACAGATGAGTCACTTATCTTGATACGCCCCTTCGAGTCCAATGGGGTGTCTATCACATTGAGGCTCGACCTAAAACGATAAAAACGATCCGCAACAATAGGCTTGGTAAGAAGATCAGCCAACTGATCTTGTGAACTGCAGAATTGAACCTTCAAGGTATTTGCCGCAACTCTATCTCTAACGAAGTGAAAGTCAATATCCATGTGCTTGGTTTTTGAGTGATAGACAGGATTCAATGACAGATATGTTGCTCCAATATTATCACACCATAACGTAGGAGCTTGGGGAAGAAAAATACCGAGTTCACGAAGAACTGTTTGCAGCCAAATAACCTCTGCTGCCGAAGAAGCTAGTGACTTGTATTCAGCCTCAGTAGATGAACGGGCCACTGTGCTTTGCTTCTTTGAACTCCATGATATTAAGTGATGACCGAAGTAGATGCAGAATCCTCCAGTTGATCGATGATCATCCGGACATCCCCCCCAATCAGCATCAGAATATGCTTGAAGAGAGAAGGCAGTTTGAGGCTTAAAGATCAGACCATAGTTGATAGTTGCTTTCAGGTATCGTAAGATACGTTTCACAGCAGTCCAATGAGAAGCTTTAGGTGTGTGCATGAATTGACACACTTTGTTGACTGCAAAGGAGATATCCGGTCTGGTTAAGGACAGATACTGGAGGCCCCCAACTATACTTCGATAGAGTGTGGCATCTTCAAATGCTGGTGAGTCAAACTTGGAGAGCTTGAGATTAGCAGCCATAGGAGAATTAATGGGCTTAGCATGAAGCATTTTGCTGCGGGTTAATAGTTGCTTGATGTACTGTCGTTGAGAAAGAATCAAGCCGTGTGCAGTGTGGTCAACTTCAACTCCAAGGAAAAAGGAGAGATCACCGAGGTCCTTCACTGGGAAGGCACATCCCAAAGCTGAAATAAGATTATTAATGGCAGAGGAATGGGAAGATGTGATGACAATGTCATCGACATACACCAAAAATAAATTTTGACATCAGCATGAATTAAAATAAATAAAGAAGGGTCAGCTCTGGAGGCAGTAAAGCCGAAATCAAGAAGCCAAGAACTAAGTTGAGCAAACCATGCTCTTGGGGCCTGCTTGAGACCATAGATTGCCTTGTGGAGTTTGCAGATATAATTCGGATGAACTGAATCAACAAAGCCTTGAGGCTGCTGCATATACACATCATCGGTTAAGGATCCATGCAGAAAAGCATTTTGGATGTCAAGTTGCCGTAAGGGCCAAGATTGAGTCACTGCAAGTGAGAGGATCAGACGAATGGTGGACGGCTTCACCACTGGACTAAAGGTCTCAGTGTAATCCAAACCGTGAAGTTGATGGTAGCCTTTAGCTACCAGTCGTGCTTTTCTTCTTTCAAAAGATCCATCGGCTCTGTTTTTGGTACGGAACACCCAGCGACAGCCAAGGATATTTGCCATGGGAGGAGGAGGAACTAAGCTCCACGTCTGGTTTTGTTGAAGAGCAGTGAATTCTTGATTCATAGCTTCACACCATTCTGGAAATTTAACAGCTGCAGAAAAACTTGAAGGATCATCAGGAACACTTATAGAGGTAGTAAAACAATACCGAGAGTTATACGGCACAGTTCCATCTGTGAAGACTCGGGGCCGAGAGGAATTTGTATGGGCACGAGTTATGATTGGAGAACGAGGTGGAATAAGAGAGATGGAAGGAAGAGAGGGAGATGATTGTGTGGAAACAGAGGGTTGAAGTTCAGACGGAGTGGAAGAATGTGTAGCAGAGGAGGATGGGCGAGAGATAGAAGACGACTGGGAAGGAGGGTCTTGATTTGAAGAAGATGATGGGTTAGGCCCAGGCCCAAGAATAGATTGCGGAAATAGAGGTAAAAGAGTAGTTGCCGAACTGAGAGGATTAGAAACTGGGCTGGATTGAGATAGATAAAAAGGAAATGAGGATTCATTAAAAATGACATCCCTGGAAATGTAGAGTCTATTGTGTTTGACGTCTAGACACTTATAACCTTTATGAGATGGGCTATAGCCCAAAAATAAGCAGGATTTAGATCTGAATTGTAATTTATTTGAAAGATAAGGCCTGAGATTGGGCCAACACTCACAACCAAATACTTTCAAAAAATTATAATCAGGCTTATCTTGATAAACCAAAAAATGAGGTGATTGATTTTTAAGAACTGGAGAAGGAAGAAGATTAATTAAGTAAATAGCCGTTTCAAAGGCATCGGCCCAAAAAGAAAAAGGTAAGGAAGAATGGGCTAAAAGGGCAAGCCCAGTTTCGACAATGTGTCGGTGTTTACGTTCGACAAGTCCGTTTTGTTGATGCGTATGAGGACAAGAGAGACGATGTGTGATTCCAAACTTATTACAAATTTGGGTGAGAGGTTTGAATTCTCCACCACCATCAGTTTGAAGAATTAAAAGTTTGGAATTAAACATGCGTTCAATATACGGTAAAAAGGTGGTGAAAATATGAGCAACATCAGATTTGAATTTAAGAGGAAAAATCCAAGTGTATCTTGTGAATTGATCAACAAAAGAGAGATAATACTTAAAACCAAGTCTGGAAATGTGAGGTGCTGGACCCCATACATCAGCGCATAACAATTGTAGTGGCTTGGTATAAGTAGTATGACTTTTACTAAAAGGTAACTGATGAACTTTTGCTAGTGGACACTCGGTACAAAAGAAAACAGAGTCATGGGAAACAGTAGGTAATTGAAATTGATGTAAGACGCGGGACACAATATCCAGTGATGGGTGTCCAAGCCTTTTGTGCCAGTGAGCTTTGGTAGTTCTTTCTCCAAGATGAATAGATGGACTGGAAGCTGCGGAAGATGAGGATGGAAAAACATATAGACCATTATGCGTGGGCCCTGTGAGGAGCACTTTCCCCGTCTGATTGTCCTTCACAGCAAAGTGAGATGAGTGAAATTCAAAATAGCATGAGTTATCTAGACAGAAACGGAGAACAGAAACAAGGTTTTTAGTTATGGCAGGGACATGTAAGAGATTTTTAAGCTGAAATAAAGAAGAGTTGGATGAGAGAAAAGAGTCACCAAAGTTTTGGATGGGAATGCCCGTGCCGTCACCCACACGTATAGAGTCACTACCAATATATGGTTCTGAGGAAATATTCAAGTTACTGAGTTCATTTGTAATATGATGTGTTGCGCCGGAGTCAGGATACCATGTGGCTTCAGTCATGGAGCTAGGAGCAGTATAATGAGCAGAGAAGGATCTTGGAGGATCCAGTTGATAAGCATGATCAAATCTGTACCGGCATTGCAGGGCGACATGACCGGATTTGTTACAGACTTGACAGGTAGTGCGTTGAGTGTTGTATCCTTGCTGAGATGAGTATGGCTGATTTGAAGAACGACCCCCACGACCTCCACGATTATAGTTGAAAGAACGACCCGGTCCACGTCCTTGGCGGCCACCACGGAAATTGCCTCGACCACGCTGATCTCTTTGTCCAGAAATACTGAAATTCACAGAGGGCTCAAGAGAAATAGGACTCCTGGTTTGGTGAGAAATTCTACTTTCATGAATAAGTAAGAGTTGAAATAACTCATGTGAAGAGAGTGGGTCACTCCGTGTAGTCACAGAGGTGATAAATGCCTCGTAAGTGGGTCCTAACCCATTGAGAAGATAGGTAACAACCTCCTTATCAGGAAGAGAGTTGCCAGTAGCAGCCAGTGAGTCAACAAGAGAACGTACCTTCCCAAAGTAATCAGAAATCGATTGCTCACCTTTGGAGAGATTAGTGAGCTGGAACCTGATTTGGAACTCCTTAGCCTGAGAATGAGAGGCAAACATAGAATCCAAGGTGGACCAGAGAGAATGAGCGGTAGTTGATGAGAGAACATGACCAAGAATAGAATCGGAGAGGGAAGAAAAAAGAACGCTTAAGACCATCTGATCAGTGCGCTGCCAATCAGAAAATTTGGGATTGAGTTTGGGTGGTGTCTCGGAAGGAGTAGGAAGAAACTTTGGTGGAGATGAAAGGGAACCATCGACATGACCATAGAGGTCTTGCCCACGAAGATATGCTGAGACTTGCACCTTCCAGAGCAGGTAATTATCATTTGTTAACTTTGTGGTAACGATATGAGAGAAGGAAGGAAGGGTAGAGGAAGCCATGGATGGAGACGTTAGTCGAGTTGCTCTGATACCATGTAAACAGAACACAAGATATGGAGAAACTTCTCTGATTCTCATTGAGTACGTTGGGTAACATTTATACACAAGTAAAAAAGGAATAAAGAATAATAGTTTGTTACAAATAACCTGAGAGAAATACTAACGACTTCCTCTACTGTTCTATTCTAGAAACTCTTGTGAATTGCTGTACAATGTGAGCAGAGTAACATCGGGCTTTATGTTATTGCCGTAGTCCCTGTAATGCCCTCCTTGTGTTTGTGTAAAGTCACAGATGAGTCACTTATCTTGATAATTAGCAACTAGCGAGGAACAGTCTGCGCGGTGCGTAACTGGCAAGCAGCATCCTATGGCGAGAACCGTTAACGAGGAGCTTCCGTTGACGAGGAGCAACTTCTTTATCTCTCGGTTTTCTATATCAGGGAAACGGAGAGAAGATACCATCAGTGCTTCATATGGTCGGTTGGCTGGGACACCGGACCTGGGCTGCGCCACACACGGAGGTGGCGGGCAGCACGCCCACCATGCAAGGTGATCCTCGCAGGGGGCCGCGTAGGTACATTGGGCCATGCACATTACGTGCTCGGACGTACCCCGTGTTGTTTGATGGTTGTGAGAGCCACCATAGCGGCAACAGAGGATGCCTGAGGTTCGCGGTGTGGCCATGGGTGGCTCCACGAGCTAATGGATAGGCTGGGCTGGCAAGCAGGTCATTGTGTTGGCGTCGAGGAGCTCCTACAACCAACTTCAGTGATGGCGATGAGCAGAAAATGGCGATGGCAAAAAGTGCTATGGTCTAGAACAATCTTGCCTGCGGCAGAAAGTGCCGACGGGTCCAAGTCGTGGCCTTAGTGGGTTGTGCGTAGCAAGTGGGCCTCCGGCAGCTGGTTACTCTCTGCCTGCAACGCACACAGGGGTCTGATCCGGTGGGTTACCGACGGATGTCTCCACCGTCGTTGTATCTCCTCTGTCATTGCATCACCGGTGGATTATCGGCCAGTCGACGGTGGCTGCAGGTTCCGCCTGGTGGAGGAAACTGGGTGCACGTCGTGCATCCCTTACGTGTATTATGAATGGCACGTAGTGCAAGTGCATGCTGTTCATGCCCAGTGCATGTTGCACGTGCAATATTCTTCCCACGTTCTTCCTCTATTATCTTTATCACTCAGTGCAGTGTTAGGAAAATAAATAATAGGAAACAACAAGGTTGAGAAAATCTTATCTGGTTTTTTTAAGGCGATCTCGTGAATCAGAGAATATCCTTCTCTCAATTATGGTATAAAGAATTAGTCAATCCTATAGACGGCGCCAACTGTTAATGTCAAAAATTGCACAACAAACTGGAAAGGAGGAAAGAGTCATCCTTGACCCATGACTCTTTATAAATGAGAGTGCACAAAAATATTTATTAAAATTTCTTAAAGTTCATGCTATAAAAATCATAACTTAAAATCTGTGTACATGATTTACGCCACTGTCACGCCTCCCTCGAATAGATCCTGTCCTGCAACTCTACCTTTATAAATATTTTGACTTGGAGTGGTTTAAAAACATAAAAGTAAACTAAAATAAGTTAATGACTCAGTAAGAAACTCATCATAATATAAACGTACTTATTATAAGGCTTTTCATAAAATAGTTTTTGCCGAGAACTTATAATCATGATCATTTATAGTATGTTTATGTCATGCATGACTTTCCGTGAATTATCTGACTTATTATACTTATCTTACTAGCCCACACACTTAATCATGTGTGTAAAGTTGTGCATCGGCCCCACATTCTGCGACTGCAAGGGGAGCTGGTAATAATATTTTAGCATGCTATGGTGGACCAAGCTTAGATTCGTGGTTTGCATATCCACTCATAAATCATATTGATACCATGCATCTAAATGGCCATCTTATTAACTGATTTGATCTTATCTTACACTTGATTATGAGAAAGCTTATGTGTTTTATGCAACGTGAGATGCATAAGATGCATAATACATATATAACTATAATATGCAGAATGAAACATGATGAATAACATGCTTGCAAATATCATTACATGTGTGGTACATAAATACTGGCTTCCAAAGAACTAACTTTGATAATAATATATATAGGGTTTTGCTACACAACCTGACACTATTCACCCACACTCCACACTCCACATTTTTTAATTTTTTTAAAAAAAAATTTTTGAATTTTTTTTAAACTATTTCAAATTTTTTATTCACTATTCATATAAAAAATATTTGATAAAAAAAATTTTTTAAAAAAAAAGTGGAGTGTAGAGTGTAGATGAATAGTAGGAGGTTGTGAAGATTATTTGATATATATAACTAGCCAACTTATGTTAATCCTAATTTATGATCGAGCTACTTACATTATATTGTTGCTTCCTAAAATTTAAGTCACAAAATCAATCACCGTGCTAGACTGGGTATCTTCAATTCAGCCGCTACACTTATGGAGGTTTATGATTTTTTTTTCTAAATAACACACGGAAAAGAGATATTTATAGAGAGATTTGTGAGAGTGTGCTGACGAGTTCGAATTCGAGTTAGACTCGGTCGCGATCATACAAGAAGAGTTTGAATTTAAAAACACAAGCAGTAGTTCATTCAATGTATGATTGACAGTGGCTGAGACTATATAGGAGACTTCAATCAATGATGATTTTAAATTGAAATAAATTTTTAATGACCGATTTTCAAATTCTAAAATAAGTATAACTCGTTCAATAAATAATAAATGAGATTTAACCTAGTTATTAAACCTAATTAAAACTCTTAATCAACCTTAATAATTTATCGCTCGTGAACTTATCCAATATGGCCCATTAAATATAATTTATGACCAATAAAATTTATAAATATTTTGACTTTAGAATTATTGAGCTGGGTCATTACAAGCTAGAAACTTTTGGTTCAACCTGATCAAGGATCACTTAATCTACTTGTTTGAAAACCTATAAATATCAAACCTCGAGTCCTATCAGGATGCGGGTAAAAAAGATCATACATATAAGTATTGGTTTGCTACAGATCGAACCCTAGTTTGATCCCAATTCCATCAAAAGATATAATGATAAAATTATCTTAGAAAGGAGAGAAGTATTGTTGATCACAAATGATAATCTATTTCTAGTCAAGTTCTTGACATTTTGATTCCATATATGCTCGAAACTTCTCTTTCCAAGGTAATTTAACTTTTGCAGCTCTAATATTAACTTAGAAACGGTACATGAAAAGAAATTTGAAACTCAATCAGAAAGAGACTTACATTGATTGTATAAATCTTAATTATATGTAACGTGATCAACCTCTACGAGGAAAGTTGCAATCACTAGGAAATTAACAAGGATTCTGCTAGCTTGCTTAATTAGTTAATAAGCACACTAGGACTCTTGTATATATGTAATAAGAACTCTATACAAATTGAATTGCCTCTATTGATTTGTATAGAGTACGGATATGCAGTATTTCCATCTCGAGTGGCACTACAGCTACCACTCCCGCTAGGAGCTATTGTTAGTGGTTTTGGGGTTTTTATTTATTTATTTATTTTTACATGTAATTTTTTAACACATTTAAATATTTTTTTTAAAAAAACCACAGTGATAAAAACTAGCGGTAGAAATCATTGATAAGAGTAGTATTACTCTTCCATCTTATTCCGGGATATTATGAGTGTTTGTACATATGATGCATACTTTAATATCTAATAATACCTAATCCTTCCAAAGTGACTAATTTGTTCCTTAATCCCCTCATTCCCAGTCTTTTACAATTGGAGCAACAAAAATATCCTAGCATGATGACCATCGCCTCAATCTACTACATTTACGTGTGGTTTGGACAGTAAGATGGGATGAAATGAGATAATTTTAGATAAAAATTGAAAGTTAAATAAAATATTATTAGAATATTATTTTTTAATATTATTATTATTTTGAGATTTAAAAAAATTGAATTATTTATTATATCTTGTGCGAAAATTTGAGAAAGTTTAACGATGAGATGTTTATTATAAATAACTAATAAATCTAGTATAATAATTTAATAATACATAATACTAATTTACTAAATTATAATAACATGTAATTAGACATTATAATATAAGTCTAGTATAGAAATAACTCTAATATCATAAATTAATAACACATAATATTATAGTATAATAACATGTAATTGGACACTAGAAATAATATGTAATATTATAGTATGATAACATGTAATTAGACATTATAGTATAAATTTAATATAAAAATAAGTTAGATATTACTACAGAAATAAATCTACAGTGAATGATTTACTTTTAATTTTAATTTTTAAATTAAAATTTAAAAGTTCACAAAAAATTATTTTTTAAAACTTAACTAAATAAGAAGCTAAATAAAAGTTTAAAAAAATTCTAAGGCCCAGGTTGGATAAAAGAAATATTTCATCTCATCTCATTATAATAAAGTTTTTAAATTTTCAAACAAAATATAATAAACAATTTAACTTTTTTAAATTCTAAAATAAAAATAATATTAAAAAATAATATTCTAATAATATTTTATTTAACTTTTAACTTTCATCTCAATTCACTATTTAAATCTCATTTAAATGTGACTCTACTCTGAGAAATCGGACACAAATAGAAGTAAATCTGTAGGGTGATTGATTCAAAGTTCACTTTAACTTATCTCAACTAATCTTATTTCATTATTATAAACTTCTCAAATTTTCACACAAAATATAATAAACAATTCAATTTTTTTAAATTTTAAAATAATAATAATATTAAAAAATAAAATTTTAACAATATTTTATTTTACTATTCACAAACATCTCAACTCACCACTAAATTGAAACCATCCAAATCGAACGGTCGGTGCTCACATCATAAAAATAAATAATGTATGCTTAGGGAATAAAAAGAAAAACTAAGCCAGAAAAACCGGACCGAGTGCAGGAAAGCACACGACATCATTGCACATCCTTAGAGCATTGGCAATATCTAAAATTTAGTTAAAATGTAATTTTTTGACCATAACATGGACTAGTTAAAATGTGAGTCTACATTAGACTAATTATCTTAAAATTCAAATAATAATAAAATATTATTATTTTTAATATTTTTTTTAAATATTTTACAAATAGACTTCGTATATTAATTAATAACTTTATTAGAAAAAAAAATTCAAGTATTTTTTCCTTCATCCTAATTATTCAATAAATATATTTTACCAACCATTCACCTAACAATCACATATACAAACATACCAACATTTCTTTTACCCAACATTTGAATTTAGAATTGTGGTTGAATCCAACAAATATATGCCAATATTCAACTCCAATTTCAATTTTCGGCTTCATATTGTAACAGTTGATATAGTATGATACAGCATCATATTGTTACGAACAATATGATGTTGTATTTCAGCATTATATTATCCATCATATTGTATCATTATATAGTATTTCAGCATCATAATATCCATGATATTGCAGCATCTCAACATCAAAATAGTCCAAACAAAAGAAAACAGTAATATGGAAATTTGAAAACAGCAAACATCCATCTGAAAAAATAAGCACAAATACTAAACTTATTTAAATGCACTAAATGTATAAAAAAGGAAAAAGAACAAAGAAAAACAATGCATAAACCTTATTCCATAACTGAAAGTATAAAAGAACAACAAGCACCTTTGTTTGATCCTTTGAGGATTTGAAATAAAAAGAAACTTTAGAAAGTGCAAAGTTGGCCATGTTACGTGAGTAAAGATGACAATGCACAACATCTCTTATTTCAAACCCATATGAGCTTAATCCTCTAGTTTTTATATGAATGATGAAATGTTTTTGAAGTTTTTAATTTTTCAGTGTATCAATGTTAAAATTTTCCAAACAAAAATTAGTTTGTAGTAGCATTAAAAGTGGATTTAAAAAGGAATCCTTTGTTTTTTTCTGAAAAAAAAAGTGAATTTAATGGTACTTAATTTAAAGGTGAAGGGTTAGACAGGTGCCAAAAGAGGAGTTGGTGCCTCACAATTCTCCAACTTATCGACCAAACATTTCGGAAAACAGCCCACAATCCCCGCCTCTCACACATACAACATAAAAGAAAAGGGAAAAGAACAAATATTTGCTGTAAACCAACATCTATAGAACACAAAAGCCTGGATCAATGTGCAACTCAACTCAGTTTTCAATACAGAATCAGGTAAAAGCCTACAAGTGAGAAAAGGTTCAATCTAATTTCCACATCAGTTACACAGTTTCTAGACTATAGCTCCCACATCACTTATGGTCATCCACAATTTCTAGACTATAGCTCCCAAATCATTTTCGTATTCTTCAAAACTTAGTAATTGGGAACCAATAGGTGATTAGAAGGCTTTGAAGTTTGATCCCCCAAGACAATGTATGATATGTTGGGTGCAACCATTATGAACTGCTGTTCTGATTAATGCTCATTTAAATTTTTGCCATGAAGTTTTCAGACTATCAGTAGCAATATGATGAGGACCATTTGAAGTCATTAATAGGGATCTACTTTGAAACCTTAACTTATGATGCAAATCGGCAGAAGGGTAGAAAATAAAATAAAATAACCTCAACAATCTAAAAAAAAATCAACAATCAGTTAATAAACTTATACAAACAAACAAAAAAAAGTCAACCATCAAGCTGGTAGTAATTTTCTACCCTCACGGACAAACAATATGCCTAAATCATATAACAACTGCGAGTCCAATATGCCAAAACAGAAATGCTAGAGAATCTTCTACCTAATATCAAATGCAATAAACTTCCATAAGTTTGTGGTAAATATTATACACCAAGCAAATCAAATGCTAATAAAGACACCATACCATTTCATCGTCAAAAGAACAAAAAATAAAAATATATCAGTGCATTTACCCAAATCGCACAACCAGATTTGCTGTATAGGGTAGAGCCAAACCGATTCGTAGAGGAGATTGAAGAACCCTCTGGACGATTCCCTTCTCCAAGCCGATTCGATAATTATTTCTCCTGGGTAGCAACTTTACAGGTAATTTACGGAAAAGGTAAAGTGACAATTGGAGAAGAGGGAGAGAAGAGACGGATCAAGAGAATACACAGAGAAGAAGGAGAGAAGAGCTGGAAATGGAAGAGAGACTTACCTTGGAGACCACGAACACGACATCAAGAACTGGAGAATGCGACTGCTGGAATGGGGCTGAAGAAGGGGACACCTACAGGCTGGGGAAGAAAGGGGGCAGCAAAAGAAGAAATATGGCTCGGGTTGAAGAAGAAAGGGGCGATGAAGATATGAGTTGAGGAAGAAAGGGGCGAAAGAAGAGAAATGGAGTTTTGGGAGAAAAGACAGTTTTCGGGATGAAGAGAGGAAAAAACCGAAGGAAAAAATAATGGGAGGAAGAAAAATAATAAAAAAATTATTTAGACTGTCTACAATTGCTCTCCATATCTGGCTAGCTTCTAATATTTACGGTAGTTGGTTTAGCTATTTAGTCTAATTTAGCTAGGCCAATCTAAATATTTTTCCTCACATTTCTCTTTAATTTAGAGGCAAATTAGCCATTTGCTCTTAGGAAACAAGCAAATGAAAACATAACCCCCTTACGTCTATCATCTTTGTCCATCTGGTTGAACCCAGACGCCTTTCCCGCGTGATGTTCCGTATCGCAAGCAAAAACCTTTCGTTGTCATTTACCAAATCCACCAACCGAATAGAGAGATCGGGACCGTCAATCCTTAGATCTAACCTATTTAAACCAACTCTTGCTTCTCCCATTCCTCACTGCGCTCACTCACTCTCCCTCCTCTCCACAATCTGAAAATCTCTGTTCGTCTTTCCGTCTCTTCAGAAGATGGCTTTGGTGGTGGAGAAAACCACGGCTGGCCGTGAGTACAAGGTCAAGGACATGTCTCAGGCCGACTTCGGCCGACTCGAGATCGAGCTCGCTGAGGTCGAGATGCCTGGGCTTATGGCCTGCCGCTCCGAGTTCGGTCCCTCCCAGCCCTTCAAGGGAGCCAGGATCACCGGTTCTCTCCACATGACCATCCAGACAGCCGTCCTCATCGAGACCCTCACTGCCCTCGGCGCCGAGGTCCGCTGGTGCTCCTGCAACATCTTCTCCACCCAGGACCATGCCGCAGCCGCCATTGCTCGCGACTCCGCTGCGGTTTTCGCCTGGAAGGGCGAGACCCTCCAGGAGTACTGGTGGTGCACCGAGCGCGCCCTCGACTGGGGACCCGGCGGCGGCCCCGACCTTATCGTCGATGACGGTGGTGACGCCACCCTCTTGATCCACGAGGGTGTCAAGGCCGAGGAGATCTACCAGAAGAGCGGGACACTCCCTGACCCTGCCTCAACCGACAACGCCGAGTTCCAGATTGTGCTCACTATTATCAGAGATGGGCTCAAGACCGATCCCAAGAGGTACCACAAGATGAAGGACAGACTGGTCGGAGTGTCGGAGGAGACCACAACTGGGGTTAAGAGGCTCTACCAGATGCAGGCAAATGGTACTTTGCTGTTTCCCGCTATTAACGTTAACGACTCTGTCACCAAGAGCAAGGTAAAAATTTACTTGTTTTGCTCCCTGCTTGTACTTGTAGATCTGTGTGATTTTGTTTGGATCTGGATAGTGTTCCCTTCCCCCCTCTAGTTATAGGGATTTTGCTTTGGATCTGTTAGGTTTTTATTCGTTATTTTGTTCTCATTCATTTAAGCTGATTTAGGTATAGATCTTACTGATCTTATGGGTTTTGAACCAGATCTGAAGTATGAAGGCTCTGTTTTTCTATGTTTATTTTGCTCTTTTGTCCTTATTCAACGAAGCGCATTCATTTTGATTAGTTGAGGCCTCGTAAAAACTGTAGCCATGAAATGCTTGTTTAATTTCGAATCTTTTGTTGGTGGTTGTTTGTTGTTTCCAATTCTGTATTTCCGACTTAATGTCGGTGTGTTTTCTTTGGTACTTGTTTGTTGGGTTTTAGACTTAATAGCCTATTGGACTTATGTCCGAAGCAGTGTGGGTTTTTATTTCTGTTTTATACAGAGACTGATATTCTTTTTTAGAGTTTTTATGAAGTTCAGACAATGCATGTTCCATAATATTTGTATACGGGGAAGCTTACAAAAGGAGTTAGCTTGCCTTATAACTTGAGTCACAGCTGTAACTTTCTTATAAATGAAATGATCTCTATTTCCTATAAAATAAAATAAAATAAAATCTTTGCTTTATTATTCTTTTGTTCTCTGCAAGAAAAGTGATAATAAAATCATGTGCTTTTTCTAGTGGATCATTTGAATTTTCTTTCGTAGGATTTTGAATCTAAGATCCAATGCTTTCTTTGCTTTGCTTCGTGTCTTTGTCGGAATCGAGCCTTTGTTGATTTTCTAAGATTGCACAATACTTGGTTGACAGATTCACTGTTCATTTTTCAAGAACTTCTCGACTAACAAACAGATCGTTGTTTGTACCTACCAAATCAAAGTCGAGTTTTTTTTTTCAAATTCGAAACTTTTTAACTGTCAGATTCCTTTCTCTCATTTGATCTGATAATAGTGGCTGTGATCTTGGTTTAAACAGTTCGATAACTTGTACGGTTGCCGCCACTCCCTTCCCGATGGCTTGATGAGAGCTACTGATGTTATGATTGCTGGCAAGGTTGCCGTGGTCTGTGGATATGGTGATGTTGGAAAGGGCTGTGCTTCTGCCATGAAGCAAGCTGGTGCCCGTGTGATTGTGACCGAGATTGATCCAATTTGTGCTCTCCAGGCCCTCATGGAAGGCATCCCTGTCCTGACACTTGAGGACGTTGTTTCAGAGGCTGACATCTTCGTTACTACCACTGGTAACAAGGACATCATCATGGTGAGCGACATGAAGAAGATGAAGAACAATGCCATTGTCTGTAACATTGGCCACTTTGACAATGAGATTGACATGCTTGGGCTCGAGAACTACCCAGGCGTGAAGCGCATTACCATCAAGCCTCAAACAGACAGGTGGGTATTCCCCGAGACCAACTCGGGCATCATTGTTTTGGCCGAGGGTCGGCTCATGAACTTGGGTTGTGCCACAGGGCACCCTAGTTTTGTGATGTCCTGTTCCTTCACGAACCAGGTGATTGCCCAGCTGGAGTTGTGGAAGGAGAAGACAAGTGGAAAATACGAGAAGAAGGTATATGTGTTGCCTAAGCATCTTGATGAGAAGGTTGCTGCGCTTCACCTTGGCAAGCTTGGGGCTAAGCTCACCAAGCTCAGCAAGGACCAGGCTGATTACATTAGCGTGCCCATTGAGGGTCCTTACAAGCCTGCTCACTACAGGTACTGAGAGATTCAAGAAAGTGAGAAAAATATATAATATTTGGATATTTGGACGGCTTTGATTGTTTGTTTTAGGATGCTAGAGTTGATTTTGGTAGGGTTTGTGTTTGATGGTGGAATGGAATGGGATTATTGGAGTGAAGAAATTGATGGGTCTCCTTTGAACGAAGACCAGGTTGGGTTTTTGAATGAATAAATATGGATGGGACCGAGTGGGAGGTGTATTGTAACGGCTGCACTTTTGAGTTTTGCTGCATTTCTTATCATTTCATTATAAACTTTTTGAGTTTTGCTGCATTTCTTATCATTTCATTATTTATAAATGGGGAAAAAAGAACTACCATTATTTTTTCTAGGACTATTGTCTTGCTAAGTGACTTTCTCGTATCATATTTCTCCTATATTTTTCTTGGTATGAGAAATGTTTTAATATAAAATAACTAGTTATTTTGTTTCAATTCTCTTTCCAAAATGGCATTACTCTTTTCGAATTGTATGTCGCTTTCCTTTACTTCAGACTTCCTTTCCAGAAATTGAATATCCTTGTCTTGTAATGCTACTGGCATTTTCCTATGGACATTTATCCCCGTACCAGGTGGGCTGGCAGGCGGTTGGGCTGTTGGATTCCGGTCTCATTTGTTTCTGCAAATTGAGTTGAGTTTGAGATAAAAGTTGAAATAAAATATTATTAGAAAATATTTTTTTAATATTATTTTTATTTTAAGATTTGAAAAAAATAAATTATTTATTTTATTATATATAGAAATTTGAAAAAATTGTAATGATTAGAGAAGATAAAATAAAAAAGTTTTGTACAAGTGAACGAGGCTTAAATTTTTCACCGAGTGGTGAGCTGTAAAATTAATGTTCACCTCAGGGGTTAACTCAAATTGTAAAGGCCTTAGGCTTGGGGTATGTATTTTTAGGTCTAAGGTTCAAATCTTTGAATTTAAATAATCTTTAAGAGTCATACCTCTTTGTGAAAAGTTAGCGATTTAATAAGAAGCGTCCGAGGGTGTGGTGGACGAGATTGAGATTTATTCTGTAGGAGCGGCTTTGAAGGGCCCGCCTTATAGAGGTTTTCAAACATTAAAAAAAAGAAAATAAGTATATTAAAAAACAAATAAGTAAGGATTGTCCCGAATTAGCCAATTTCCAGTGCTTTTCTTCTCATTCTGCAAACCAGCCTCTTTTTGTGGCATTTGATTTACAAGCCATACAAAAGATCTTAATCTCTATTAATTGATCTAGAAAAAAATATAGAATAATACTATTAATCATTGTGCTTGCATATCTCCTAATATGACATCAAACCGTTTGGTGGATGTTTAGATATTTTAAGTTACGTAGTATTTATCAGTTGTATGATATCATATTTAGGGATGATTAAAGAATGTTATTTAAAAAGATTATTATGAATAACTCTTTTCAAAAGTAAAAGTGAGACTTGAGAAAGAAAATGTACGGAGTGATGCAGAGATGTTGAGGTAGTCTTCTAGCTCTTACAAAGTGAAACATGGTTGGCATTCCATTCGAAAAAGAATAGACAATCACACATAGAACTAACTAGTTATTTTATATACTAACATTTTGGAAATGGTAAAATCAACAACCATACATAGAATATCAAGATTTAAGTGGTTCTACTTAAACGACTTTATGTCCACTGACGAGGTCGGTCTTAATGAATTTACTATCAAATAGAGGTGGAGTATAAGAGAGTAATCACAAAAGTCCTCAATTCCAAAGTAAGTCCTAATACAACCAATGAGCTCTCACGAATCTCATAAAAAAATGTTTTTTTTTTCTTTTTAAATTAAGAAAAATATTTTTATATATAAAATGGTTTAGGTACTAGGTTTTTTGAACATTCGCTCAAGTGGAGTGTCAAGCGAGCACTATGTCTAAAGTTCGCTAGAGGAGTATATTGAGTAGGCGTCGAGCAAATAATCTGGAATGACATTTTCAACAGGAATCAAGCTACCATTCCAACAAATTTCCACCTTGGTTTGAATTCCAACACAAAGTGAATTCCACCAAACCGACTCCTCCATCAAATCCCCTAAGGGACTCACAAATATCGAACTCCTATCAAGTCTAAACAAAGTTTGAACCTGTATACTGGAACTGGCTTCGTCATCATGTCAGTTGGATTCTCAATGGTAGCAATCTTCTGGATTGCTATAACTCCTTCTGTAACAACTTCCCGAAGGAAGTGATATCTAACATCGATGTGATTGGTCTTCTCATGATACATTTGATTTTTGGTCAAAAGTATTGCACTCTGGTCGTCACAAAACACAGAGGTTCTCTCTTTTTGTAGCCCTAAGTCACTAACCAAAGCCCACAACCAAATGGCCTCTTTCATTGCTTTTGCTGCCGCTATGTATTCTGTTTCTATAACTGATAAACAACTGTTGATTGTAGTGTTGCTTTCCAATTAATGGCACAACCACACAGTGAAGACATACCTTGTCAGAGATCTTCTCTTATCTAAGTCTCCAACATAATCAGAGTCAACATAGCCAACGACGCTTGAACTGACGTTGTTTCCTCTATTAAAGACCAAGTCAGCATTTGAAGTGCCCTTCAAATATTGAAGTATCATGTCAATTAACTTTACCTAGATTAGCCATATATCTACTAACAATGCTTAAGGCCTGTGAAATGTCTGGACGAGTACAAACTATAGCATACATGATACTATTCACTACACCGGAATAAGGAACACATGACATAAACTGTTCCTCATCATTCTGCGGAAATAGAGATATTGAAAGTTTAAAATGTGCTTCAAGTGGGATACTCACTAATTTAGAATTGGTCATTTCAAATTGCTCAAGCACTTTCTCAATGTACTTCTTTTGGGATAAGTACAACTTTCCAGCTTTTCTATTTATGTGGATTTCTATCCACAAAATCTTCTTTGTAGCGCTCAAATCTTTCATCTCAAACTCATTATTGAGTTGTCTTCAACTTGCTAATATTCGACATGCTTTTGGCAGCAATGAGCATGTCATCAATATAAAGCAACAAATAAATGAAAGAGCCATCAGACAGCTGTCTGTGGTAGACACTACTATCGTAGCTACTTCTCAAATAACCATGATCAATCATAAAGTGTCAAAACGCTTATACTATTGCCTCAGATATTGTTTTAAACCATATAATGATTTATTCGACTTACATAGTTTTATTTACCTTCAACAACGAACCCCTCTGACTTATGCATATGGATAGTCTCTTCAAGCTCACCATGTAGAAAATCTGTTTTAACATCGAGTTGCTGTAATTTCAAATTATACAGAGCAACCAGGGCAAGCAGCATACGAATATAGCTGTATTTTACCACTCGAGATAACTTCATTGAAGTCCACACCTTTTCTTAAACTGAAGCCATTTGCAACTAAACGTGCCTTGTATTTTGCATCTTCAATACCTTGGATTCCATCTTTCCTCTTGAAAAACCATTTGCAATCCAATAGCCTTCATCTTCATCTTCTTAGGCAACTTAACCAAGTCCCAAGTTTGGTTCATAAGAAGAGATCGATCTCTTTAGTGATCATAGGGCACCACTGTGCAAACTCCTTCCTCTTGACAGCTTTTGAATAAGTGGAAGGTTCTGATCGTCAATGTTCTCTACCATAGTAAGTGTATACACCACCATGTCTGCATGAGCATATCTCTAAGGTGACCTAATCCGTCTCATCTGTCCAGTAGTAGCTATATTGTAGTCTTGCTCACACTGTGTGCCGTTATTAGAATCAAAATCATGCTCATTAGCAATAGCATGATCATGAGTGCCACTATGCACTCCATGTGAAGCTTCAACCAATAACTCCACCTTCTTGCCATTACCCTTCTTTTCACCTGTGGAAACAGTAGACTCATTTCTCTGATTAAGCATGGTTTTTTCATCAAATACAATATATTTTCTAATTACAAACTTGGGTGATTTAGGATCAATGCACCACAGTTTGAATCCTTTCACGCCACTAGCATATACAATGAATATGCACTTGGCTCGAGTTTACCTTCATTCACGTGAAAATATGTAGAACAATAAAAAATATTCAAATTTGAATAATTAGCAGCAGTTCCAAACCATACCTCATTTGAAGTTTTCAATTCAATAGTCGTGACTGCAGAATGGTTCACCAAATAGAAAGCTGTGTTGATAGCTTCAACTCAGAAATCTTTAGACAAGCTGGCATTCGAAAGTAGGGGCTCTCTCCAAGAGAGTCCTATTCATCCATTCAGCTACTCCATTTTACTGTAGAGTGTGTCTAACTGTTTGGTACCTGACAATACCCTCATTTTTCCTAAATTCATCAAACTCACCTCCACAAAATCCCATCCCATTGTTAGTTTGAAGTCGCTTTTCCTTCTTGCCTGTTCGATTCTCAATCAAAACCTGCCATTGTTTAAAATTAACAAATACGCCTCTCTTTTTGCTTCAGAAAATAAACCTAGACTTTCTTTAAATAGTCATCAAGGAACATGAGTAAATATTGAGCACCACCTTTGGATGGAATAGAAGATAGAACCTAAAGATCAGAATCAATGTAGTCCACATCACTTTTGGTTTTGTGAACACTTGTAGTAAATTGAACTCTGTACTATTTCTTAAAGAAATAATGCTCACAAAAGTCAAGTTTTCCTATCTTCTGGTCTCACAATAAGCCCCACTTACTCAGAATAGATATTCATTTTTCACACATATAATCCAAATGCATATGCCATAACCGAGTAATGTCTAAGTATGAATCGTATGAAATAGATACTACAGTTGCACCGGTCACTGTACTGCCCTGAAGGAAATAAAGACCATCAGTCTTATCTCCTTTCATTAGCCATTTCTAACTCTAATAACTTCACCTTCTCCTATGTACCGGAAACCCAGAGAATCAAGAGTGCCCAAAGAAATATGATTTTTCTTTAAATCTATGATATTTCGAACGTTAGACAAGGTTCAAACAATCCCATCAAACATCTTAATCTTTACAGAACCAATCCTAACAATCTTATAGGCCATATCGTTTCCCATCAAAATAGAACCACCATTGATTGATTCATAGGTGGCGAATCAATCTCTTCTAGGACACATATGGAATGTGCAACCCGAGTCCATAACCCACTTGTCACTAATGCGACTGTTAGAGCCACTAAATGCTAGGCCAATATTTGAGCTGTTAGACTTTTCATCAGCAACGCTAATGGCATTAAAGGAACTTGTACCTTCCTCCTTGTTCTTCAATCTTGGGCATTTATTCTTGTAATGACCAAATTTATTATAGTAATGACATTTAACATTTTTATTGTTAAACTTTGATTTTGAGCTGCCTCTAGATTTACCCCTACCCTTCTCCGAACGTTTTTCACTGGATCTACCTCTACTAGAGGAACCTTTAACAAACAAGCCATCGGCTTAATTATCCATGCCTTTTATACTCAACTTAGTTCTCAACTCCTTAAAATTCAAAATAGATTTTAAATTTGCCAAGGAGATAGTATCTCTATCATATAGCATCAAGTTCACAAAATTAACAAATGACATAGACAACGAACACAAAATAATTAAGGCTTGATCTTCTTCTTTAAACTTAATATCAATATTCCTCAGATCCATAATGATTTGACTAAATCATTTAGATGTTTGGAAAACAGGAGTACCTTCCTTCATTTTGAGAGTGTATAACCGTTGTTTTAGATGCAACCAGTTGGTGAGCGACTTTTGAGAGATGGCTTTTTCATGTCGAAAGACTAGTGGCGGTCACTTCATCAGTGAACTCTCGCAATTCTCTATCGGAGAGAGACAATAGAATAGCACTATGTGCTTTCTCCTTATGTTCCTTTGTTGGTGTAGGAGATTCATCTGACACCATCTCATTCAAGACCTTTGCCAAACCTTGTTGTCGTAACAAGGCCTTCATCTTGATGCACCATAAGCTGAAGCTATTCTAACCATCGAACTTTTCTATTTCAAACATGGCCATAGTGATCTCTCAAGATCTTCCATAGAGCCTAGTGCACTGATATAAGTTTTTTAGGATTAATTGAATATCTAGAGACAATTCTGAAATAGATTAGCGGAAGAAAATAGTAAAATCGACAATCACACATATAAAACAAGTCTATGTCCACTAGCAGAGTCGGTCTCAATAAATTCACTAACAAACAATGAGTACAACAGAGTATTCATAAAAGTCCTCAACTTCAAAGACCCAATACACTCAATGAGTTCTTAAAAATCTCACAAAAGAACTCTCTCTCTCTCTCTCTCTCTCTCTCTCTCTCTCTCTCTCGTATATTGGCCGCAACATTGTATATATCTCTTTACAAAAAATATGTTTATATAATGTAGGTAATAGGTTTTGTGAACATTTGCTTGAATGGAATGTCGAGTGAGCACTCTGTCTGAAATTTGCTCGAGCTTATATCTAGCAAACAATTTAGAATGACTTTTCTTCAACAGGAATCAAGCCACCATTCAAAAGAAAAAAATCATGATGAGGCTGGCATGTTTGGACACTGTGAGAATCTCAAAATTCTCAAAATTTTTAAAACTTCTCATAATTTCAATCCTAAACATCATTCAAATACAAAATATTTTTCAATTTCAAATCATCAATATTTTTATCTAATCATTATCTAATTATTATCCAAACATAAAAATAATTCAAATTTTACAAGTTTCAAACAAAACACAAAAATCAATACAACGTTTTCAAACTTCAAAGTATCATGGCTATTTAAATCATTACTATGGTAAAATAAGGAGATTCGTTGTCCCCTTATCTCTTTATTTTAGCAAAGGAAGTCTTGAGTATACTTTTCTATCGGGCTTTTGATATTTGAAACATTGGTGCGTATCAGAATTCTCAGGGATGTCCTTTAGTTTCATATCTCCTATATGCTGATGATCTTGTTCTATGCTTAAATGGCTCAAAATGCTCTCTCAAAGCTTGCTCATAAGTTCTTCAACAATATTAGGGTATCTTTGGTCAAAGGGTTAACAATAGTAAATTTGCCACATTCTTACTTACCAAGGTTTTAGAAGGTAGAAAAATTGTTATCTTACGAGCAACGAGTTTTAAAGAAGAAAAATTCCCATGTACTTATTTGGAAGCCCCCCTCCACACAAGTAAACTAGCTCGCTGCTATAACTCTTGAAGCTCTATTGTTAGAAGCTAAGAAAAAACTAGCAAGTTGAAAGGCTGCAATGTTTTCTTCTAGTAAAAGACCTACACATGTTCTCTTTAACATTCGTTTGCATGTATTATTCATTCTGAATGTCCTAAAGATAGTTTTGGAAGAGTTGCCTAGCTCTTTCGGTGATTGCTTTTGGAGTGACAGAGGGTAAAAAGAAGAAAAAATAGGTGTCATGGGATAAGATTTCAAACCTACTGAAGAATGGTTTGGTTTATGTGATTTGGGTCAAGTAAAGAAAGCTTTTGTAATGAGATCTGCTTGGAAAGTCTTATATGAGGATTCATTATGGTCATTATTCTTCGGAGGCAAATACGTTGGATGGACTCACCCTTTTCTAATATCATTGGCTCAATAAACTTTTAGTTTATAGAAAGCAATTAAACCATTAATATTGGAGGTGATCAAGGCACAAGATGGATGGTAAAGGAGGGTAAAGTCTCTTTTTGGTTTGACAAATGATCTCACATTGGTTTGTTGGCGGATAAAGTTGACCATATGATTCAACCAAATCTGCAACTAAATGAAGTGTACAGATACTTATTTGGTGGGTGAAATGTAATGCAATCATGTCCAGTCATAGCTGGCTATTGGAAAATTTGGCTGCCTCAAATTTAGAAAATTTTGGTATCAATGTCGTCACTATCAAGGCTGCTTGGTCTATGACCCGAGAGCATCATGCCAAAGTGGATTAGGCTAAGAAAAATTCTTCTTATCAGCTACTATTCACTATTGCACACCTTACATTTTATAAAAAACACCTCACACTCTATGAAAAGCACCCCTATATCCTATGAAAAGGCTGTAGGTGTGGAGTGTGAGAGTGAATAGTAGTTGATGAGTAGAATTCTCATTGGGCTAAATGGATTTGGAGCAAAGCTATCCCTTGCAAAACTTCTATTTTCGTGTGGAGATACTTTAATAAGAGACTGCCGATTGACTCAAATACCTGAAAGCTACATTGCATTAGAATTGAAGTGCAGATGTTGCTTCATAATTGATAAAGAAAAAATGGACCATATCTTGTGCTCCAGTGAATTTTTTTTTGTTTTGTGGCATGAATTTGCTTCTTTGTTGGGATTCAGATTTGATTTTATAAGAGTAGTGTTTGATTGTTTTGTGGCATAAATGCCAGTAAAACCCCTTAAATGCCTAATATCGTCTAAAATTGCCTTGCAGGGAATTACGTATCATGTGGTCATCAAAGCTTTGATCTAAAGTAACTTAAAGTGGTTCAACATATTTGGCACATCCAGTAATAGCAAAGCCATCCTAATTTTTTTAAGTTATCTTTTCTTAGCAGAATGACATTTTCTATTTTTTTCCTTAGTTTCTTTATCTTTATACGCGTTTTTCCTTTCCTTTTCCTCATGCAAATTAGTATTTCCCACAGCTCTTCCCAATTCTGTTGATTTAACTTAAACTAAATCAGTGGAACCATCACATTTTCTGTCCGATCATCAACCATCTCTTCTCAAATTCTCTCAATGACCCGATTCTCATCTTCATCTTCTATTTTTAATTAAGATAAAATATATTAAAATAGTATGATATTAGGCAAATTTTGACAAATGGGATAGCCAAGCTGATGCTAGTGCTCTAAGAAGTTGGAAATACATAGAGGAGGAATGACTCAATAAAGTCCATTAGAAGGGAATTTTCCTCACTTCACAAGTCCATTGGGCCTCAGCCTAATACCTGACCCCAAGGTCCAAGCTTACCCATGAAACAAGGCACCTATAAGGAAAAGTAAACAATGATGACTGATGGGATGGATAGGTCTAACGTTGCTCAGCCACACTCCGATCATGGAGACTTGTACAGGGCAAAATGTGAAAGACGAAGAACCCTTGATCCTCTGACATGGGACATCGACGGACTACCGAAGATAAAACAAATGAAGGAACCATGCTGCATTAATGGCACCACTACCCTAGCTATACACCACATTAATGAAGTCGTCATAGAGGCACACTGTATTAAATGACTCTGACAACAAGAACAATGCAAATTAGGACATGAGCTCCATGGTGTTAGACATGATATGTCCCCTTCCCCAGACTCTTGGTATAAATAACAGCTCCCAGGTACGAGAAACTCTCTTTGATCCCTAGACTCTCTCACTTATTTACAAACTTCCAATATACTCTACTGACTTTGGCATAGGAGACTTCCCGGCTCCAAGGCCACCCTCTCCCAATTGCCTTATTCTATATTTTCGCAAACTCAGTTCTGAAGACCTGAGTTGTTGGAACTTGGCCCAAAAACATACGAAACACAATGTTAACACCCATGATGTGTCTCAATTAGGATCTATAGTGGATATACTACCATCTATAATGAGGTGGTGCCTTTAGCTTAGAAGATGCATAGTTTGAATGGAAGATAAATTGGAGAGGGGAGTGTATATATGAGTTAAAAGCTTACTTGCAGATCAAATGTTGAAGTTGTCCTCTATCAAAAGAATAAGTAGTGCAGATACACACATATTTACAACAACTTTGTATGGCTCATATTCCGTACACCATTTGGATTCAAAGATGAGTTAAATTAAATATTGTTAAAATATTATTTTTTAATATTATTTTTATATTGGGATTTGAAAAAATTAAATTGTTTATTATATTTTGTATGAAAATTTAAAAATTTTGTAATGATGAGTTGAGATGAGTTTCCAATCCAAACTGGAAAAATCTCCTAATGTTATGGTTTTACAATGCCTAAGTTCAACTTAACTGTGCCAAATTAAATATCGACGGATGTACCTTGGGCAACCTAGGTAAGTGTGGCGGTGGAGGGGTGATTAGGAACGGAGCAGGAGACTTGCTGGTTGGTTTTGCTAATTATTATGATCCAGGTATGAACATGATGGCTACGGTAAATACTTTGTTAGATGGCTTAAGACGCTCTGACAAGTTGCAATTCAAGAATGTGGAAGTTAAAACTAATTCCAAAATAGTGGCAAACTGGATGAATGGACTTGGAGAGGTTCACTAGGAAGTGATGGATGGCTGGGATAGGATTCAGCTGCTGCCAAGGGACCTGGTATCCTTGTTGCGTCATGTTTACATAGAGGTTAACCAAGTGGTTAATGCACTTGGAAAAAGGGGTGCCAAAGGTGACCGTGATTAGTTTATTACATCAGCAAAGGAACTTAGGGGTATTTTCGTATTAATAAACTAGGACTTCCAGTTTTACTTTGTAAAGTTGCATTTGGATGTTGTGCTGAACTGAATTCTTTATGAATAATAGTGAGTTGAGATGGTTGAGTGACTTTTGTGGGACACAATTAAAATGAGTTTAGGTGTGTTTTGATGTTAAAATGAGTTTAAATATATTTATGAGAAGTTGTAAAATACATGGGTCCCACCATTAAATTTTACTATTCATCTGACATGGTCTGAGCAACTGTCGGTGCCAAAACCTGCAAAAAAAAAAAAAATATTCCTGACAAACTGCACTTGCAACCAGACCAGCCAAGTAGAAAAAGTGATAAACAATTGAGTTGGGCCCCACAAGAGATGGAAAAGTTGTATACAATGGAGAGAAAAGTAAACTGATAGAGATGAAAAAGCAAAACCGGAAATTAATGTTTCACTTGTGGGCCCTACAGATGAGTTCAGTTTTGGTCTCTATTCAACCTGTGTAAAAACCTACGTATGGATGTTCAACTCAGTCTAAAAATGAAGTGGATTGGATTGAGTTGTGCAACCAAAAGGGGCCTAAATGATCTAGTTTATGATTGGTTTTCATTTTTGGGTTTATAATTATGTCGTTTTTTTTTACACATTGGTTTTGGATTTCTATGATATAAATACAAGGTGTTGTAATGTAACCAGTGAATGGATGTTGTGGTTACATACGAGAGCGGGCAAACCTCGAAAGAGACTGATAGGTCATAAAGGGAAGAAAACCCTAAAGGATAAGGGAATTACTTTGTGCAGCCTTTAGATTTCTTTTTCTTTATTATTAGTCACATAGTCTTGTACCAGTGGGTTGTAGAGGATTAAGATTTAACTTCGGCATTCTTTCAAAACATCCAAACAAGATAGATTCCATTTATCATACTAATTTCCATTTCATTTCCATTCTTTTATGTTACATCCCGGTCTATTCTTCTATGAACTTTCAAATGGAGAGCAAAAAGAATCCTAATTTTGTCGCAGCTTCGATAATTATTTGACTCCCACTTCGATCCAACCCATCCAAAGGCAATATATACCAAAACATCATGTAAAAAGTGGCACATGAAAAGTAAACAGATGCTACAATATCCTCATACGGTTGGTGAAGTGCGGCTTCCACTATAGCTTTTTGCAAAAAGTCTGTCTCTCTATGAAGTGCTTAAAAAGTGGGAAGTAGTAATCAAACCACATTTGAAATGGAAACAATGTCTATCTCTCGCATGAAGTCTCTCAAATTCTGCTGCCTTCTTGCCCTTGGCCTCCTCCATCTCATTGACGGTGCAGCTTCACCAGCGAGCGGCTTTGGTTACACGCCATGCAATGGTTTGATTGCAGAGTGCATTGAAGAAGAAGATCATGAGCTGCTGATGGAGTCAGAGACAAGTAGAAGGTTTCGTGCAGAACAGAAAAGGATATCATATGGGGTTCTGAACCCAAACCAACCAGCCTGCAATGGCGGAGGTAGAGGTCAAGCGTATAGTAAAAATGGAGGCTGTCTACCTCCACCATCTAATCCTCCTAGTAGAGGTTGCTCTAAATATTATCGTTGTAGGACTGGCTCCTGATCCAAACCTCATTGATTGTTGGCTCTATGACATTATCATCGTACGTCAATAATTGTTGGAACCAACTTTTAAATCTTTGTGATTTGTAACTAAATTATTTATTGTGAAACCCTGTTACCGTTAGGTAAAAAGTTACAGCACAAATAATATTTTTTTATCCTAGCCGATATTGTTAGTAGGTCAATGGGCGAAATTATAAATTTATATTTTTCTTTAATTTAAGACTATGCAGTGATTTTTCCACTTCTTGGTTTCAAACACCAAACTATATAAACTATTGCTAGAAGTTACTCTTCTTTTATTTTTTAGGTTAGATCCTAATAAGGGATACATTGCAACTTCTATTCCAAAAACATAGGACTACACAAAAACTTTAATAATTTGTTGGTTATATTGCAAAACAAGGGACGGTTTGAGAGAATAAATTGTTGTTTCCATTTGGATAGTAAGTAGAGATGAGATGAAAATTAAATAAAATATTATTATAATATTATTTTTTAATATTATTATTATTTTAAAATTTGAAAAAATTGAATTGTTTATTATATTTTGTATAAAAATTTGAAAAAGTTGTACTGATGAGATGAAATAAATTGAGATCACTTTTCAATCCAAACAAGACTAAACAATCCATTTATATCACTGAAGTGTATTCTAATGGTGACATAATGTTAACAGACATATAACATGGATTGGCATGTATTTCAAAAAGAATAATGCCATTCACCATCCCTTTTATCATCATCCTTCCACCATCCAATTATATGGTATTAAATAATTGGAGACTACATGTTATGTCTAGCTTGTGAGCCAATCATTTGATGCCACATCATAGAATACTAAGAAGAAGATAGTAAAATAGTGATAAATAGAATTTTTCTTTCAAAAACATTGCCTTGAATGTCAATTAAATTAAATCAGCTGTCAACGTTATTCAACATTCAGATAGACATCTTGGAACTAACCATGTTGCATAGGCACACGCAGAGTTATGTATTATTGCATAATTCTAAGATTCTTAACTGCTTACAATTCTGCATATAAAAATAAATACACCACTTGCTGTGGAGTTTATCTTAATTATTAAAAAACCAGCAGACTTGCAAATAGATGTTCTCATTTATGCAATTGGGGCATATCACATCATTTCAATAATATAACGAGCACTTCGTCAAGTAAACTGGCCAACCAAAATATTGTAAAATGCACACAAAGATTTAAAACATAAAAATAGAGAAACACCAGGTTACTAAGACTGACACTAATGATAATAGTAATAACAATTAATAAAAACAAAAACCCAACTATAAAAAATTAAAAAAGCCTATGCGTCCATGTATGGCCCGGGAAAATATACAACAATTTGTCAAATGCTAGTTGGACAATGATTGGTTCCAGCCACATAACTCAAAATCCAGATCTACTTATACGAAAGCTTCCATACCTCTCGAACATTGGACGAACCATCTGCGACTTCGGCAACTAGGCTAGCTGCCATAATACCTGAAGAGAGTAAAAAGGGGACCATTTAAGAGGGCTATTCTGTGCCATGTGAGGACATTTCACCAAAATTAAACCATGACAAGAACCACACGTCAAGCATGGATGCATAACTCCTGAACTATATCTTCTTGAAATTACATACAGTGTGTATATGGGAATATTAACTATGGATCTATGAGTTCAGAACTGCAAAGTACATGACCAACATAAAGACTACATAATAAAAAAATTGTCTGAGTCTTCATGCTCTTGGGCTGTATAGGTTTTTTGTTCAAGAAATCATTTTTTAAGAAAGTAATTGAAAGTGTACAAGACTTATCACTAAGGCAAAGGCTGGTCATGCATTACAGTGGCATGCTGTAAATGTTTTTGCTTCCCTTACCATCGACACATAGGAGCCAAAGGGAAGGGAGAGAAACGAATGTGAAAATTTTATGTCATATATTTCCTTTGGAATTTTCTGTGAATAAACTTTAAGCAGATCTGACTCACCATCTTTCTCCACCAGAGGCAGGAACCGCCGTGTTCCCCCACCCACTCCAAAATAATGCTTCTTTGCCGCCATATAAACAACTCCATGAGGACAGCTTGTGCACTGTGAATTACAAGCTTTTAGAGCTCAAGCAACTACTTAATTTCAAAATGCCAAAAATAGGCAGTCAATGACTCCATAAAACGATACCTTCTTTATAAGTTCATAAAGGCTTTGGAGAGTGGAGATTGAGTATACCGTCTCTGCCATTAAGATAATATCATAACTAGCAATTTGACCATGCCCTGAGCTATGGTTTAGATCCTTCTCATTGTCTTGTACACGGGGAAGAAGTTTATGGATTTCACTCCAGTCACCAGCAAAGAAACGAAGCTCACCACCAGAATTGCTCACGTTTGCTACTGAGGGTTGATTCTTTTCCAAAAGATTTGCATTTACATTGGGAATGGTTAGACAACGTATGACCTCAGCATTGAAGTCCTGAAAATGTACAGCAGCAGCACCCTGATATGGAAAGCAGAGAAGCTTAAGAGACCTGAGTGTGGGTATTTTATAATATGTTATATCACAACTGATGAAGCAAAAAATCACCTCAAGGCATGCAAAGACCCCTGGAAGTCCATGACCACATCCAAGCTGAAAATGTTAGAGGAAGCTCAGTGAAAGTGTAGCAAGGAAGGAGAGGGAAGAGATAACAGACATCCGTCTCAATATTCACCATATTCTCAAAACAGGTTAACAGAGCAGATTTCTTGACATGATTTTAGTGATGTACATAAACTACCGCAAATAAACTTATCCCGAAGGGTTGAACAAAGTTTACAAAAATTCAAATATTGAATCATGGCACGCCTAAATCTGACATTCAAATTTAAGCTTCATCGAAACTATTAAATCCACTATATTGTGAGATGATCAAAAGCAAGTTATTATCATTGGAAAATTTAGAACAACTTAAGAATAATCTACATAAAGGATATCATGTAAACAATATGAGCAGATATATGAAGTACTGAGGGGGTGTATTGTGGGATATTTGAAAAGCTAGTAAGAACCATGCTTAGCTATGCCTAAAGTGCAAAGCAATAAAGGAAAAGCACTTAACCTGAAGCAAAGCCATACTAATAGAACATAACTAAAGCACAAAGAGTGCACTTTTGGAAAAGCGCCAGGTGCTAAAAAGCATGCTTTTTTATGGTATATTAAAATTATATATAGTTGCACCTCTCTCAAAAGAATTCTAGAGATAAACTTCTACCATGATCTTTAAATCTCCCCCATTGGAGAGTGTTAATGGGCTTAAGAGAGTGAATATTGCTCTTTCTGGGTTCTAATCTGAGAAGCTTCCTCAGGATAGAGGCACATCAATTGATTTCTCCTCATACTTTTCTCCTTCCTCAACTGGGAGTGGACGAAAAAGTGGGACTCTTCAAGCCAAGGGCGAGTACAAGAGATAGCTTTCCTATGGAGCCTCTCTGTAGAAAGGAGCACTGTTTTGTACAAAATAGATCCAGTTCAACAATTTCAGCGGCTGAATCTCTCTTTCCTTTCTCATTGGACACATGGATTTCATTGTTTTGAAAAGCATATCCCTTTTGTGTGGATTCATGTGTCATTTGTTAGATCTTTTGCGTGATTCTAATTACCGTACTGAGGAGTTTGGAGGAAAGGGAGGTGAGTGCTCCTCTTTCGATGGAGGACTCTTGCAGGAAATTGGCCATCACTTTGGACCTGGAGAAGGTGCTTCTTATGGAGGAAATTTCGTGGAAGCAAAAGTCACGAGCCCTTTGGCTGAAGGAAGGGGACAAGAGGTGCTTCAGGTTGAGGGACATGTTTACTCGGATTATGATGCTGTTAAGAACCACATTGTCAATTTTTACAAAGACCACCTTGCTGAAAAATCTCCTTGGAGACCCAAACTCGATGGTATGCTTTTCGAGACTATTGATTAGTTAAGCTCTACGTGGTTGGAAATAGGCATAGCAACTAAAAAGATAGAAAAAAACCAGAAAAACTCCAACGCATCATCACCATTCATTACATTAGCCTTAGCCCAAAGACAGTTTTAAAGAAAAAATCCCTGATTTCATCAAACGATCATTCTTTGTCTTCAGAATATCTCCCGTTCCTTTCTAGCCATAGACACCACATCTAGCACGAAGGAATCATTTTCCAAATGGCTGTAGAAGGTAGACTCCGCCCAGCATACCCCCAACAAGCTAGTAAATTCACCACATGCTTTTGCATCACCTAAGAAATACCCATCCTTCCAAAAATGGAATTCCACAAATTTTTAGCCACCTCACAATGGAGAAACAAATGATTAACTGATTCACCATCTTTCTTGTACATAGAACACCAATCAACAATACAAAGACCACGCTTTCTTAGATTTTCAGTGGTCAGAATTTTATCATGAGACACCAGACAATAGAAGAAAGCTACCTTATTCAGCACTTTAACTTTCCAAATGCTTTTCCAGGGGTAATCACATACACCTTGGCAGGTTAAAGCATTATAAAAGGAGTGAACTGAGAAGCTGAAATTTCTTTCATGAATCCACAACAATTTGTCTACACTTCCTTGGACAATTTTCAACTCATATAATCTGCTGAAAAAATCTGAAATTACATTAACTTCCCAATCATTTACATTTCTCACGAAGTCAACAGTCTATTGAATGCTAAAATTCAAAAAAGAGAATGAATCATCCACAATTGCATCTTGCTGCCTTGCAAACTGAAAAAATGAAGGAAATTCATGCTTGAGAGTTAACTCTCCACACCAAGTATCATGCCAAAAGTGAATTCTTGATCCATCTCCCACCTTAAATTTGACATGTTTAACAAACTCCCCCCAACCCATTCAAATTGACTTCCATAATCCCATCCCATAAGCTACTTTTACTTCATTTTCCATAATGCATCTCTTTCTAAATGATATCTCCATAACCATTTCCCACAAAGGGATTTATTAAAAACCCTCAAGTTACGCCCACCCAAACCACCATTTGAAATCGGTTCACATACCTTATCCTAACTCATCAAATGAAATTTATTTTCCTCCCGTTTACCTTCCCACAAGATATTCCTATAGATCTTTTCAATTTTCATAGAAACCCCAATCGGTAGAGGAAAGAGAGAAAGGAAATATGTTGGAAGATTGGGCAACGTACTCTTGATTAAAGTGATTCTACACCCTTTAGACAAATATAATTTTTTCCAGCTGGCTAACCTCCTCTCAATCTTCTCAATCACTCCTTCCCAAACCAAAACAGATTTATGCAAGGCACCCAAGGGAAGACCAAGATACTTCATAGGTAGCGATGATATTTTACACCCCAAAATATTAGCCAGATCTGAAATATTTGACACTAAGGCCCACCAGAATTATTTCAGACTTGGTTAAGTTAATTCTCAATCCTGAAACAGCTTCAAAACATAGCAAAAGATCTCTTAAGGACCGAAGTTGTTCTTGATTGGTTTCACTGAAAATTACTGTGTCATCGGTGAAAAGTAGATGAGAAACAATCACACAACTCCAAGAATCACAACCTACTTCAAAACCCGACAAAAAACCTCCTCCCACTGCTGCTTCAATCATTCTACTCAATGCATCCATGACAAGAATAAAGAAGAAAGGAGATATCGGATCTCCTTGTCTCAAACAACATGAAAAATTGAAGAAACCAACCGGATTACCATTCACCAAAATGGAGAATCTTGGCGTAGAAATACAATGCTTAATCCACGTGCACCACCTCTCACCAAAACCATATCAACCAAGCAAATACAAAAGAAATTCCCAGCAAACATGATCAAACACCTTTTCCATATCCAAATTAACCAAAACTCCAGATTCGCCCAATTTAATTCTGTGATCCAAACATTCATTAGCCGTTAAAACTGAATCTAATATTTGTCTTCCTCTCACAAAAGCATTTTGTGACTTTATTATAATTCTTCCCATTACTGCACTCATCCGATTGGCCAGTACCTTAGAAATAATCTTATAAACCCGGTTAACCAAACTAATTGACCTGAAATCCCACATAGTTTCTGCCCCCACCTTTTTAGGAATCAAAGCTATAAGAGTAGCATTGATACTTTTCTTGAATTTCATAAAGCATGAAATTCCAGAAATACCTTCATAATGTCTTCCTTCACAATGTCCCAACATGCTTGGAAAAAAGCCATAGAAAACCCATTTGGACCCGGAGCCTTGTCTTTAGCCATTCCTTTGACAACATCAAGCACTTCTTCTTCTTCAAAAACTCTCTCCATCCATGATGCACTGTCTTGATCAATTGCATCAAAAGACAAACCATCTAGCTTTGTTCTCCACGAATATTCTTCCTTGAACAGCTTTTCACAAAAATTGACAGCAAGTTCCTTGAATGGCCTCTTGATCGGAAAGTATGTTTTCGCCATCTTGAATAACTTCCATAGCATTGTTCCTTCTATGAGAGTTCGCCATTTGATGAAAAAATTTTGTGCACTTATCACCTTCTTTCAACCATTGAACCCTAGATTTTTGCCTCCATGAAATCTCCTCCATTAATGTGATCTTTTCCAATTCAGCAACCACCCCTTTTTTCCTATCCAAATCCTCACTTGTTGCATCGCCTGACATCTCCCTTACCTCCAAACATTGCAGCTGTTGAAGCAGAAACTTTCTTTTCTTTTCAACATGCCCAAACTCCTTAGCGTTCCATTTTTTGAGATCTTGTTTAAGTGCTTTAAATTTGCGAACAAATACAAAACTTGGGGTACCAAGGAATGAATATGAAGACCACCATTGCCTCACCATTTCCACAAAACTCTCATCCTCTAGCCACATGTTTTCAAATTTAAAGTATCTACGGCCTCCACTAGTGTGTTGGGAGGGGGGGTGGGCGATATTACGCGGATTTTTCAGGAGCGATACACCTTTGGTAAATTCAAAAAAAAGCATTAATGCATCTTTTCTTGCTCCTATCCCAAAGAAAGTTGGGGCGGTGGATGTGAAAGACTTTCGGCCTATTAGCGTCATAAATGGGGTATATAAGATTATCTCAAAGGTGCTTGCCAATCGCATGAGTATAGTTAGGAGAAGTGTTATTTCAAAATCTAAAAATGTCTTTGTGAAGGGGAGACAAATTTTGGATTCGGTATTGATAGCCAATGAATGCGTAGATTGTAGAATCAAGGAGGGCACACCCAGGCTCTTGTACAAGTTAGACATGGAAAAGGCTTATGACCATGTTAATTTGGAGTTTTTGTGCTATTTAATTGGGAGGTGTGGTTTTGGGGATCGATGGATTTCATGGATTAGGCATTGAATAACGGTTTGCTATTTGGTTTTGGTGAATGGAGCACCGGACGGATTCTTTAACAGCTCTACGGGACTAAGAATGGGGACCCTCTCTCCCTTTTGCTATTTGTCGTTGTTATGGAATCATTGAGTATTATGTTGAGAGTGGTGATGAATGGAGGCTTTCTTGCTGGATTTTCAATGGGAAGTGTTGATATATCTCGCCTTCTCTTTGCTGATGACACACTACTGTTTTGTGAGTCGCACAACAATTATTTTCAATCCTTGAGGGTTGTATTACTTTGCTTTGAAGCGGTTTCAGGCCTGAAAGTAAATCTCTCAAAGTCTGAAATGGTTCCCATGGGTGGTGTGCACAATATTCAATATTCAGGAATTGGTGAATATCTTGGGCTGTAAGGTTGCTTCACTGCCTTTGAAATACCTCGGTCTTCCGTTGGGGGCTTGATGAGTGTACAAAAGTGCACTATAAATATCCTATTATTGGACTAAAATGCTAAAATATGAATAGAAATCATAGAAATTAATTATACTTTTGAACTTAGGTTCTATTTATTTTAGATATTTCTAAGCACATTTTTATGTTCAATTTCAAAATCCATAAAAGAGAGCTAAAGCCCAGTCAATTTCAAAGGAATTTTTGAATTGGAATAATTCTTAAGATTTTTCAACGAAGCATGACTTTGAATTGAGCAAGACTTTCAAGTAATAGGGACTGTTCACTTTTAACGTGGGCTGACTTTCAATGTGAATAGATGTGTGGACTTTTAGCAAAGCAATGATGCTTCAACATGAGAAGACTTCAACGTTGGGATAACTTTGCAAAATATTAAATAAAGGATAACTTCAAATAACGTGGGTTTGAGAGTAATTCGGATCAAGAAAAAAAGAAAGAAATCACAAAAGGAAACTGCAAGAAGTCCAAGTCCGAAACGCGCTAGGAGACAACCTGGACATACCTTAGTGTTTTGATCATAACTTTCCACTCACACATCCGATTGATGTGATTCTTGATGCATTGGAAAGTTATCTTAAAGGGCTACAAATTTGTATTAGATAAGGATGTCTAAATTCTGACTCCTAAAGCGCGTATGCGGCAGCCAATCTGAGTCCTAAAAGTTGGGCAGTTTTTTATGCGGGAATCAGGAAAATGTTAGGTTTTCTTTTATACTCGAGAAAAGCATATCATTAGGGAAGTTTTAAAGGGAGGACGTAGAGGGCTGGAGGAGGAAAAAAAAAAGAATATATTTTTTTGGTGCTCCCATGGAGAACTAAAGTTTAGGTAAAGCCTAGGGCAGAAATTGATTAGTGAAAATGCTTTGACTATATTTCAATTCACATATTAAGCTTTATTGTTTAAGATTCTAGAACTAAATTCTCTATTTGTTTTGAATATTATAAGTTTGAGACAATTATATTAAATCTTGCTATGGTTTGATTTTGTTGAGCTATAGGATTATGAATATATGATTATGACTTAAACAGGTTTTTCATGCCATTGATGTGATCTTTTGCTATACTATTGTTTGTGAGCATAGTGCCATCTCTATATCTGATCTTCCTTTTTATACATGAAAACTATGGTTTGTAAAGGGGGGAATAGATTCTAGAGTTAAATTTGTGAAACTAGATGAGCATATTGTCATATCTGCCAATTATGAATTTGGTGTTATAATTCTTAATTGTGTGTATAGTTTGGATTGGAAAAGTCAAAATGTTGAATCTGGTTGATGGAAACCTGAAGCTTTACTTGTCTTTTTATCCGTGCCCTAATCTCATTTTAATTACGTGATTTAAGTATAATTCAAAACACGTTTCAGATTCTTGTCACTTGATCTTTTCCTTTAAACTTGCGTCTTGTAGTGTTTCTTTTGTCTCCCTGTGGATCGACACCCTGAACTATACTATAACACCGCATAGTAGTTTGAGCGTAATCAAGGCTACTTTCAAGACAAAATCTATTTGGGATGGTGTGTTAGAAATAATTGAAAGAAGATTGGCTGGGGGGAAACGGATATACTTGTCCAAGGGTGGTTGATTAACTCTTACCAAGAGCACTCTATCTCACCTCCCTACCTATTTTTTTTTCATCTATTTTTCCATTACCTGCACGTGTGGCTTCTCGTATTGGCAACTTTCTTTGGGGAGGCATTGGGGAGGAAACTAAGTTCCATCTTGCTAGTTGGGATAAAGTTTGCTCACCAATTCCATGTGGTGGGTTGGGGGCGCATCATGTGAGGGTTTTCAATAAAGCACTTTCGGGGAAATGGTTGTGGAGATACCATATGGAAGGGGGAGGGTTTATGGAGAGAAGTCATAGATGCTACGTATGGGTGTATGCTAGGGGCTTGGTGTTCTAAGGAAGTTAGAGGGACACATGGCATGGGATTGTGGAAAAACATTAGAGCTGGATGGGGAAGATTCTCCAAGTTTTTCAGATTTGCAATTGGAAGAGGTAATAGAGTTTATTTTTGGCATGATGTCTAATGTCTAGTGTGGTGAAAGGGCTCTAAAGCAGGTGTTTCGCATGCTCCACCAAATTTCTTATGACAAAGAGGCTGTCGTGGCTGATTTAGTGGTACTATCTAATGGTGTTGTCCATTGGAATGTAAGTTTCTCGAAAGTGGCTCAAGATTGGGAGTTGGATATGCTTGCTGATTTCTTTGACTCGTTATATGCAAATATCAATGGGCAATGAGATGGAGGATAGGATGATTTGGTATTTGAGTGGAAATAACAAATTCTCAGTGCGCTCCTTCTATAAGGCCCTCTTGGGTGTATCTAATGATCATAGTTTTCCTTGGAAGGTTATATGGCAATGCAAAGTACCTTCTAAGATTTCTTTCTTTGTATGTACTACATCTCTTGGGCGGATTCTCATGTCGGATAATCTAAGAAAGTGTGGTCTCATCATAATATATTGGTGTTTTATGTGCAAGAGAGACGGAGAATCAGTGGATCATCCTTTGTTACACTATGAGGTGGCCAGGTGTTTATGGAATGAGATCCTTAATCGGACAGGGGTGGCTTGGGTCATGCCTAGAAGAGCTAGGGATATTCTGAGGTGCTGGACAGAATTAGGGGGAATGACAAGATAGCTGCTGTGTGGAGAATGATCCCTCACTGCATTATGTGGTGCTTGTGGCTAGAGAGAAACAAGAGGTGCTTTGAAGACATGGAGCATTCTTTGAATGAGCTGAAGCGATTTTTCTACAATAATTTACTTTCTTGGGCTTTGGCCATTATTTGTAATACTGACAATCTTCACGACTTGCTTGTATCTCTCACTAGTACCTAGATGTAATTAGGCATGCTCGTTGTATACTACCGGTGTACTTAGGCAATGCCTTTCATATCAATAAAATTTTACTTTTACCTATAAAAAAAAAAAAAAAAGTTATGTCAAAAATTTTGCCAAATGCATGATGATTCCCCTCAAGGAAGCTTCTATGCTTCTTGCCATGTTTACTTTAATCTTCCTTTTCAAGGTATTCTAACACCATTCATGTTGGATCTGGCATCATGTATCATCAGAAAAGCCTCCAAAACTATAACAAAAGGAAGACGAGATAAAGGATTCCCTTGGCATAGACCTCACGGACTACTACAAAAGCCTCTAGTGGTGCTGTTAAGAAAAGGGTAAAGCTCACCGTGGAAATTCAGTGAATAATCCAACACCACCACTTCTCCCCAAAACCACAGCTCATCATTTTATACATAGAACACCAACTAAGTAAAAAAAAGCTTACATAGAACACCTGTAACAACTCAGACAAAACAATAGCTATTTCTATGATGCAACCCCAAAAAGACTAGTTAATTTGAAGCTTTCCTATAACCACTCATAAAACCCAGTTTGAGAGCCAATGAGGGACTTAGCACCCATGAATGCTTTTATAACCTACCCACCCTATGCCAGATTTCCAATGTGGGATTGGTGTGTTACAAATCCCCGTCTTAAATTCCTGACAACCTTGTCAAGCCATGTCATGAAATGCTCTAGTTTCTAATGGCTGGTCTTACAATCTAAGCTGAATACCGTATATAATGATCCAAAGATACCAATAGGTACAGCTGGGCAATAACCCCAAAAGGACTACTTAGTTTGAAACTTCCATAAAATACTTATAACGCCCAAATTCACCTAGTAAGTAGCCAATATGGGACTTAGCTCCTATAACTACCTTTATAACCTATCCACTCATTGTGAGTTATTCATGTTCCCAATGTGGGACTGAGGTATTACATCACTTGACCCACTTGAAAGCTTTCTTGAGTCAAGACCCTCATTTGAAATGAGAAGTGAATCCAATTTTTTTGTTCCCTAGTGAAAGTACTTTGGGGCCTGAATATTATCTTGTCCAACAGCATTTGTAAGTCTATATTAGCAAGCGTTTTACAATAAAATTGTAGACCCCGCCTAATGGACTAATAAGACTAAAATCGCATATCCATATTCCCTAGCTTTTCTTCTTTTTTGAATAAAAGTAAGAAAGGTTGACTTGAGGATTCTAATCTATTTACCATTAGCATGGGAAACTTGAAATAGCTTCATAACATCTTCTTTTACAACTTCCCAACAAGTTTGGAAAAAAAAAAAAAAGAGAATCCATCAGGCCATGGGGCCTTATCACAATTTAGGGCTTGCACCACAACCTAAGTCTCCTCAAATTCTCTTTCCAACCAACTTATCTTGACATCTAGAGCATCAAAAGAGAGGTTTTATAACTTTGGCCTACCGTCTACATCTAAACTATTCAGAACACAAGCTCATAAAAATTCAAAATATGATCACTACATCGGATATTATTAGAGGAGAGTATATCATATAGAAACAATAGACTTATTCCTTCAATAACAACCATCCATGCCACTGGAATCATTTAGATGAACAAAACCAACATGAATTTCCTTGCTATGTAACATGAGCACAGGCATTTAGAAGGGAAAATGTAAGCTGTAAATAATAGCAATCAATGATGCAATTGAGCTGCTGCATCAAAAAGAAGTCATAAAGGCCATGGGATTGCAGTTCCATTTTCAGTTAAAGAGGAAAAGCAATGAGATCTATCATCCCAAGTATCAGCATGTGTAAGCATTTTTTAACAGTACAGAATCACCTGTAAATTAGGAGCCCACCTCTAAAACTCGCTTTCCGCAGAATGATAAATTGCCATTTTTGACCTCCAAGTGAAGGGCTTTAACTAGATCCAATGAACCTTCCCATAACTTCAGCCCCCCTGTACCCCAAAAGCGAGCACATGTATCCACAAGTACATCAATACGTGCATCACAATGATGTCAAAATAGTTCAGTTATGAATACGAAAACTACATTTAAATAACAGTTACAAGTTAAAAAGAAGCAAAGAAGGAAGAATTCTTACAAACCTTCATATTTCCCTGGGACTAAATCAGAGTTGGATAGACCAAAAACCTCTTGCGTATTTACACGGCCCTGAAAGAGAAGTAATACATGTGATGGATTTGAACTTTGAGGGTATTTTACTTGAACAAATCGCTTGTTTTATAAATTGTTGGGAATTAACCCAAGGGGTTGGCCCAAGTGGTGAAAGCTTTGGTCTTGGGTATCACTCCCTTCAAGATTCAAGGTTTAACAACTCATGAGTGCAAACAATCCTTTGGGGCCACATCCCTTGGTGAAAAGCCAACGATTTAACCAGTTTCATGTAGGGAAACTTCCAAGGATGTGGTGCACAGGACCGAGGTTTACTCTACAGGGATGGATCCGAAGGGTTTTGCCTTGGAGAGGTTCCCCGAAATAAAAATAAAAAATAAAAAATGTTGGGAATGATTAGGCTTAATATTATGACTCAAATCCATCCATGAAATTATGAAAAGAAAAATTGGCACTTTTCATTCTATACCCAGTCCATATTGATTTCAAACCCTGGAAAACTCTCAAGTTTTAAGAAAGATCATTATATTTGGCTTTCCATAGTATGCGAAGAATTATAAAAGAAATTAAAATTTTTAATTTTTTTAGAAGCTTCCATTATCCAAGACAGGACAGTTAACTCCTCTCTTCCATTATCCAGGCCGTGTTCTGATTAATTTCAGAAATTGAATCTTCAAAAAAGATAAGATTAAAATTGTCCTTCCTCTTACACTGTTGTCCATTCTATTTTCTCAAATCTTAATTTCCTATTTTTTTGGCAATCAAATTGGTGGAAAAAAAGAATTCCCATTACCTGGGACATCAAGCGCAACCTAATAAAGCAATTCAACTTTGCTAGGTGCTGTTTTTATTGATTTTGGAAAATGAAACTCCAATTTACATAAAACAGAAAGTTTTTACTGTCTTAGAATCCATAATTACAGAAACATGAACTATTCACCTTCCCATGAGCAAAAGAAAAAAAAAAAAAACTATTATTCTTTTCTTTTAATGTTTATTTCCTCTGATTTTTCTTCATTTTTTGGGAAACAAAAACAGAGGGAAAGAGAAAAGTTACCTTGAGCAAAGTAAGTTCCCCCAAGTTCAACGGCTCGACGGTATATTTCAGAGATGCAGATATCTATTTCACAGGAAAAAATCTCAATCAGACCCCTAAATTGTTGAGCTCGTTTAGTTAAAAGCAGCAGCAGAAACAACAACAGCAACAATACCTCGGAGGAAAGTACTTCGACACAAGGAGGTGGAGGCGGAGGCGGAGGCGGGAGAGGTGTTTCTGGAGAATCAAGAAAGCCCAGACCCGCGATGTCTGAAGATGAGAATAAACGAAACGTTTCGAAACCCGGGTTCTGCGCAACGTTTATGAGGGGCGTTAATAACGCATAAAGCGGATACAAGTAACAGAACGAGGAAGCCCAAATCAATTATCTCAGAGCGTTTATTGTCCTAAGATATGAGACTGGTTTAAAGTTCACCTGAGAATTTGCCGCCATTGTTGCAGCAGCTTCTGCTTCCCACTCTACGGCACTTCGAAAATGAGCTGCGTTACTTTTCGCCCTTGTTCAGTTTATGTTTATTTTTTCCACCTCTTACGCGAATACTACATTTTCAATTTAGCGAAGGCTCCATGATTCTCGTTTGGTTATCTCTATGCCAGAATCGCATCTCTTTTTATTATTATAATTTTTTTAAATTTTTATATAAAATATAATAAATAATTTAATTTTTTTAAATCTCAAAATAATTATATTAAAAAATAAAATTCTAACAATTATTTATTTAACTTTTAACTTTTATTTAAAATCACTTCATCTTATCTCACTATCTAAACGATGTCAAGTAATTTAAAAACAATTATTTTTTTTTATAAGTAATAAAAAGCTTATTAATGCAAGTAGATAGGCATGGCTCAAGTACACAGCGTCCATTCCTTTCTAGTCGTAAACACCACATTAGACATAGAGGTATCATCTTCCAAATATCAACAATGTGATGGTTGCCTATAGATCCTTTCCAACAAGCCAATAAATCCACCACTCTCTTGGGTAGGGGTGGGCAGTGGGGCCCCGCATCCCGCTACCCCTCCCCGACTTGGGCAGGGCGGGGGATCTGTGTAGAAGATGTAGGGGGCGGGTGGCCTCGCCCGCATCTGAGGCGTCCAGCAGAGGTTAGGGACGGAAGGGTCCAACCACGCTCTAGTTCTTTCCCACCCCGCATATATTATATATTATTATTAATATATACAGTATATATACAATTAAAAAAAACCTCATATCAGAAAACGACGTCGTTTTGCATTTGACAAAATGGCATCGTTTTGGTCTAGGGTGTTAAGAGCCCCCCCGGGGCGGGTAGGGCGACTCCCCCTCCCCTGGACCCTTGTTCCCTAAGCCTTCTCACTTCTCTCTCTATCACTCTCTCTCCCTCCCTCTCTCTCTCTCTCTCTTATCTCTATCGCAGTTCATCTGTCTATCGTACACTTACACTGTCGCCTTCCGTTTGCATCTCCGTTGTCAAAGGTAAGTCAACTTGAGCCTTGAATCTGAAGCTTTAAAATTTTTTTGTTGAGTTATGAAGATTAGAAGAAGGTTGGGATTAAATGGAAGAGTTGGAAGAAGAGATTGTGTCTTTGTGAACTGTGCGCTGTTGAGATTTAATTGTGCATGTATTTTGAATATTTAATGTTGTGATTTTGTGTTTTAGATTGGAACCCTAAACTAATTTAGGATTCCAATCCTTTAGGGTTTCAGATTGAAACCCTAAAGGATTTCATATCATTATCTACTCATGCATGACTCTACTCAGTGGAGTGTTAATTTTGTTAGAAATACCAATGATTGGGAGGTGGATATCTTTACATTGTTCTTTGACCGGCTATATTCAAGTATTGTGATACGCATCGGTGAAGACAAATGGTTTAGGCCCATCTAAAGAAACAAACCCCCCCCCCCCCCCGGGGCGAGTAGATTTCTTCATCTAGACACTGGCCTTAAATATGTTAACCTGGATATCTTAAGGAAGTGGGAGGTCTTAGCAATAAATAGGTTTTGCATGTGTAAGAAGAGAGAGGAAAAAAAGGATCACCTAATTGCATTGCGAGGTTGCCTACACTTTATAAAACATGGGTCTATGGCTTGTCTATAGGATAGATTGGGTTATGCCTCCTTGAGTGGTGAATATTCAAATATACTAGAAAAAACAATTCAGTAACCATCAGTGTGCACTCTGCTATGTTTTATGGTACATTTGGAGGGAAAAAAATGAGCATGGCTTCGAGGATATTGAAAATTAAGAAATGGAGCTTAAGTATTCTTTTCATATAATAAAACTAAGTTTCCTCAAGCCACCTCCCATATTTTCCTTTGTTGTTTCTCTGTGCGGGTGGATGTACATTTCATATGCATGTATGTTTGTGTCAATCAATTGAAGGAAGAATATATCTACATTTTTTTTATTAAGCATATATCTACTTCTTCTATAAATAAAGCATAAATCTAATTACATACACAAGTGTCAAGAGCAACCTGGAATAACAAAATCAGAATAATAATAACAAGAATAGTAATAGTAACAATAATAAGAGTAACAATATAAATATATTTATAGAGTTTAGTTTAAACAATAAATCCAAAGATCACTCATTACAAAAAGACACTGGGGATCACGATAAAGATTGCTGTCAATATATAAATACGAAAAGATGATTTGACTATTGTTGTGGTTGCATTAAGGGTGACAATATGTGACATGACCCATTAACCCAATACGAACACGACATGATAAAAGCGGATTAGGGTTTAGTCTTAACGTGTTCGGGTCAAAACATGTTGACCTGTTAAGAAACGATTTCTTAACAGGTCAACCCATTATAAAAATCAAAATTACCTTTCTACCCTTAAGACCTAAAACTGGAAAAAAAAAAAAAAAGAAGCCCTAACTCTAAATTCTAATAACCCACGCCGCCCCCTTCCCCCCTCTCATTTTCGAATTCTTGTGGCTTCTCTCCTTTGCTCTCAGCTCACTCAGTCTCTCCATTCTCCAAGTCCAAACCCCATCCCGCCAGAAATACCAAGAGAAGCCATCTCGCCGAAAACACCACAGAACACACCGATGGTAAGTCCTTTTCTCTCCTCCGTCGCTTTTCACTCTCCCTCTGTCGTGAATAATCAAATAACACTGGGTTCTTCATTGCCCACCATCGGCCGTCGCAGACGGAGCCGAAAAACTACCCAAGCTGCTCATAAATCGCTGAACAGGCTCTATGCTCTCAGCTCTCTCAACTCTCAGCTCTCTCGGTGACTCACTCTCTCCAAGTCCAGACGATGCCCAGTGCCCCCCCTCTAGCCAGTTTCTCTTCACGGTGACCTCGCCGGAGTCGCCGCCCCTCTTGGTCGTCGCCCATGCAAAGACTTCAGAGTACCCACGCAGCTTCGCAGACTCACGCATCTCGCCGCCCACTTGCGTCGCCCACTATAAGTAAATCTAGTTGAGATGTATCTTAACAAAATACAGATTTGATGACTGAGAAAATGTACTAATCCAAAGTTTATAGATTTGATGAAAGAGAATTTTTTAGAAATATATTTCCCTTAATTTCATGGACTGCCTTCTTAAATATATTTTGGAGTATTTTGTATTACTCACAATATATTTTTCTCTGGAATATTTGAATTGTGTTTACTTATTGTGCTAATATTCATTCATTTCATAACTTTAAGTCTCTCAGAGTTGAGTTAGTAGACAATTATTCTCTTTACCATTGATTTGGAGGGTTTGGAGTCGTTGGATAACTTAGATATAGATGTTGGAGTCTAAATACCTGATCTTCAAAATGCTAATAAAAGACATACCTGATTTTGTGGCTTTACTGTGATATTTTGAACTATCCAAATTTAACAACAAATGTGATAAAGAGTCAAAGACCTTCATTATTGGCTCAATTCACCTCAAAAGTCCATGAAAATTGACCTATAATACCTGATCTTCAAAATGCTAATAAAAGACATGCAGACAATCAAATCCATTATTGTTTCTACACATCTAGAATGAACAACTACTTCATATCTAAATTATGTATACTTTTTCCTAAGTTTATAGGCTAGGCTTGTTTTTTATCATTTTGTCGCAGCTCACACGGTCACTTGCATCAAAGATATCAAATAAGTTCATGTATCCTTATCAAAAAGAAAAAGAAAAAGAAAAAGTTCATGTATCTATGATGTACTAACATCACATGCAAACCCTAATTATTACAAATCTTGAAATACTCAATAAACAAGTAGTACTACTAAATACTACATAATAGAATTTTTTATTTTTTATTTTTTTACAAGAAATCAAGAGACAGTTGTGTTGCTGTCTTCAGCATGATACATCATGGCTGGCCATCTGCATTTCTAGTTTGTTGAGGTTGTGAACTTGTGTGAATGTGAGAGAGAGTTTTAAGTCTCATACTGTAAATATAATTATAAGTATATATGGGCCAAGTGTTAACATAACATGATAACAATTGTCTTCATATTAATGTTTGTTGTAGCATGCAATGCATTATATAATGCCCATATAGATGCAATGATTGTGTTCTAATATCTATATATTAATTTATACACTATAAATATGCACCACACATATAAATGCAAGTCTATCTAGAATTTACATTTTTTTTTTGTTGTTTCTTTTCAGATAAGTTCAACAGCAGGTGAAAATGATGATTTGATTGATTTAGATCTGTTTGATTCAGAAAGTTTTTAAAATGAGGAATCTAAAGTAAAACGAAAAAAAGGGTCAAGCGTATGGAATTTTTTTGAAATGATTCATGATTATGAGAACAAGGATGGCAAGCCAAGAGCTAAGTGCAAGATATGTGGAGTTATTTACATGGCAGCGAGCAAATATGGAACCAAAAATATGAAGCGTCACATTGACGCATGCCCTAGGATAAGTTCACGAGATATTGGTCAGATGATGTTATCACAAAATAGTGGATCTCTTTTGATAAGTACTCAATTTAATACTGAACAATATAGAGAAATTTTAATAAACATATTCTAATCTAATTGCATTAAATTACTCAACTGTTATTGTAACGGTAAGTACTCAACTGTTGCATTAAACATATTCTAAAAGATAGTAATCAAACACGGTAGTTAGGGGTTCACATGAAGAATTTGATTGCGCCATTTCTATCGGGCATGTTGCTACTCTATTTCTAATCTACACACTTCAGCTCTATACCTCTCTTTTCTATGTTCTTTTTTAAATAGATGTGTGCATTGAATTGCTTCTTCTTCTTTTTTTCTTTTTTTAAATGTGAATCCTTGGTATTTATGTTTTTATTTCAGATTTTTTGCTTGTTTTGGAGAATGTCTACTCCGTCAAATTTTAATGATAACTTTCCAACCCCTACCTCAACACCTAACCCTACACCTAGGACTAACCCCACGGACCCTAGTCCTAACCCTACAGAGACGGAACCTTGCCCTGTCCCCAAGCCCACACAAAGCAAAAAACTTATTTCCATAGTTTAGTCTCACTTTACCAAACTAGAAGGTGGTGACCCCAATAACTCCTAAGCAAAGTGTAACCACTATGATAAACTCTATGGATGTCATTATAGCAAACATGGTACATCATAGTTAAAGGTCAACTTAGAAGAACAATGCAAGAAGAGTCCAATATTGAGATCCTTACAAGAGAAGAGTCAATCTAAACTAGAGATTGGACTAAAAAAATGTCAGATGGGAGCAGTGGGGGTTCAACGTTGAAGGGGTATATTAAGTATGATCTCAATGAATGTAGAAGAAAGTTAGCTCGTATGGTTATCATGAATGAGCTACATTTTCAGTTTGTAGAGGAGAGGAGGTTCCAAGAATATTCTCATTATTTGGAACTTAGATTTAATTCCTTCTCGTCACATAGTGGCAAAGGATATTAAAAAACATTACAAGAAAGAGAATGATTTGTTGAGGGGCCAATTAGCGGATCAAGTAATTTGCCTCACTATCGATACTTGGATATCCGTCCAAAATTATAATTACATGTCTTTGACTGTGAATTTCGTTGATTGTGATTAGATACTACACAAAAAGATTGTAAAGTTTTGTCAAATTCCCGATTACAAAGGTGAGACGGTTGGGAAGGCCTTAGAGGCCGCAATAAAGGAGTAGGGATTGGCATGAATTTTGACGGTTACAGTAAATAATGCCTCATCTAACAATGTCGCCTTGTGATATCTTAAGACTTATCTTAGAAAGGCAAATAAGACAATCTTGAGTGATGATTGTTTGCATGTTAGATGTCTGTAAATATTTTGAATTTAATTGTGACTGATGGCTTGAAAGATGTTGATGACTCGGTTGCACGAGTCAGAATGGCTGTGAGATTTGTGAGATCTTCTCCTACTAGATTGAAAAAATTTAAGCTTGCTATGAGGAATGCAGCATAACATCCAAGAAGGGTCTTTGTATTGATGTTCCTATAATGTGGAACTCAACCTTCTTAATGTTCAAGGTGGCCCAAAAATATAAGTCAGCTTTTGAATTATTGGATGATGAAGATATTCAATATGGCAAATATTAAATTATTTTGATCAGCACGGAGGATTAGGAAAGCCTATTGATGATGATTGGGAGGTGATTGCTATTTTTGTAGATTTTTTTAGACTCTTCTACGATGCCACGTTGAGACTATTTGGTTGTTGGTACCTTACATCCAATAATTTCTGTCAACAAATATGTAAAGTGAAAGAAAAATTAGATGAAATGTCTATGGATGACTATATTAGGATGCGAGAGATGGCATTAATGATAAAAGTCAAATATGACAAGTATTAGGGGATTTGAGTAGGCTAAATATTTTGTTATATGTGGCTGTTGCTCTTGACCCCTAGATCAAGATTAATGGGATGATATATGGTTTGGGAATTGCACACAGGGTTGCATGGGCTGAACTTATTGGGACAATGGTAGAGAAACTCTCAGTAAATTGTTTGATGAGTTTACTGTGATTATGGGTGGTAACACACCTATACCTACCACACCGCCTCCTCTAGAAGCCGGGGCGGGAAAAAATCGTAGGTTGGCATGGGGTGAGAGCCTCTCACAAAACCTCCTACTAGTCCATCATCCTACAAAGGTGAAGTTGGAGGTAGACCGATATTTGGTTGGGATCTTCTCCCATATACGAAAAAATCTGATATATTAGTATGGTGGAAGACCAAGCGAAAAGGGGGGGTGGGGTGTCCCCAAATGGGTCATCAATCCAAAAGCTGTTTCTGGGTGCCGCACCACCGCAAGCTGCCATGAGCAACCTCTCCTTCATGCTGTAGCTCCTCAGCCCCCACGTCTCTCTCTCTCTCTCTTTCTCTCTCTCTCATTCCACGGCCTTAGCCCCTACTTTTCCCGAGCTGCAACTAGCCACCTCCGCCACCAAGCCTCGCCGCGACCACCCCCTCCTCTCATCCATCTCAATTTCACTCTTCCTCTCTCGGATCTCTCTTCTCCCTCGCATGTACTCTCTCTTTCCCTCCTGTATTCTCTCTGTTATCACCAACCGCAACTGCTATCCACAACGCTCCACCACCACATCGTCGGCCAACCACAACCCTCTTCTTCCTCGACCCCTCAGTCTCTCACTATTTTCCTCCCTCTCTGTCTCTCTCCTTCATCCAGCGCTACCACAATCTCCACCACCACCAGCTTCTGTGAAGATCCAGCAGTGATGCCTCAAGCCTCTAGCTCCCACTGTCTCCTTCACACACAGCCACAACCACTGCACCCAGTGGAGAACCTTGTAATCCTCCAAACAACTCCTGCCACCACCTACGAAGCACCCTCCCTCCTTATAACTACCTTAAATCATCACCACTGTGAGTTTCCTAGCCATGGGTTGCCTCCTCCATACCCCAAGCTAAACCCTCCTATGGTTCCACTACCATGCACGACAAGCCCAACAACCCTTAAATAGAGCGCTTCTTTCTTTCCCCCACCGCGAATCACCCTTCATTGCCGCCAGCTTCAACGTTCAACCCCAAATTTACGATCTTGTCTTCCACACTGCAACAATACGAAGAGCCACTATGAATTATTATGAACATGTAGTTAAGTTAGTGTTGTGTTTTTATATGTGTGAGTAGAGAAAACGAGTGTTGTTTAGACTGAAGGGTGCACAATAGAGTTGCAACAATTCACGGCCAGCAACTCCATGAAGAAGATTGAACCAATTGATAACAAGCTTTTCAGCCCTTTAAGTTTGGATATAAACTCCAATCACTTTGACTAACGCAATATTATGTTTGTGAAGCTTAAATAGTGTTCTTAAGTGTGCTCTGTATTGTAAATTGTGAATGGTGTAGTTGGTGTTGTGACTATGCATAGTGTGAAGTGACGAGATTATTGTGCATTTTGTGATATGGTGGTAATTGTGAAGTGATAGGATTAATGTGCAATTTGTGATTGGGTTATGTAAAGTTGTGAAGTGATGAGGATTATTATGCAATTGTGATATGGTTGGATGTCATGTGAAGTGTCGGGATAAGCCATGTAGTTTTGTCGTACTGTGTGAGTGTTATTTTGGTTTGGGTTTGTATAATTAGTGATTGGTGTGCAAGAAGCTATAAAGGTTTATGATTTCATTTGTGATTGGTGTATCAGTGATATGGACAAAATATATATTGAATATGTAGGTTTCAAAAAACTATGAAGAATTGATGTGGTGATTGGAAACTTGTTAGGGAGTATGTATGATTATTGGGTTTGTTGTATATTGGGTTAAATGAATAATGGATTTAGTTTATGTGTATATGTTAATTTAGTTGAAGAGTTTGTTAGATTTTTATTTAAAAACAATGGATTATGGATTAGAAATTATATGAGGATCATAAGGTCCAAGAACTTTGACAAATTTGAATATGTTTGGTGTATTATGCATGAAAAAAGATGGTGAAACATGGTGGTTTGTTGGCTTCTAAATATTGGAGGGAATTTATAGATTGTATGTGTTAGTTGGGATTTCAATGGAGTTTATTGTATGCAATGAACATATTTTAGTTTTAATCTTTGTGTTCACTTGCATTGGATGTTGAGTATGTGAGTACCTTGTAATTGCATGGTTATGCTTGATTGTGGATTATGCTATCTAAATGCATTGTACTGAAATGTTTGATGTTAATGTATGAAGTTCGGGTATCTCGGATTATCTTGAAGTGTTGGGATTAAATGGAGAAGTTGTATTTATGTGTGAAAATGACGTGAGGTGTCATGGGCTGGATTTTTATGAAGTGTGGCTGAAGTTGAGTATATCAAGATTGGCGAATTGTATATTGGTCTTAGGTGATAAAAATGGGAGGTTACATGTGTAAATTGATTGATTACATGTGTTAGGTAGATTTGTGTACTTGGAATGTATTATGTATGGAAGGAGCTTGTAAAAGCAAATGGGTACTTAAATGGATTGTATATTGATCTTAGGTAATAAAAGGGTATCGTACCTGTGTATGTTTGGTTGGATTGTATTATATGTTTGTAGGTGAGGAAGTGAATGAGAACTTGAGTTGGTGTTGGATTGGTGTTGGATTAGATTATGTATTGGGGAAGAGTATTGTTTGATGAATGATATTATGATTGTAGTTGGATTTTATGGTGAAGTGTGATTAAGTTGTAGGCTTGTGAGTAAAGGTTAGATATTAAAGTAAAGCATAGGAGTTCACTTTATTAGCTAGAAATGAAGTTAGGCTATTAGGTTCATAGTCTAGACTTACAATTACTGAAAATGTTTATACTTCAAGGATTGACTGGTAACTTGTACAAGTGTAATGAAGAGGAAAATATGAATACCTAGAGGTGTATGTTTGCACAATTAATAATATTATGAAGAAGTATACAATTAAATAGTTGAAGGAGATTAGTTGGACGATGACTAGTCTAAGTGGAAGAAGTTTAAGTAAAGAATCAATAGAAGGTTAAAGTCATGTGGAAGAGAATGCACTAATAGTGAGGAGTAGTTTTATTATGCAAGTTTTAAAGTGTAATGTTCTTATGTAAATGAAAAGGCAACAACGTAAAGTTATGAATGCATGTATTTGACATGCACATGAATGGATTACATTAAATGAAAATAGCATAAAATCTAGGTAATTATTATGTTCATAATTTTCTAGAATTTTTTTAAAGATATGAAAATGAAATGTTTTTATTTATGAAAAGGAAATAAATGCTTTTATGAGAAAATGTTCTTTTATGAAATAAAAGAAAATAAAATGTTTTCTTAGAATGAAATGACGCTTTATGAGTTTATGCTAAAGTATTAATGTTTAGGTATATGTATGTAATGGTCTTCTTTGGCAGCTCTATTTTAAGAATAGTTGTATGCATGTGAATAAATGTTATGTGTAGTACTTATTGTATTTATGTTCTATGAAATGAAATGATGATGTTTATACTTTATGTTATGAAATGATATTTTATGAAATGAAATGGACTGATAAATGAAAAGAATGAAAAAGGAAATGATTGAAAGAAATAAAATGAAATGAAAGGAAAGGACAAGATTGAAAGAAAATGAATGTTTTAATGTATGAAGTTACGTAACGGCCATGACTGAATGAATGATGGTACCAATGAACTAAGCAGATTGCAATGCCAAGTAAGTAGTACTGATGGTAAACCCAATATTAGTCTTGACTGAAAGGGATTTCTAACCTATGACCGCAGGCGCAATCCGGGTCTAAAAGACCACTAATCTCAACACACTAGGGGTAACAGTGTGTACTGATCAAATAAAAAGTGATAAGAGTTAATTACATATTGTGAAATCGTTTAGCTCTTCATAAAGGATTATAAGGTGTGAAAAATATTTTATGAGAAATGAAAACTTTTTTAAAAGAAAAATTCCCACCTTGTAATGTTTTCAAGGAAAGAAAATATTTTGTGTAAGGTATGTAGATGAATGATAAATGCATGAATAAAAACCTATGTTAGTATATTTTTACAATATGAAGTAATGCTTATTGAGTATTCGACTCATTTTATTTTCATGTATGCCCCACCCAAAAATGAAATGAGCACGAAAAAGTTAAGACGGACATGGCCCAAGGAAAGGTCACATAAGCCTAGGCATTTTATTTAATATATGAAATCATTTTGTAAAAGGACTTTGTATTTTAGTCAAATGAATTCTACTGCAAAACTCGCTTTTAGGTTTATAAATGCAAATTTTAAATTTTTAACTATAGAATCTTTTATATCCTGGGAAGGAAATGAAAAAGTTTTAAAAAGTTCAGTAATTCATGTCTCATTTTCTAAAGTCCCACCACAAGGAAGGATGTTACAGAACCATTCGATTACACCCTTTTTAGTTGCATCGAAACCCCTAGTTCTCCCAATATCTGTGAGTCTCGGTTCTATGAAGTGTTTACATAATTTTTGTGTAAGTTATGGTTTTAATTATAGCGTTTTAAGTTTTTATAAAATGGTTTTTCATGAGTTATTAAGTGCTAGAAATTGAATCCTCCAAATGAGTTTTTGTTTAGTGTTGTTTGTCATTTTAGCCTTAGGTTCTTGATTCTATACTTTTGAATTTTGAAAGCTTTGTTCTTAAAGCTTTGATATATGGATTAAGTTGGATTTTTAAGACTTTGTGACTTAGATGTATGTTGGATTTATAACAAACATGCAAGAGTATGTTTTTAAGCATGATTAGAGGTTCTTGGATTTGGTATTTGTTTTTATGGATTATTTGCTATGGTATGTTGGATTTAATACTTGGATCAACTTAGAACTTGAATGTGAGGTATATGGATGTATTGTTTCAAGACTTATTGCATGTAAATCAAGCATTTAGTCTTTATGATTCAAGTCAAAAGCATATAAGTTTCGGTTTCTATGATTTCCTTGTAAACCGAGTTTCATTTGATGGTTTTCAATCTAATGAAATTCGATCTAATTTTGGGGGTGGATTTGTTGTTCAAGTACTACACTACGATTGAATGTCAGAAGAGAGAATTTGTGTTTAATCCCCTGAATGAGGATAGGTTTAATTATACGGGAACATTGGTTAAGGCTTCCCCTCTAGTGATTTCAACTTTAGAAGCTAGGAGGTGTATTAAAGAAGGTGCATCAGCTTTTCTAGCGATGGTAGTAGAGAAGTCAGTAAGGAACAAAGAAGTTCGAGAGATACCAGTCATAGAAGACACTCCCAAAGTTTTGCTGGCGAGTTACCTGAGTTACCACTTGATAGAGAAACTGAATTCAGGATAGAAATGGAACATGAGACGACTCCGACACACAATGCACCTTATTGTATGGCTCCCACAAAGTTGAAAGAGCTAAAGGCGTAGTTGGAAGAGTTGTTAGAAAAATGATTTATTTGTCCGAGTTCTTGGCCTTGAGGTGTACCTATACTTTTCGTGAAGAAGAAATATGGCTCGATTAGGATGTGCAATAAGGAGTTGAACAAGGTGACAATAAAGAACAAGTACCCGTTACCACAAATTGATGACCTATTAGATCAACTACAAGGAGCATCAATGTTTTCAAAGATAGATTTACGATCGAGATACTATCAATTGAAGGTTAGAAAACAGGATGTACCGAAGACTGCCTTTAGAAGAAGGTACAACCACTACTAGTGTTTGTTGATGCCTTTTGAGGTAACTAATGCTCCTACGACATTCATAGATATGATAAACAAAATATTTAGACCTTTACAGGATAATTTGTTGTTGTGTTTATTGATGACATCTTGATTTATTCAAAGAGAGAAGAACATCGAGGGCACCTAAGTATGGCTATAACCACACTTAGAGATCATGAGTTAGATGTCAATCTTAGTAGGTGCGAGTTTTGGCTCCATGAAGTGAAGTTCTTGGGTCACATTGCTTCTAGTGGAGGAGTAATGGTTGACCCCAGTAAGATTGAAGTAGTGATAATTTGGCAGAGGCTGACCAATGTGCACGAGATTTAAAGTTTCTTGGGACTAGCCAGTTAGTACAAATTTTCTAGACTGTTTGGACCACTTACTGCCCTAACCAAGAAAAATGCCAAGTTTGTTTGGAACAATAAGGGCTAGAATATTTTTCTTGAGTTGAAGAATAGATTGACGACACCGGTATTGCTACTGTCAGAGTCTCATAAGTCTTATGTGGTGTATAGTGATGCATCCAAAGTAGGACTTGAATGTGTACTAATGCAAGAATGATGGTTAGTCACTTATGCTTCACGACAATTGAAGGAGCCTAAATAAAATTATCCTACCCATGATTTGGAGCTAGCTATCGTGGTTTTTGTTCTGAACATTTGGAGACACTACATGTACGGTGAAAAGTGTGAAGTCTTTACGGATCGTAAGAGCCTCAAGGATATGTTTGAGCAGAAAAATCTAAATATGAGATAGATAAGGTGGCTAGAGTTCATCAATGATTATTAGCACAACGTAAAGTACCGCCCCGGGAAGGGTAATGTGGTAGCAGATGCACTAAGGCGCTAGAGTAGGATTGAGGATTTGTCCACTTCATCATCGAAAATGGAATCTCTTTTGAGCAATTTGAGAAGTCTGTTAATCGGGGACTATAGTTAGGAGAACATTCTAAACTCAGTCCAAGAGATTGTCCCAATGGATTGAAAAGAAATGAAAAACTGTCAAAGAGAGGATAACAAACTGATGAAAGTCATACGTAAAATGGAAAAGTCAAAAGGGCTAAAAGACTTCGAGGTCAAGGAAGATGGGACCATGTATTACAAAGATCAGAGAGTGATTCCAGCTGAACTAGAATTAAAAAATAGGGTGTGAATACTCCCTATACAGCCCATCCTGATAGTAAGAAGATGGACCAGGATTTAAAACGGCATTTCTGGTAGGAATGAATGAAGAATGATGTAACAGAATTTATGAACAAATGTTCTGTGTGCAAATTGCTCGAGACAGAGTATTAGAAGTCGTAGGTGTTTTACAGCCATTGTTGATCCCAGAATGGAAGTGAAAAGATATCTTGATAAACTTTGTAGTTGGATTTCCAAAGATTGCTATTGGGAATAATACTTTCAAGGTGATAGTTGACCCGTTGACTAAGAGTGCCCACTTCATACCCATCAAGAACACCGATTCCTAGGATAGGTTGGCTAGGTTTTACGTGTAAGAAATCTTCATACTACATAGAGTAACAAGAATGATCTTGTCGGATAGAGACCCATGCTTTACATCCCAATTTTGGTAGAGTTTGATGGGCACTAGTTTGAAATTCAATAGTGCCTACCATCCTCAAAGAGACAAACAGACCAAGAAGATGATACAGACTTTGGAAAACATGCTTAGGGCCTGTGTTCTGGAGCATGAAGAAAATTGGAAAAAAAAAAAAAAAAAACAGCTACCTCTAGTAAAGTTCGTTTACAATAATAGCTTCAAACCCACCATTCAGATGGCACCCTATGAAAATTTGTATGGAAGGAAGTGTAAATCTCCATTGTATTAAGATGAAGTAGGGGAAAACAAACTAATCGAAAGTCCTACAAGATATAAAGGACTAGGTTCTAATGATTGGAGAAAAAATGAGAACAATGTAGAGTTGGCAAAAGAGTTACACCGACAACAGGAGAAGAAATTTGAACTTTGAAGTCAGAGACTGGGTCTATGTGAATGTGTTTCCCATAAGGGGAGTGACTCGATTCGTCATAAAGGAGAAATTGAGTTCAAGGTATGTGGGACCATATGAGATAGTGGAGACAGTAGGAGCAATTTCGTACCGTTTGGACTACTAACTAAGTTTCATGGAATCTACAATGTGTTCCACATGTCTTATTTGAAGAAAATTTTTGGGGATTAGACTCCAGCGGTCGTTGACCTCAAGAGTATACCATTTCAACCGAACTTGACATATGAGGAAAAAATAATATAGACAGATTATTGATTGGAAAGAGAAGGAATTGTATAACCGTAAGATTTCACTAGTCAAAGTACTGTGATAAAATCATAATGTTCAAGAAGCAACTTGGGAGAAAGAAGTTGATATGAAAGCCAAGTATTCTCATTTGTTAGGATTGTAGTGTAGCTTTTGTTTTGTCTGTGAACAAGGCTTAGCCAAGTTTGTATTCATTGTTTTGTACAAGGAATGCATTACATCAAATAGTTTTGTACTTTTTTTTTTTTATATCGAATAAAGTATATTCACCTTAGATTTTTTGTTTTATACCCCAGACATTTGGGTCATCAATGTTGTTGTCGCACCGAGGATGCTTTCTCATGTAAGGGCATGTGCCTAGCAGTGACAACGACGATGAGGTTGAACAGGAGGTTGACCCTGCAGATTTGGCCAACATGTGCTATGATTTCGATGATGACACATTGTGACAAATAGTAGCTTTGTGAGTATCTTCTTTCTTTTGTTTTGATAGTTATATTTTTGTATGCATACTCAGATTTTGAGAAGGAAATCTTTTTTTTAGGAGGGGAGGATGTAACCACCCAAAAGAAATTCGATGAAAAGAATTTCTTTAGACCTTAGAAACGTCATGAGGATTTCATGATTCAAGCGATTGATTAGGTTTAGTCTGTTAGCGTGTTCGAATCTCAATCTACTATGAAGATGAATTGCCTTTTTATTTATTTGAGACACTTAGGAGTACAAATTTATGAAAAAAATTGCACCACTAGACTTATATAAATATTTATGATTTTATGGTCCAATAAAAAGTTTCCTTGTTGAATAGTAAACTTTTGGGAGAGCACCACATGCCATTTGATTCTAACAACTACCAAATCTCCATGTACGATGTCCAAATCAACCTAAGATCACTAGAAAATATTTTGGACATATGGCACAATCTTAGCTATCCATTTAGAAATCCAATTGACACTTGCCAAGAGGAGTATAAATGTGTAAGTGATTGGATTGAAAACAAAACAAGTGAATAGGCTTCTTACACAATTCACTATTCCATCCACTCAAACACTTTTTGAACAAAAAAAAAAGGTTTCAACTCTAATGGAACCCCAAATGGTTGAAGGAAAACCGAAACCCTAAACCTCCAAACCCTAACTTGTGGCTGGTTTTGATCATGTGAATCACACTTGGTTTAAGACACTTCCACAAGCAACCAGCCACTCAAGTACACTCTCTTACACTTTGATACGTGCATTTGACCAAGAAAAGTTTGATTTAAATTAAACCCTAACCGAAACACCCCTTGAAACCCCAAATGGAATGCCATTCGGTAACACCCTTTTTAGTGCCACCAAAACCCCTAATTCCCCCAAGCTTCTCCACAAGCTTTCCTCCACTTACAAGGCCATACCATGGCAGACTTAAACCATCTGATATTTAGCCCCAAACAATGTTTTATAGAAGGCCAAACAAGCAACATAAAATCCTCCTCAATTTCACCCCACTCGACAACAACTTTCCATCACACTCTGGCAACTTCTTCCTTCTCCTTTTCATAAGTTGACCTCGCTTCAAGTATCATAAATTCAAGCACCAAGTCAGCTGCTATTCACCCCCCATGCCCCCTTCTCATTTTCTCCCACACTTCGTTTATTTTTCATCACTTTTAGAGAGAAGCCAAGTGAACTTGGGGAGAAACATGTTTGTAGCTTTGTGTTCTTGACTTCCAACTTTTGAAAGTTATTTCCCTTTGCTTAAATCTCCTCTATTTTGTTAATTTATGAGTCTTGATTACTTGGAAGAGTATTGGTTGATTTTTCTTGGAAGTTTGATGGATGAATATTGGTGTTAATGATGAAAGGGTTCAGTTTGAATTTTTGTTGTTAAACTTTGGAAGTTTGTGTTGTTTTGATGAAAATATTGTGAATCTAGATTCTATGAAGTGTTCACATGATGTTAGTGTAAGTTATGGTATGATTTATAGTATGTTAGGTCTTTATAAACTAGATTTGCATGAGCTATTAAGTGCTAGAAACCAAATCCTCCAAATAAGTTTTTGTTTGGTGTAGTTTCTCATTTTAGCCTTAGGTTCTTGATTCTATAGTTTTGGTTTTTGAAAATCTTTTCTTAAAGCTTTGATCTATGGATTAAGTTTGTTTTTTAAAACTTTGTGACTTAGGTATTTGTTGGATTTGTAATAAACATGCAAGTGTATGTTTTTAAGCATGATTAGAGGCTCTTGGGTTTGGTTTTTGTTTTGATGGATTATTTGCTATGGTATGTTAGATTTAATGCTTATATCAAGTTAGAATTCGGATGTGACATATATGGATGCATTGCTTCAGGATTTATTGTATGTAAATCAAGGATTTAGTCTCTATGATTCAAGTAAAAAGCAGGCAAGTTTCGGTTTCTACGATTTCCTTGTAAATCAAGATTCATTTGTTGGGTTTTGTATTTTTGTTCTTAATAAAAAATACTATCAACTAAGTTTGAATGATGATCATCTTAGAAGTAAAGTTTGTGGACTTTTGGAGTCCTTGGAGTTGAAATGAAAGTATTAGATCAAAAACACCAAGATTAAGTTCGGTCTTGATGTTTTGTGTTATTCTTTGAAGTGGTGGGTTTAAGCTTTTGTAAAATGTGTGATTTAGTATGTTGGCATGATTTTAGAACTATGGATGTGATATTTGAGAGTTTTTGGTTTCGATTAAGCATGTTAGTGTGCTAAATAGACATGCATGTAGCAAACAAAATCATAGTTTTTAGTCTCTATATGAATAGGCCAAGACGTTCTCATTTTAGAGTTTAGGTTTTGAAAATTCTAAGCCCATATTTGAATTTAGGATGAAATTTACATGAAGTATGTAAATTTTGATAAGTTTTGAAGTCCATTTGCAATTTCCCTAAGTTTAGGGGCTAATTTGCAGTTTTCTACAAATTAGCCCAAAGTTTATAGGTTTTGTTTTACAATGATTAAGTGAGAAATTCTAAACTGAGAACGTATCTCATTTCAGCTTACGCCACACTTATGTTACACACAACATTATGTAAGTTAGTTTCTAACTTACTTGTAGTATGCTTATATATTTATGGTGGTGAGATTCATGCAATTAAATTCATGTTTTAATTATGCTTATTAAATTTAATTATGTTATACTATGCCATGTTTCTATGTATGAAAATTATGATCATCTATCACATGTCACGACCATCATGTCATGAAGCATGCAAGCATGTAATGAAATATTATTTTGTCAAGCATGAAAAGTCAAGTTTACATCATGGTTACTCCATGAGACAAGACATTATGTATAAGTCTATCTTAAGTAAACAAGCATGCCATGTTTATCATAAGCAAGATCATGTTCATCAAGTATACATGTTATTGTTACTATCAATCATGCCTATTTATATTGTTAGTAGTTTTAGAAGCCTTACTTGTTGAGATTTGTAAATCTCATTGCGGTTATTCCAACTACCATTCTCCCAGAATGGTAGACGATATGTCAGGGATTTGAGAACCGTGCACCCCTGGCTGGATGACATCGAATAGGCCAAGGAGGAGCCTCAGGGAGCTCATGGAGTTGATTGTTCAGCTTTTGGGTTTTATTTTGGAACTAATAACCGAGCTGCGCTAACAACTTGGAGTTTAGATTAGGTTTTCTATCATCTGTAACTTTGGAGTTCTATCTCCATTATTGTATTATTTTGTTTACAAACAAGTTGAACAAGTATTATGACTTTTGTTTATGTCAATATTAATGGAAGTGTTTATGTTTTGGGATTGGTATTCTAGTACATTGTGTATTACTAAAAAAATTTATCTACTGCGATTATTGTATATTGTTAAAAGCATGCTAGGTGCATCGCATTCTTAACTATTTCAAATGGGAATATGTAATTTTATATTGCATGTTCCGATTCTTCAAATTTCGTCAAATCCAAGTGCAGTTTGGCAGCGTCAAAGCCTAGATGATCTGGATCATAATTTCAGTCAGTTTGGCATCTAATATTTGAAGATGCCAAAAGATTGATGCAATTCTTCACCGCTATTGAAGTACTTATACAAGAAGGGAATCGAATTTTGCTACCCATATTAATCTAGCTAAACATGCTTTAATTCTACCTTGTCTTTGTGTGCTTATAGAGGATTATCCTTAATTTAGACGATCCTATAAAAATTCAATGTTTCGCATCAAAGACATAAAATTATTTAATAATCATATAAGAGGGATGGTTACTTAATTATAAGGTTGTAGTACGTACTCCATAATTAAAACTATTTAATTTCTACTCTATTTTTACATTATTGTAATTCTTCTTGTAATCTTACTTTATGTTGGTTTTTTTTTAAATAATTATTAGACGTTATGAGATTGATTGCTTGAACGTTATTAAGCCTGCATTTATTTTCTTGATTTGCCAGTAGCCAAATCTCTTAGTTAGTAACATTAGTTTCTCATTATTTTCTTACCGTTATCTTTTTTATTTTTATTCTTGTAAATTTTTAATTATTGGGCAAATAACCGGTAAAACCAACTTCATGGCCTTTGTTCGTTTCTTTTGAGTGATGATCGTTACTAACATTATTTAATTAAGAGTCCATTAACGTTTTTAATTACGTTTAAACTTTTTTTTCTCTTAAATTTTATCTTACCGGCTCTTAGTTAATGGTCTAATAATTTATGTTTGTCAGTTTATTTTTACTTTTAAGTTGGTAATGAATGTTAAAAAAAAAAAAAACCTTTTCTTGGTATTAACGTCTACCTTCCTTTTTAAATTGAATGGAGGTTGACATCCAGTGTGGGGTTGTTATTCAAGAGTAGTACTTTTTCTTTTATGTATGTACCAAAATAGTTTTTTTTTTTTCTTTTGAAAAGAGAAAGATAAAATGTGTATATATTTTTTGAGAGATTTTTCAGATTATAGAAAGGTGTTCTTTGAATGGAGTGTGTATCTATTCAACCCCCGGTTCACTAACACACACCACACACACACGTGGCAAGCCCGGTTCCCCCATCCACCGGTTCTTCCACTCAATTCTCTCCCCCGACTTCTTTCATTTCTCAAACTCTTCTCAGACTCGACGTCTTCAACCCTTTTCCCATTGAGTTCTCAGACGCAACGCCCAGGCCTCTCTCTTCTCAGACTCAAAGCCCTCACCCAGGCCTCTCTCTTCTCCCCAACCCTTCTTCTTCATAGACTCAGGAATCTTGTAGCTGCACCCAGGCCTATCTGCAAAATCACCCAACCAGACCTTGCCCATTCTCTCACTCGAATCTCTCCCTCAACCATTCTTCTTCTCTCTCGCCCATCGCCTCTCTCCTTCAACCCATCTCGCCCAGCTAGCACCCCTAAAACTCTAGACATCGTAGACATAGATTCGGTGATACGGTGAGTCCCTCTCCTTCTGTCTTAATCTCTCGCTCTCTTTATAGATTTTGGTTATTTTTTCTCTGCATTTCTCTCCTTTGAAGAAATGACAGAGAAAATTATCAATTGAGGTAAGTTTTTTGTGTACAAATGTTCATTATTTTTTGTAGATTTTGTCCAAGTTTATTGTAGTACATTCATTGTGAAGTTGTTATGAACCTGGTTGGGAAATTATTGTAATGTGGAAAACGCAATGAATGTAATGAATGAATGTTGTGTTGAATGGATGGATGGAATAGACTTGCTAAATTGAATGAAGTTGCTAAGTTGAATGGAGTTGCTGTATTGAATATTGTTTTCTATAGTTTTTGTCTAAGTTTATTGTAGTACACTGATTGTGAAGTTGTTATGAACCTGGTTGGAAAATTGCTGTAATGTGAAAAATGCAATGAATGTAATGAATGAATGTTGTGTTGAATGGATGGATGGATGGAATGGAGTTGTTGAGTTAAATAGACTGTCTTTTGTTTCTATTGTGATGTTGGCAGTAGTGTTTGGTTGTGTATTGTTTCTTTTGTTTCTGTTTGTAATAGGATTAGTATTGGCAGTAGTGTTTAGTTGTGTATTGTAAGGAAAGTTTCATAAGGGCAGTTTGGTTGTGTAGATTTTGGCTAAGTGTTTTTTTTTTTTTTTT